>OX442421.1:6216887-6556918 GCA_949361645.1 Spongilla lacustris | reverse complement strand
TATCCCTTCGTGGTGTCATAGATTAATAACCTTACGGAACGGGATTGGAAACGCAATACATTGCCAATCGATTATCATAGTTTCGCTCGAGCTTATGACGTAATTATAATCGATAGGCAGGCTATGAGACTCTTTCCCAAGAACACCATTTATATACTCGTAATAGAGCAGCACACAATACCTAGAACCAGGCAGAGCCAATTTGGGGATAGATATATAGTTTGTTTAGAGCGAAGGGTTGCCGACAGAGAGGCGGGCTTGACCTGCTAACCTTAGACAAAGCCCTCCTCTTTCAACACATTATAAGGATGCTTCCCATGCCCCATCTAAGCTGGAAGGGTGGTGCACGACCATTCGCCCTTCATCAAAACATCTGCCTAAACAAAATCACTTTTTAAAAAGCATACCAAAATAACTTACATGTACCTGCATGGAGGAAGAAGTGTCTGCACAACAGTAAAACTTGACTAAGTTGCTGCTCTAGATGGTGCCTAGCACTCCTGGCTTTCATGCAGATGTCAATGTCAATGGAGACAGTCAGGTTAGTGCATTGGCGTTTTTGCCTTAAGCTTCTTTGACAACCTTCCTTGTCGACTGAAACATTTAAAAACAAAAATTTAATTTTTTGCTCGCATATCGAGGGGTGTAAGTTAGCTATCACTAAGTAAAGAGATTTTCCAATCCTACCACGTCCCCCATCCACCTTCCTTCTTCTTATAAAACTACTTTTGGGGCCGACACCTTGAACCGTAAAGGTACAAGGATTGTCGAAAGGCGGGAGGTATTTTAAGCGTAGTTTTGCGTTTGAAGCTATGGATCTTTACGATTATAAAACTGGTTGTCTTGAAACCACCACTACGTCTCCATACATTCACTGTGCTTGCTCTGACGCTATCTTTCGTTGCCTGATCATGTTGCCTGTTGCCACAGTAGTTGACGAAAAAATTGTACTTCGCTTTCGCACCGCTTTTCGCACGCTTTTGTCATCGTACACAGCCCAAAGTTTAAACGATGCCCAAAAAGAACCAACTACGAGGGTAGAAAACCATCTAGGAAGTTTAGGGAATCATCATCCCCTTCTTTTACCTTGTGATGCCTCTGTTTGGACTTGCTTCTTCACTGCCTCTCTGAGCAAAAGTAATTAGATTCATGCGAAACTATGACGACACATAGCGTTGAATTGGAATGGATATAGCGTTTCCAATCCCGTTCCGTAAGGTTATTAATCTATGGTGGTGTGGGGTCGTTGGCTGTTCTAATAATAGCAGTGCGGAAAGCAGGTTAGGTTTTATAAGCTACCTGCAATATTGGATCATTAGGCAGTAGGACGCGTGATTTATTCACTGAACGAAGAGCACGAATCATTAATCGCTAAGACCTTATAGTACTCTTACCACCTATGCAGTTGCACAAAACCAAGTCTACATGCTTGTATGAGGTTAGCCTCTTAATTTGTTTCACATACCATACGAATTTGCAGGCGGGCCTGCAAAGAGCTCTATGCGATGAATTAAATCCTGACTGGGTGCCAAATCATCAAAATGGGCACGGGTCATTCTGAAGTTACAGTACTAGTCAGAGACATGGATCGATTGCCGTCATGTCAATACATATACATGTATGACGAGCCCAGATAGATGGAATGTTGTTGTATTCAGGTACTGGTGTTATACATGTATATCTGGTACTGATTAATACTTCATTGAGCTGACATTGGAACGGATGCTTTTGTCAAACTCGATGCTCAATGCCGGGATAATACAATGTTTCATGTCAGTCAGATATCTCAGCAAAGCATGCATTTAACAGGCATGCATGCATGGAAGAAGAAAAAGCACGAAGTTACTATCAATTAAGGAGTTGAAGATTGCCGGCTTTGGAAAAAAAAAAAAGAATTGTTATACTCTGAGCATTTCTTTGATGGAGATGATGACAAGAATGATCTACTATACTGCTGGGATTGCCAAACCACATCATATACTGTTAGGACTTCATAAAAATGCTTGGACATGCAGAGCATACCTAGACATGAATTGTTTACTATAATCCTCAATTTAAAATCCCGAAATGAGTAAATATGACAATCTCATTCTCGATTGTACTTATACTAACTAGCATGGACTGCAATGAAACACCTGCAAGGAAGGACAGGCAATAAAATAAGGTAAAGGCTTAAATTTCCACTTCTATAGGTCCATTGTATACTTATTACTGAAATAAACCAAATATAGCAGTTCTGCTTTGGTTTCTTGTGATAAATTCATCTGCTATTTTAGTGATTGACAGTTTTTATCTGTCTGATCCTTGTGCACGTGTAGTATCATGCACCAGTTAATTCTTTGCTGGCTCGTCGTAGTGCGAAGCCATGTTTTTAGCCTTCTTAGAGCACTGAAACTTCTCTCAGAAGTCGGGTTAGTCTGTTACTGTTCGCTGTAAGGAATAGTTTTGGTCGTAGCACAGGGGGTAGGGTGGTGTCCACTCAATCGTATGCATTAATAAGAGGGTCCACTTTATGGCTGACACAGTTCGCTGTAAGGAATAGTTGTAGGGCGTAGCACAGATGGTAGGGTGGAGTCCACTCAATCGTACAGAGTAGGGTGCATTAATACAAGGGTCCACTCCATGGTTGACAATGTTCTCTGTAAGGAATAGTTGTATAGGGCGCAGCACAGGGAGTAGGATGGAGTCCACTCAATAGTACAGAGTAGGGTGGAATCCATTCAAAAGAAGGTGATCTCCGTAAGGAAAAGCTGCATGTAGGGCGCAGCACGGGGGCCACTGAATAACACAGGGTAGGATGGAGTCCACTCTTAAGAGGGTCCACTGCATAGCTGACACTGTTCGCTGTAAGGAATAGCTGTAGGAGGGGGGGGGGGGGGGGGTAGAGTCCACTTAATAGTACAGGGTAGGGTGGAATCCATAATATTATCCATTAATATGAGGGTCCACTCTGTGACTGACATAGTTAGCTGTAAGGAATAGCTGTAGAGCGCAGCACATGGGGTTGGGTGGAGTCCCACTAAAATGAGGGTTCACACTGTTAGCTGTTAGGAATAGTTGTAGGGGGGGGAGGGTGGAGTCCCTGAGTAATAAGAGGGTTCACTTCATGGCTGACACTGTTCACTGTAAGGAATAGCTACAGGGTGCACTCAACAACTGCTTGCAAAGTTACATACTTGTTTGCCTGCTTCTCAGCTGTCAGTGTCCACTGCTGTGAGGTTCTACCATATATGGTCCACTCTACAGTTGTTTGCCGGCCATACGATGTCTGCCGCAGGGTCCACTCAGTAGGGTCCACTCAATACAGTATAGATGTCTGCAGTAGAGTCCATTCCATACAGTACAGTGTTGATGTCTGCCGTAGGGTCCACTACCTACATGTATTGTCTACTATATGGTCCACTCCACACTTGTTGGTAGTTGTTCCACTGTCTTCTGGACACACCTATCTGCCTGCCATCTCTACAGCTGTTTACCAGCTGCACTCTGGATTCCACTGTGGAATCCATTCCACAGCTGTGCCTGGCTTTGTTCATAGTTACAGTTATGAACTTTTCCCTCTGTCCTATTTTCTGCCATAGGGTCCATTACATAGCTGCCTGCCTGCCTGAGGTTTCGTCTGCTGTAGTGCTCATTCCACTGCTGTAGGGTCCACTCTGCGTACTGGCAGAGATCATATATATGATCTATGCATGCATGCAGTTATTCCACTGTCTGCTCCACAGCTATCTGCCATACTCCACAGCTGTGCACTTAACTATGGGATCCACTACTCGTCTGCCTGCTCCACAGCTATCTGCCACCGATCGCTACCGCTCTCAAATTCGTCGGATTGATCTTATATCTTGTCGTCTTCGCACCGTTCGAAATCATACGCTCAAATCAAAGTCTAAAACTTGAAGCGAAAAGCTTCTTCTGCAGGAAACAATGATCTCTGCCCAGATCACGCTCCCAGTGGTAATAGTGGGTGGGGTGGTTGTTATAATTGTCCCAGCCCACAGGATGTAGTTGAATATTCATGTTTCGGTGAATGGAAGCGGTTCACGCACGTACAACGGCGCGATTCGAGCGGGATAAATGTACCAACTTTGCACCGCTGTATCTCCGTAGCGGATTACATAACAATTAACGAACAGAACAAATCGATAGGTATAGGACCTCTCTACCTACAAACCGAATTTGAAGCGATTCGATTACTCCTACATAAAATTATGGCGGGTTTGAACCCGGTGGGGTATCGAACGTTGTAATACTGGCATGGAGCAAGTGCAAGACTCCTAAATCTATTTTACCATAGAGAAATGGTGTAGTATAAAGTGTTGAAAATAGCACATTGATGGCGTTAACCGTTCGGACGATATAGCGATTCAAACGAGAAGCATTTTTATAACATTTGGGACAGTGTCCAGCAAAATCGGGCTTGTGGGGTTATAATTTTATCACTATAAAAATTGCACGTTGTACTAAACAACACATCTTCGCGACGGTACTACGTTTTTCCTTTCAAATTTCGTACACTTGTTCCCACACCATTTCTCTGTGTGAAAGTCGATTTTTGTGATATACACATTTTCCGTGCCGTGGATACAACAATCGTTAACCCCGCGGGTTAGAATTCCTCATTTCTCCACGTACGAGTGTTGAAAACGCGTCAAATTCGGGTTGCACATAGAGGAGTCCTGTAGCTATTGATTTGTTCTGTTCGTTAATCTCTATATCATCCGTTACGGAGATACAGTTGAACAATCTACGGCCACGTTTTCCCGCTTGATTCGCGCCAGTGATTTTGGCAAATCGCGTCCCGCTCAGTGAATGGGAAGGCGGTGATTATATCATTGGCGCGAATCAAGCGGGAAAATGTGCCTGCAGTTTGCTCAACTGTATCTCCGTAACGGATGATTCAGAAACTAACGAACAGTACAAATCAATAGCTACAGGACTCCTCTATGTACACTCCGAATTTGACACTTTTTCAACACTCGTACGTGGAGAAATGTGGATTTCTAACCCGCGGGGTTAACGATTGTTGTATCCACGGCACGGAAA
Organism: Spongilla lacustris; assembly: GCA_949361645.1. Classification (NCBI taxonomy): domain Eukaryota; kingdom Metazoa; phylum Porifera; class Demospongiae; order Spongillida; family Spongillidae; genus Spongilla; species Spongilla lacustris. The sequence goes on along the minus strand of OX442421.1, from coordinate 6,551,872 downwards.
AGGTATAGATCACAAAAATCGATTTTCACACAGAGAAATGGTGTGGGAACAAGTGTATGAAATTTGAAAGGAAAAGATAGTACCGTCGCGAAGATGTGTTGTTTAGTACAACATGCAATTTTTACAGTGATAAAATTATAACCCCACAAGCCATAAATGCGAAGGGCCATTTTCTGTAGTCTGGGGACCAGACTGATGGCTGTATAGTACGGCCATTGATAGGTTTTAAAAAGACCTTACGTAAGGTCTTTAATCTATGGCCATATACATAACGGGCTCCCGGACCTATCTTACAGGTTACTGCAGGTAGCCACAAGCATGCAAGGCTGAAGGCAATTAGTCTCGTACCAAGACCCTATTTATTGAGAAACACGGTAAATTTACCTAAATAGGGTCTGGAACGAGACCGGAAGGCAATATGGGATACCAAGCTAAAAGTGACGGATAACGCGAAGGGCGAGAAGGGACTGCCGAGGGTCATCAAGCTTGCCAGACGGTACAAGCTCTCCGAGAAGGAGACCTTAGCTCTTGTCTACCTAGTACGTATTCAACTGCCAAGTGGCGGATCTATGGTAGGGCACACACTAGCAGATTGCAGGATTTTTCTGAAGTTGAGAAAGCCCGGAGAGGGTGCGGGAGGGTGGCACCCCTCCTGCTCATGCAGCCTTTTGATACTTAAAAGTCGTTGTCTGTGCGCACAGCAGCTACATGTACCATGCTTATAGAGCCGGTATAGACAGTACAAAATCTAGTTCTTTTAAAAGTGAAGGTCTGTTCACATTTGGAAACAAGTCAGAACCAGGCAGACGAACAGGAACAGGCATCTTTTTTGTATGGAGTGCTCTCTAACTATAAGAGGGAATTAATGCAGGAGATTATGCAATATCATCTGATACATTAGGGCAAGCTGATGGGACCTTTGGGGTAAGATCAATAGGGAGCTGTTTACGCATTCTGTGAGTACTATACTATTGTTGATATTCATTTTAAAAATTATATACCGGTAATGCCAGATCGAGCGCGTGCTAGTAATAATTACTTCGAGGGTGATTGTTATTTTTATTAAGCACCTCGGTTGGTAGGGCCTAGGCCCTACCAGGCCCTACCGTAGCTACGCCACTGATCTATACATTATCATAGATTATGATATTATCTCTGCATCGATCAACTGGAGGGCGTCGCCGTTTGGAGGCGCGATGACGTTTGCTCGAGACACTATCTCAATATGCAAAGCCTGCTATATGAGGGTGACGGAGATGTTGGAGTTCCTCAACGCAGACCGGGAACACATGCAACAGGGGTTCTTTCCAGATGTTCAGCAGAGCTATCTTCTGCGCTCCTCCATCACCATCGATGAATGCTCATGCATGTAGAGCACTTCTTGGAGCAGAGCTGAAAAGTAATGAACGCCTGAAAATCAACCAGACACGTTTAGCCGATCGCGAAGTCCTTGCCGAAGAGGAAGGGACATCCGGTGGGGAGGAGCCACCCCATGTGACCAAACCCACCACATCTGAGGATAGCACACATCAGGATGACGGAGATGGGGTTCAGGAGAGCACGATAAGGGCAGCTAGTAATCATGACTTCAGTTTAATTGTAATGCTGTCCTTATTCCCCAGCTTGGACTGAGGAGAAATGGTGGTGGAGGGAGAAGGCTTGCAGGGTCCTGGGGAGCCTCAGAAGCAGAAGGAAGTGGGCAGTGCTGAAGACATGGGTGACCTTGACATGCTGTTGAGGAGGGAGAGGGAGATGGAGAAGCTGAGGAAGGAGGGAGAGCGGACCCAGGACACAGAGATGGTTGGTCTCAAGTATTTGTGATGGGGTATATAGCACACCCATCATGTACCACAGGGGGAGGAGGCCTTGGAGACAGAGTCCACTGACAAACTTACTCCTTACAAGACAGACCTTGAGTATCTGGATGACCATTTCCAGGTAGGGAGAGGAGGGAGGAGGGTGTCCATATTGAAGGGAGGTGTGGCAGTGGCGTCAAATGTATGAGAATTTAGTGTTGTGTTTTATAACATATAAATTAGTTAGTAGTTTATTGACCACAATTGCAATTGAATTACCGGTTACCTCACAACCTTTTTTTTAAAAGCTCATCGCTCAGAAAACTAAGGTGAATGGAAAGAGAGGTGAGCCAGTTGATGTGTGGTTAACCATAGGGCTGTAGGACTGTACGAATACTCACCTTCACAGGCTCAGTACAATGATGAGTTCAGGGACACCAGGATGATCAGGCAAAAGGTTGTCAGTTCTCCGATCACAGAAACAGGATGTTGACGTATTTTTTGTGTTCCATTCCAGACGGAGTCTGACAGCAAACTGAAAGTGTTGGAGAAGAAGTGTGAGAAGAGGCTGAGTGTGAGGGAGGTGTTATCACAAGAGGGGAGTCGCCCCTGATGTTGTGATGGTCCTCCGCAGCTAACCAAGGCAGCTGGGTCCTGGATACCACGTCTGGAGAGCAGGGCCGTCGAGAGCTTGCACGGGCCCCAGGGCTATATAGTCCTTCCGGGCCCCATTAATGGTCCCCATTGGGATGGGTGCGGTACATATGTATGTATATAAAACACCATGCAGGGTGAAAATATATCGCTTTCGTGTATTGGTTCATTTGTTGTTAGTTCATGCAAGTGCATGGTGTAAATTAAAAACACATACTGCGTGCATGCGGGTATGATTACGGTATATGTAACATTGTGTTACGCGAAAAGCATGGATTTACGCAATCCAGGGATTATCCCGTGCAAACCCTGGATCCATGGTTTGGGGTACAAACCATGGATTGGAAGCGCAATCCTGAGATTGCTTGTGCACAAAGCATAAATCAGGACAATCCTGGGATTACTCAGATCTCACGAATGATACCGGTATAAGTACATAATCAATTCAATAACATGCATTTGCAGTACAAATAAAAGGCCTATGGACCATGGTGTACAACTGAATACAGTTGTTCTCTACTGATGAGACACTGAGCACAGTGAACTACGCCATGGTTCAGAACTTTTGAAAATGAAGTAACGTCTCGATGAGCAGTCCTTTGTATCCCCCTTTGTACTGTTACTTGGCGAGCCTCCAATAAAAGCTACCAAATATGAAATACATGCATTTCCCCTGAGAAAACATTTTCGCCTCACCATGCATCAGCAGAAATATATGGAGACAAATTATTACATGAATTATAAATCAAAATGGAATGATTATATTCAAACCTCACAATACACATGTTAAACACAAATTTCAATATTTAACTAGTAAACTATGTAACTATGTATGAGTCAACCATCTAAGTAGAGATCTGTGACTTTAGCACGGGGACCTGCCCTTGCAAGAAATGCTCTGGCATTCGATTAAGAATTTAATTGGCCTTGCATGTAGAAATTACTTCCATTGAATTTCATGTACATGTAGCCAATCAGTCCAAGACTAATTCCTATTGATTTAAATGACAAACTATCATTTTTATCGTTATGTAGGTCGCGCGATCGTTGTCCCTAGCTATGTGACGAATCCTAAACATTTCAAAGTTTTATGTTTTTTGGTATAGGGTCACGGTTCTCAATCTGTTACAGTCCTTTCCTTTCTTTTCTGTCACCCGGACTTGCATGCGCTTGTACATTTTGAAATTATATACGGTATATGAATTATACATTCTATTCCGCACGGAACGTAATCAACATATACAATTTTATTGCGCCTGCGCAATAGACTATCAAAACAAAACATCAATCACACACAATAAAAGTGACCAGCCGGGCGGCCCGGGCCCCATGTTTAACTACGGGCCCCAGGGTCAGCAGCCCCCCCGGCCCCCCCCTCTCGGCGGCCCTGCTGGAGAGGATGGTAGAGTCAAGAGGGCTCTGTTTGCTTGAGAAGAACATCCTCCTAACTTTGATTGGGTTTGTGATACAGCCCAACAAGGCAAGTGGTGTCACTGCAACATTACAAATGTATTACTGTTCATCACGTGATGCTCACATGGTGTGCACATGATCTGCACACCACTCTCATTAACTCACCTGCATATACACACACACACACACACACACCACATGCCACATTAGTCTCGGCCCCAGACCCAACGGACGCAGCTGCGGATGGATTACATCACCGCTACGCGTAGTGGTGATGTAATCAATCCGCAGCTGCGTCCGTTGGGTCTGGGGCCGAGACTAATGCCACATGCACAGATGGGCCAGCCCAGCTCTGGAATGACAGGGTGTGCTACCATTGGAGAACTCCTGCATCTGTTTTGCACTACCTTACAAGACCAGATCAAGCACAGAACATACTTTTATAAGTCGGGTACCCTTGTCCAGGAAGGGATGCTAGTTGTGAACAATGCAGGGCTCACTGGTGACCCGACCTCAGCCAAAGTCGAGATGGATTGTCGCATGCTGGACTTCTGTGTGGGGCTGGACACAGAGTTCTCTGAGATACACCTCTACTACCCCAAGACCAAGTTTGAGCAGGTCAGTTTGATCGTTTCATAAAGCTAACTTCTTCCATACATACGATAGTCCCCTTCTCTCATGTAGAGACACATGCCCCTCCCCTTCCTCCTCCCCCTCCTCCCCTCTCCTCCTCACTTTCTTCATGTTATTTATCCACGCCCACTTCTCTGGTGGCACTCACATGACCACACCCACTAGGTTGTCCTCAGTAAGGTCCAGAAAAACCTCATATTCAGTACAGTCAGCAACTTTGACCGTTGCAGGAAGAGGATGGGTCTGGATGATGCCATCACCTATGGGGCAGGGATGGTGATGCTCTTCCATGGTGCCCCTGGCACGGGGAAGACCATGATGGCCAATGCCCTGGCCAACAAGTTAGGCAAGAAGGTTGGCCACTCCCCCTATAACCTTTTGGGTACTGCTATGAGGTCATCACTTCTCCTTCCCATTTGAGTACAGGTCCTTCTGATCAACTTCCCCTCCCTTGGAAGCATGACTGCCGGGGAGAACTTCAAGTTCATATTTCGTGAGGCCAAGATCAATGACGCCATCTTGTTCTTCGATGAGTGTGAAGCCATCTTTGAGACCAGAGAGAAAGGCGGCCATGATGTGAACACCCTGCTGACAGAGATAGAGAGGTTTGCACACACTACCATGCATATTTAGAGAGTTTTGGGTAATTTATATTTACTATAAGTTAGCTACTCATTGAGAGGGAGGATTATAGGGCCCCAGCTGTAGTTTACCTTGTCATTTACTTGCTGGAAGGGATCTAAATGCAGACCAGGATGGTAACCCCTGGAACATATGCATGTTATATATTTAACTTTACACCTTGTGAATAATATCTTCTCGAGGTAAATATTTAAAGGAATGACTATGATTTCAGAAGTTGTTTGACAGTCCAAGGTTCAAGCTTGTAGTGTGGCATTTGCTTCTTGAGAGGGATTTACCATTGAGGGATATATATGTGTATAACTATTATGATCTATACATAATTATGTTTGTGTGTGTTCCTCTGGTAAAAAGAAGCACGAGCAAGTCCCATGATAGAATGTAGTATAGTTTTGAGCAGCAATGAAATGATCCATTTGAGTGGTTACCTTCACAAAATCACATGTCACTATTGGCCAACTTTTATTCCCCTGTCATAGTAACAGTAATATCACACACTTCGTTTAGTCTCACTATATGGTAATATCATGTTCAGCTGTACAACTCCTTCTTTCACACTCTCCCCCCCCCCCCCCAACCACACCCTCTAGACATGATGGTCTCATCATCATGGCGACCAACCGGCCATATGATCTTGATGAAGCCATGCACAGATGCATCATGATAGCCATTGAGTTCCGTCAGCCTGATCACATACTGAGGAAGAGCATATGGGAGTCCCACATCCCAGAGGCCATGAAGCTGGACAGTGGTGTGGACCTGGTAGGGAGCTGGGACCACAAGTGTGCACGTCCATTTGGCCTTGTTCTCTGTCCTGCTGCTTTAGAACGAGCTTGCCCTTCGCTTTGAACTGGCGGGGGGCTTTATTAAGAATGCTGTCCTCTCGGCTCTGTCGATTGCAGTGTCTCGCGATGGAGACAATCCTGTGGTCCATCAGCACGACCTACTCCAGGGAGCCAACCTCCAACTGAGGGGAAGGCTTAGGATGAAGGTGAGGTACTTACCCTCAAGTCTTGCCTTTGACTCTAGCTTCCTTGCTTTACCCCTAGCTCCCTTCCTTTTTTCATCAACCCCCTCACCCCTCACCCCCATCTCACACCTGCCATCCCTCATCCCTCATCCCCAACCCTACGTTTTCTTTCTTTCCCTTTTATCTCTTACTTATAAATAAAGAGGCACTACACGTTGAACAACAGTTGTTGTGTGTGTGTGTGTGTGTGTGTGTGTGTGTGTGTGTGTGTGTGTGTGTGTGTGTGTGTGTGTCTGCCATTGTTCCTTTGATTAGGATTTCCACAGAAGAGTGGTCCCATCTTGTGGCCTGGACAAGATCATAGTTCCTGATGACCTCCTCAAGACACTAAAGGAGATTGTGCAGTTTGAGAAAGCAAGGCAAGTAGCCATGTTGTGATAGGTTGGTGATTCTAGCCTAGCATTGACTAGTGTCAAAAATGCCACAAGTGGCTCCCTAAGCACAGAGCCTTGCTGAGGTGTATTGAATCTGCCAGTAAGTGGCCACAGTACTTGTTAATCAAGTGGCTGTGTTCAATCGATACCATCAAACATATAACATGATTTGTATGGTCAATGTGATCAATGCTGTGCTTTCATCACATCATTAATCAAGTTGGAGCTACATGTAATTTCCCACATTTGGCCACACGAGGCACCAATGTTGATTATTTGGCCATTTAATCAAATGGCAATGTGTTGATTAAATGTTTATATGGTACTTTTTTGTGTACAATATAATGTGGGGGGAAGGGGGGGGGGGGGGGGGGGAGGCGGTGGGAGAGGCTGTAACCGGTTATTGCATATGGTAGTGGTGACTGGTCATTTTTGTGCTAACTAAATTTTAATAGCTAGGTTACTCTAGTTGTTAACCTGTAAACAACATTAATGTAACATGATCTAATAATGCATGGGCCATCACAGCTGAAGTATTTTAATGTTACACCCAGCATGTTGTGCTTGTGTTTCATTTTGCTGGTGAGTGTTACCTGGGTGATATTAGTGATGTGAGAGTGTGAGTGGGGTAGGGGGTGGGGGTAGGATGGGATGCTTGATTAATGCAACTGATTTGATATTTTCTGATCAGGTCGATCCTGTTTGGCCAGTGGGGATTTAGAACTCATGGAGAACAGGTATGGATACCAAACCTTGAAGGTGATTGATCTCCACTTACCTCCTCCTCCTCCTTCCACCCTATTCCCTCTCCCTTCCCTCTCTTTCCCTCCCCCCCTCCCCTCCTCCCCATCCTTTTCCTTGCCAGGGCATCACTGTACTGCTTCATGGAGCCCCAGGTACAGGCAAATCGAAGGCTGCAGAGGCCTTGGGCTATGAAGTGGGAAAGCCCCTCAAGGTTAGCTTGCATGTTCCCATACCTCCACCACCTCATCCCCATCCCCATGTCTTCACACATACCTGAACCTTTGTATGCCACATACATACATGCACACACACACACACACACACACACACACACACACACACACACACACACACACACACACACACACACACACACACACTTGGCCCATACACACAGGTGATCAACTGTGCTGAACTGCTCAGCAAGTGGGTAGGAGAGAGTACAAAGAACATTGATGCCATATTTGAGGAAGCCAGACACTCTGACGCCATACCGGTCTTTGATGAAGCTGAAGGACTGTTTGGGGCAAGAACAGAGATGAGGTAATCATGTGGTGTAGGTAGGTAATCATGTGGCAGAGATGAGGTAATCATGTAGCAGGGATGAGGTAATCATATGATGTAGGGAGTAATCATGTGACAGAGACGATCATACGATTGAAAGATGTAATAATGTGAGAGGGCTGATATGTTCATATGATATACAGGGAAATTAAATCATGCCCCTCCCTTCCTCCTCCTCCTTCCTTCACCCCTCTCATCCCCAGTACATCTACTGACCGATATGCTAATGTGGATGTGGGTGTGCTCCTGTACCACATTGAGCGGTTCCCCGGGATCATTATCCTCACTACCAACCTGATTGACAACATTGACAAAGCCTTCTTCAGGAGGCTCAAGTTTGTGCTCCAGTTTGATGTCCCTCCATATAAGCTGAGAGCCAAGCTATGGAGGGTAGGCTGTGTGCAGGGCCTGTGTGTGTGCATGATTGTGCATACATTCTGAATGGCAATGTTCCATTCATGCATGAATACAATCATGTGCATTTCCACTGACATGCACACACATGTTTACATGTACGTGCACTCATAAATACGACACACCCACACACATTACACATACACCATACACCACACACACACACACACATCGATGTAGCTGCTTATCCCAGAAGAGACGCCATTGGCTGCTGATGTGGACTTTGAGAAGCTGGCCCACTTTGAGATGAGTGGTGGTAACATCAAGAGTGCTGTCTTCAGGGCGGCCTCCCAAGCTGCTCTTCACCTTGATGAGAACAGGATGCTGACCATGCATGACCTGGAGGAGTCGGCTGGGGAGGAGGTGGGGAAGAGCTCCACCCGCACTAGCTTTAGGAGGCAGGACTCGGCCAAAATGTATAGCTAGTGTATTAAATTTTAATGTTTGTGTATTAGGGTGATGATAGCAATTGTTGGGAAATCATTTTTATAGCTTGCAATGTCATTACATCCACATATAAGGAATGATGAGTTTTTTAATTTATAATCGGATTTGAAGGTGTAAAAAAGTAAGCAAACAAGATGTTATTTTGAAAATGTCCTGTACTTACCACATGAAATGCGTATCATCCTAAAGATACATTAAGGACGGATTATTCCATTTCAAAAATCTTCATTTTCACACCTTCAAAATCCTACAAACCACCCACTTTTTAATAGATTGATATTTGTTTCTGCTCCCACAACCAGATTGTGGTTGCAATCTGCATCAATTTTGTCGTGTTCCATATGACACTGGCCTTCAAAACATACTAACATGTTCCACGCAAACGTGTGCATGCATGAAGTACCTTGTAGATATACACATCTGCCACCCAAAGGGTTAATTATATATATAATTATAATAATTTTATATTGATTTTGTCTTACAAACTTCTCAAAGTATTCAAAACATACTTTCGTAACTGCATTTCGCATTCACTCACCATTATGAACTCCTGGATTCATGTGACGTCAAATATCGCATGAAAATGAATTTAATGAATTCATGGTTTTAAAAAAATGCGGTTTTAACCCACATGTAGTCGTTCCATTGCGCCTTCTGGTCCTCGCATTCAATGGTGTATAAAACGTTCTACTCGAAAAATGTTACACTAAAAAATTAGACTTCATTTTTCATTCGCTTTGGAGATCGTTCAACCATTGGCTCTGTAGATACCCGATCGAGATGGAGGAGCGTGTAAAAATTGCCCACGATCTTAATGACAAAGAGCATAAAATTGGAAATCGAGTGTGTCTGGCCTCAGGAGTGGAATTTCTATCTGTCTAAAAGCGAGGAATGCTTTTAGCGAGTTTTTTTTTGTAAATCGGAACAACTCAAGCTAAATGAGGGGCGTGCCCCAACCAGAGTGTAGCTGTCTGCTGCACGCTTGCGTTGTTTTTTGCCGCCACCTTGCAAGTAGCCCTCTTTGCTGTACTGATTATGTTTATTTCAAGCTTTGGCTGTTCATTCATTGTTTGGAATAAAGCGATTTGCAATGCCTACATGCACCTACATGTATAGCGGTCGACCAAGCATCAATTTTCCATTTACTTTCTCAATGCTCTTCTAAAATTCATGCTAGGTTTGCACATTTTTGGTGGGGGGGAGAAGCTGTACATTAGGCTAATGTGTGGGTGCAATACATATTCAGTCATACACTAACATACTTTACGCCTGATATGCATTCGCGATGTAATCCGTCCGCTACTGCCGTATGTGGGTCTAGGAACGAGACTAATCATGCTAGCTTTTTTACCACTTTTACCACTTACGTTTTAAAAGCATTAATTCACACGCAGCCTGACGCAGGGTACATTGCAGGCGTTATTCGTTTCCTGTTTGCGAGTCGATACATGTAGATCGCAGACGACTGTGAATTATTAATGCTCATGCAGTAATAGTGAATTTAGTTGTCAACGTTGTGCGAAGGCGAATAAATTAATATTTATGTCATAGTAGTGTACTTAGCTAGTTCCACCGTTTTGTATAAAGGTCATCTTTGTTCTTGAAACAGCTAGTAATCTCTCGCAAGATGGTCTCCATAGATCTGTCTTCTTCCGTGATATTAATTATTTCAGCCGTATCCTCACCCCAGTTTTGGAGCCTTGCACCCCAGTAGTGGTTTATTCGAAATTGCTCATCCGGGGCGTCCAATGTTTGGCCTTGACCCAATGCGTTGTGATGGACCTGTGCTGAAATTACATGAGCAGGTTTGTAAACTGGCTTAACCAGGTAGTTTCCGGGTTTACGCGTCCTTCTCCACAATCTACCAAACAGAAAAGGTTGCTCCTTATCATTTAGGGGCTTCCCGAGGAAGAGGTAGTTCTGCATTGTGATCTCTGATACTTCGGGATGTTGCTTGGCAAAGGACTTTATAAATCTGGTCATAAAGCCTGGTTTCTGATCTTTTGGGCTAAACGGGTATTCGTCAATGTCGATAGCAGTTTGCCAAACCGAAACTTTACCCCACCGTGTAATACAATCTTGGTAAGCTGTCAACTGAGTCCCGTCAATAGAATACGGAGATGCCCTGTGGCTCCAGTCGACGTAAGTGACATAGCCTTCTTGTACGTACGGTGCCAGGATGCGGCTCTGTGATTCGTTACCGAACACATACGCGTCGTACACGTACAAGTGCTCGACCCCAGCATACTTGAGGTAGTGGAGCCATTGCAGCATCTCTCTCGAAGTGAGGCCGGCCAAGTCCGTATAGTATATACGAACCAATAGGACAGCCGTGAGGAAATATGGCGATGTTGTTGACGTCTTCCACCAGGTACATTTAATCGAGGCCTGGGTGCTAACTTCTGTACTGCCCTGAAGAGATGTAGTAAAACCGCCCAAATGCCTTGGAGTAGCCGTTGTGTTGTGGGGCAGTGCTATCGCATCGTAGTTCAAAGTAGGAAGTGTTGACTCTACACTGAATCGATATCTTGGTAGCTGTACCGGATTGTTCAGAGTCACTGTGGCGATTTTAGCTTGCAAAATGAAGCGATAACTCAACAAAGCAACAACGAATGCTCCCACTAGTACTAAAACGAGAAAGTAACGAATTAGATTCATGCGTCTGTTGTCGACGACTCGCCAGTTCAAAGTTGGTCCCACCCCCAACTGACTTCAATCGCTAAACAGTTCCTTTTAATGCGAGACTTTATTGTAAGTATAAGTAGAATTCTCTGTATCAAAGTCAGTGAAAAGGCAATTAATACAGTCAAACCCGGTACGGCGTCAATGCGGTTCTAGTAGTGGTTATTGCGTAGTAAACTCGCACTTCATTAAAAAGTATAAGCACTTATAGTAGTCAGGGTACAATTACGATTACAAAATGAATGGATGGTCCTCGTAGTGAGAGGGGTTTAGTCATGACGAATTGGCATGAGGTTGTAAGAATGCATAGTAGTGTTATGTACACTGCGGCAATTGTGATTTTGACTTCTTGAGAAGATGACCATGCAGTATTTGTCTAAACAATGCCAAACTGGCACAACTCCACACTCCATCACTCACCACAACTGTCCCTACACCACAACTCTCATCATACTTCAAATTAATGAACCTAACCTGAATGACTGAATCACAGGTCGGGAGTATGTATTGAGTTGGTGCAAGGTACATGTTGATAGTTGTATACCAGAATTTGTGCATTAAATGGAAAGATATAGGCAACAGTGGCAACATCCTTGCTTGTTTACACGCACTCATCATAACTGCTCCTACACTTTGTACAGTCTAAACTTGCCACACCCTACACACAATCTCCCATCTCATAACCGATTGTACACAGTAGACACAAATTTGCATCTATTGAAAAGGCAGTAGATGCAAAAGTCCAGCTGTATACCCTACTTTACTAAAAGCGCCATGCACAGCTGTGGTTGTGTTCACCAGTGCATGCACAGCCAGATTAATTATCAAGTGAGCAGGGTTGCTATTGTGGGTAAGCCAGGAATTTTGGTTTAGACATTGGTTTTACATATGTTCATCCAGATATGACTTGCTACCTGTGAGGACAAAGGAATAGAGCAACATGACGTCATGCAAAATGGCACATGTCAGGGTGTAACATTTTCTTCTCAAGTGTGTGTGTGTGTGTGTGTGTGTGTGTGTGTGTGTGTGTGTGTGTGTGTGTGTGTGTGTGTGTGTCCCTCACACATGTGAGGGAGTGTGCACAGAGAGGGTGTGTACATGGAGGTGGGTGTGAAGGAGTGGTGGGTGTGCACAAGGGGTATGTGTAGAGAGAGTGTGTATGTAGAAGGGGTGCGTAGAGTGAGTGTGTGAGGGATTGTGCATAGAGGGTGTGTTGTAGTGTGTAGAGAGGGTTTGTACATGGGGTGTGTGTGTGTGAGGGAGTGTGTGTTTATAAGGGATGTGTAGAGTGTGTGTACATATTAGGAGATCATGTCTGGGAGATAGACAACCCTACTGATGTGGTGTTACCAGCCTTGGGGGTGTTGAAAAGATTATCCACTTGTCTCAGGCACTGTGTTACAGTATCATTATAAAAATTGACATGCAAAGGCGCTTAACCTCATCTTTATTGGCAAGCAGTCCTGGGTAATATTCCCAGAACTCTTGACCTTGGTAAGCTGGTGCTATGGACAGCACCCCAATCATTGGATAACAATGCAGCTTTTTCAACGCATAGTACCTTGATGATGGTGCTTGCACTTAATAGTGCTCTGAAGCTTTAGAGATGGCCAGTGCCAGCAAAGGAGGGCTTATCATACCTATCTAAGCATGATCTCTATTCCTCATCATAGCCCTGCCTTTTATTGGGACTGGCTACATGGCAGCTTTTGTAAGTTTGCTCATTTCAAGTAGCACGTTGTACAATGCCATTTTGGTTGGTTATCAATGCATTCAACTCCATTGACGCTGATGTGTTTTGAACTATGTGCTGAATTGCACCTACCTGCCTCATGCAGCCACCAGACAAGCTCGGCTAAGCTTACGCCATGATGGTTTAGACTTTTGTTCTCCGTACCAGCCACATTGCCTCAGTGAGCCATGCTCTTTAAGAGTTCCTTTCTCTGTCTTTAGAACCTTTCATTTGAAGAATACTGTAACACTGTTAAATAACCTTGTCGATCCCGGTGACCATATTTCTGTCCAAGGTCTATTCGATAGTCCACCCTCCCAGCACTCCTTGTATGGTCTATCCCTCATTCTGCCACTTTCAATCCCAAGGTCATTCATCCAGTCAATGACTCCACTGTCTCTTCAGGATCAGCAAACAAGCTTTTTTGGAGAGTTACAAAAATACATCAAAAATGACCAAACATGTGGTGACAAGAGATGTCTCTGCATTGCCTTAGTTTTAGAAGCCTATGGATGTTGGTGGGAATGAGGCACTTGAGGTATTCAACAGAATTGCAAGTAGACTTGTTATTCATGCTGCATGTGTATGTTAGAATGTAATTGCTATTATGCTGACTCAATCGCCACCATGATTTGTGGTGCCCTAACTATTATTGTATTTATAAATGGGCAAGTGAGTCAATTCCAGGGATGACACTGTATCTCTTCTATTATGTCGGGGGAATCCCTTGACAGTGTCCACCCCAAAGACTTGGTACTCCAGTGTTTGACCAAAGCAGTTACAGGCGGCACTTGCCTACTGGAAACGGAAAGTGGTTACATGTATACTTTCTAATGTGGTGTGACATTTGGATCGGGATACAAGACCCAGCCAATGCGAACAAATCCAATCTCTGCTTTGTATTATAAATCATTAATGTCAATTTGTTTTAGAGTATTAAAGGCTAAATATAATAAAATATATGCAACAATTGAGTAAAGAGGAAGAATACAAGGATTATGGAAATTTTGTACACTATCATATATTACAGACCTACATTAATTTTTTACCAAATCAAGTTATCTAAGTGCACCATGCATGAATTTGCTAAATGTAGGTCTGCATGTAATATTTATCCATTTGTATAATTAATAATAATGATAATAATATTGAAACAATACACAAACAGGAATTGAACAGAATATGTAATACACACAATACTTAAATCACACTACAGTTAATTAAATTTTAGGATGGGAGCCACCTGGAAAGGATTGCTGTTGCATTCGCTCTTACCAAGTGCAGGTTGAGCCTACTGTACAGCTCAGACAGCACAGCTGATTTTGTTTTGCCCAATGTTATGGCAAGACGAGAGGCAAGCATTTTAAACGAAATATATGGCTTCTTTTCCCCAAGCACCATACGACTCTGCAACCAGAGGTATACAACACCACCCCAAGGCATTGCATTTGGGGTCATTTTCTGTGTGTTTACGCTCTTCAGTGGACAATGCAGCTGCCCCATTTATAATTGTATACTGAATATCCATAATCCCATGTTTCCTTCCTTTTTACTCAATTTAATCCTGCATCATTTTAATTTTTGTTTTTCTGATACATGAATCTTTTAATAATACACAATGGCCATTAAAATTATATCACATCTAAGCTACCTCATCAATATGAGGCATGCACCCCAATATTGAGGCAGCAGGTACTTGTTTCATGCATTTTTTTCTTCTCTAGAAAGTATTACAAATATTACAAAACCTACCTTATTCAGCAAATCAAGTTATGTACTGAACACTGTATAATGTAGATATGTTCATATTGGCATAGTAATCTTTTGTTTTGGTCTGTCTTACTCAATTGATGCATAACAATCCTGATTAAATTTTTACATCGTGTTTACGTATTTTATTCGTGCTAATAAAAGTTAATATAAATTTCATGCATGTTTTTAAATTCAATTACCACACTATCCTAGACCATAGATGATGTAAAAATTAAGATATAATATACTACTGTGTTAATGGCACTTGTCTATCCCACCAGCATCCGGCATGGTGTAGCTGGTAGGAGCAGAATAGGGGCCAGCAGTGTTGGAGCAGGTGGTGGAGGTGGAACTCAGGCCAGCAGTGTTGGAGTGGGTCCTGGTGGTGGAACGAGGGCCAGTGGTGGTTGGCTGGCTGCTGGGGCTGGTCACCCAGATAACTAATACTCAGATCAGGTGCCACTTGCTTTAGACGTTTGAACAAACTGCCTGCTTAGGGCATCTAGCCTTTGTAACTCGTCTGGAATGGTCCCAGTCAAAATGCCATTTAGAATACATTTAGAGGGCATTTTTTTCCCCATCAAGCAGTGGGCACCAGTATTCAAATGCGCACATACAGATCATTTTGGTCCAAAACATGCCCAGCAAGATATGCTCATCGATCCAAACTGTCTGTATAGTACTTGCCACGTTACACCAGGAAAACTCTGGGTCATCTTTCCACCTCACTTGCAGTAAATCGAGTTACTTATCCAAAGAAGGTTTTCGATGGAATCAAGTCTGACCAGGTACTGAGTCATCTTAGTTCTACAAACACTACATTTGCACTCCCATCGTCGCTAAACACCAGGGATATGTCTGCAAAGCCCAGTATGTGCTACCTGTGGCCATTCTCCATTATCTGAAGTGTCGGGAATAGTAGGCCTGGTGACATTTTAAAGTCTTAGAGGGACTTTATGGTACATATTACTGCTATCTCCCCCTAACTGGACTGTCTGCACTTACTATATATTACACTGCCACTTTAGTGGCCACATGCCCATTGGGCACCTGCATGTCTCTTTACTGAGAACACATTGACCATGCTAATCAACTAGCATTGCATGTGTGTGTTTCACTGGTGTACTAAGCTCCATCATAAAAAATATGGAGCCCATGGTGCATGTGACAACGCTCCTAACTGCCTACATTGGAATGTGAAAAGTTCAAAGCATTAATGCAGCAGACACCTTTAATAATCATCCCAGCAGGCTGAAAGCTTTGCTTACCAAAGCACTTAAAGCTTGTGCATATCTCAGCTACTGCTTCACTGTTTAGGCGAGTTAGTATAGCGCGCGAAGCGCGCAGTACGACGCCGAAGGCGCCTCGTCCGCGAAGCGGACTCGGGACGAGGCGGTGTTTTTTCAATGAAGAGTGTCTGGACAGCACCGCGGGTGCAATTTGACCCCGGATTCGGAGTCGGCATCGTCGGCGCTTCGCGCCTCGCAACCCTAACCCTAAAGCCCTAACTATCTCCTGATGTTAACATGCCTTCGGCATGTTATTACAGGCATTAACTTTATTGATTCTGAAGGCATGATTTAACTGTCCAAGTAATCAGTTATTGTTATGAAGGGCTTTATTTAGCTCACACTTGTATGTATAAGTGATAGTAAGTTAAATAAGGGTATTTTCAAAATATAAAATGCACGTGTTTGCTACATAATGGAGACATCAGTATAAACGTGTATGTAAATTATACAAGATATAAAAAACATTCTCTCTGAGAAAGTTAGGGGTATATAGGATTTGAAGGCAATGGTGGTGTAAGAACAAGGGATTCAGTGGAGATACAATGATTATTCCTACATTTAGCAACATAATTGTAATGACGTTCTATACAGTGCTAAATATAGGAATAATCATTGTATCTCCACTGAATCCCTTGTTCCCTTTCTTTTTACACCACCATTGCCTTCAAATCCTATATACCACTAACTTTCTCAGAGAGAATGTTTTTTATATCATGTTTCATTCGTTCTTTTAAATAAGTGACTACTAGTATATAGGTATACATGTAGTACAATGTAGAAGTAACTGAATACGATTGTACGATAAAATCCAGCCGTTGTAATTCCCACGTTTATTGCCTAGCAACACAATGTTTACAGTTATGTTACATTTGCAGCTGTTCCATTAGTTCGAAACTCGCGCGCCAAGCTTTCCCTCTTAGAAGCTCGTTTCTCGTCTGAGTTCAGTTCATAACGTCGCTTCTTAGAAGCTCGCACCGCAACAGAATTCTTTTCCTGTTGCCACCTCTTAGAAGCTCGGTTCGACTCCAGATTTGCTCTGTACATATCACGAGCAGACGCCCGCCTTTGTTCAGCATCAGCATCGTACCGAACTCGGGAGGACTCTAACCCATAGTCTCGATTTAGGGGGTATTCCTCTCGTTCCTCTTTCGTAGCCGTAAAGGCATTTTGACCTAGCTAAAAGTGGTGAGCAAAACTAAAAACACAAATGAAACTCACACCTGTTCCATGCCAATCATACACAATCCACAATTCTGAAGCATTGTCATGGAAACGGTTTTAATATAGCTAGCTCTCTATATTACGTAGCGATTACGTACTGATATCTTGGCGCGCGAGAACAGCTGCAAATTACTTATATTGGTTGCATGCTTTATTTATATATCTGACAAGTTGGTGGTATATAGGATTTGAAGGCAATGATGGTGTAAAAAGGAAGGGAACAAGGGAGCAACGATGATACGAATTTTTTTTAACAGTCCTATATTTATCACTTTTGTAGTACGTACATTTTACGTTGCTAAATATAGGACTGTTAAAAAAAATTCGTATCATCGTTGCTCCCTTGTTCCCTTCCTTTTTACACCACCATTGCCTTCAAATCCTATATACCACCAACTTTCTCAGAGAGAATGTTTTTTATATCTTGTTCCCTTCATTTTTTTTTACATTGGGTTGCCTTAATATAACCAGGTACCAGTATGACATTGTGTACCTGCCCTCTAGTACAGGCAAGTGCATTCATCAGAACCTGTACTTATATGTACATTTATGTAACTCAGAAATGTGATTAACACTTGTTTGGGTGAGGGGCCATTAGTGGTAGAGAGAAAAGGATCAGCCATTTATACCAGCCTGTACCAGAAGTACCCACCAAAATGCTATGCATACTGATGTCCAGCTGTAGCAACACTGAACATGTCACTGCCTAGGCCTAGCAACATCATGTTTTGTGGATATATGGAAGCAAACATCAAACTTATAAACTCCTGGGGTTACCTTCGTTGTGATTTTATTCAATTGCCATTGAGGATAGGTCCCCCATATATGCCTCAGACATATATGTATTATCCACTCAAGGTGGAGGGTATCATGAGGCTCAATCTCACTCATTGTCGCCTATTTTAGGCAAGTGAATCTGCTTGGACAATCATCTGATAACACACCTACCATTGAGGTCTACTGGCATAGGCCCATGCTGTTTTGTGTGATTGTAAGAGGGTTCTGAGGCAGCACTATGATGCCTTACCCCAAAATATCATTTTCTGATAATTTTATTGCATTAATAGCACGAACATCTTTTAACAATCCCCCTGCTTTTGTTCTTCGAATGTTCAGTGCCTTAGCATCTGCAGTTACTTTGCTAACAGCAGCATGTGCAGATCTAGTGGTAACCTTTTGTGCTAACCATGGATGGGTCTGGCAAAAGGCATCATTTAACTCATCTAGCAATGTCCTATTGCTTAGAATAGCCTTTTCAAGGTCACCTTTATACTCCATTAGAACACTATCATTGGGTTCATACAGGGAATAGCTAAAATGATTTAAGGAGATGGAAGCATGCAGTCAATACTGAAATTTACTTACTTTAACACATGTAGAAGCCACATAATAATGTCGACCCCATGTCATGCATTATTTGTGTGTACTATACTAGGGGTGACATTAAAAGTGGCTTGAACTGTATTGCAAAGCATACTGTAACAGAAATAGTGCATCTTATATCAATAATATAAATACTGTGTAGCAACACCCATTATGCAGCATGACAAAATCCAGCTGTACATGTCATCACCTAGCAACACAATGTGTAAAGCACTTTTCCAGCTGCTCTAGACTAAATGAAGCGCGCCAAACCCATGCACAACTCACCTTTTGGCGGTAGTTGTATTTCCGTTGTAGCGTGCTGTCTCCGCCTCACGCTTACGCTTCTGGAATTGCGCCCTTTTCGCTGTACGCGCAGCAGAAGAGTTTCTCCAATATAGACTCCTTTGTGAAGCCCGATTGGTTTTTCAATTCGCCTGAATCTTTAGCCTCTTACAAGCTCGAATCTTGTCAGAATTCTGTTCAAGTCACCGCCTCTTATAAGCTCGGTTCGACGCCCGCCTTTGTTCAGCATCAGCATCGTACCGAACTTGGGAGGACTCTCACTCATAGTCTCAATTTAGGACGTATTCCTCTTGTCACTTTTTTTCTCCTCTTTCGTTCCTGTGAAGGCATTTTGTCAAGTTAAAGGTTATGGTACCATAAATGTCTAATTATACGTATGGGTATTGTCATGGGAACGCTTGTGTACTCGGACGTAATTATTGCTTCATACCAAACATGTATATCTGACATCAAGGGGCAGTCGGTAGGATTTTTCTACGATTTTTGGTGTAACTGGCGCTCTTTAAAACCTTTCATATCTCGAGTTATACTCACCCATAAAGACGACGACGACGACTATGGACAAATTACGGTCTGGGAACGAGAACTACGACCTTTGTTGTTCTCTTAAAGTAAACGGTCTGGCGACTCGAACAAAACATGAAAATGATCGTCTTTCTACTGTGGATCAATAGCAATAAACAGCTACACTATCCGTTACTCGGTTCGTTAGTTATACGCGCGAAGCGGTTTTTTAATGATTTCATGATACGGCAAAAATTCTATATGAGCCGTAACTCTCGATACCTGAAGATGTATTGTCCGATTTTTGGTGTAACTGGCGCTCTTCAAAACCTATCCTATCTTGAGTTATACTCACCCCTAAAGACGATCGTCTTTAGGGGTGAGTATAACTCAAGACGACGACGACGACGACTATGGACAAATTACGGTCTGGGAACGAGAACTACTACCTTTTTTGTTCTCTTAAAGTAAATGGACTAGCGACTTGAACAAAACATGAACATGATCGTCTTTCCATTGTGGATCGATAGCAATAAAGAGCTACACTATCCGTTTCTTGGTTCGTGAGTTATTCGCGGGACGCGTTTTTTAATGATTTCATGATACGGCACAAATCCTATATGAGAGTTACTGCCGTAACTCTCGATAGGTTAGGTATTTTAACTAGGAATCCTATGTATATAATATACACATGTATTTTTTCTGCTGAAAGTACCTTTTTTAATCCGAAGGTGTGGCCGAGGGTGTGGTTTTATATAAAAAATGAGGCCAGTCCGACATCGACATCTTCTCTGTGCAATGGCCATTGTAGGAACATTTAGCGTCACTTTGCTGTACTATCACTTCGAACGGAAGGTATATTATTTACCGCATATAACCCTGCACTGAGAGTACGCGCTGCGTCACACCCGTCGCCAGTTTCCCTTCCCAGCAGAGGCATCAGCAATTCCATGGCTTCTAGATCAAGACAGATGTTCCTCATTGTGTGGGACGATTCCGCGTTCACGTCCTTACTTCCTCACGGCCGTTCTGCTGGTTCGAATATACTACTCTGACTTGGCCGGCCTCACTTCGAGAGAGATGCTGCAATGGCTCCACTACCTCAAGTATGCTGGGGTTGAGCACTTGTACGTGTACGATGCATACGTGCTCCGCAACGAATCACAGAGCCGCATCCTGGCACCGT
The DNA here is from genome assembly GCA_949361645.1 of Spongilla lacustris. NCBI lineage: Eukaryota > Metazoa > Porifera > Demospongiae > Spongillida > Spongillidae > Spongilla > Spongilla lacustris. The sequence goes on along the minus strand of OX442421.1, from coordinate 6,531,124 downwards.
ACGTACAAGAAGGCTATGTCACTTACGTCGACTGGAGCCACAGGGCATCTCCGTATTCTATCGACGGGACTCAGGTGACAGCTTACCAAGATTGTATTACACGGTGGGGTAATGATTCGGTTTGGCAAACTGCTATCGACATTGACGAATACCCGTTTAGCCCAAAAGATCAGAAACCAGGCTTTATGACCAGATTTATAAAGTACTTTGCCAAGCAACATCCCGAAGTATCAGAGATCACAATGCAGAACTACCTCTTCCTCGGGAAGCCCCTAAATGATAAGGAGCAACCTTTTCTGTTTGGTAGATTGTGGAGAAGGACGCGTAAACCCGGAAACTACCTGGTTAAGCCAGTTTACAAACCTGCTGACATCATCTATGCTATTGTGCATCACAACGCGTTGCGTGAAGGCGTGTCATCAAGGGATGCACCAGACAAGCTCATCCGGTTGAACCACTACTGGGGTGCAAGGCTTCAAGGCTGGGGTGAGGATACCCCTTCAATAATTAGAATGACAGAGGTGGACATGTCTATGGAGACTATTGTAAGACAAATTGGTCAGTGTGGCTATTGTATGAAGAGCAAGGACGATCTTTATGTGAAGCAGTGGAACTAATGATTCAGTCTGGCAAACTGCTTCTTGCTGGCCCACATTTCCACTGGCCAGCCCACACTTGTCACAGCGACACAGGCACACATTTTTTTATTGCTTGCTTCTTTCAATATAATAGAAAAGGGTGCATGTGTTCCTAAGAGTATGTCTGTCTCCCAGACATGATCCCTAATATGTATTTATTTTAACTCCCCCCCCCCCCCCCCCCCCCCATGCTGTGTAAACCTATGCACTCCTAGTGTTCCTGTAGTCTGGGGACCCACAGCCGGTAAGCAGGTGTTCCTGGTCAAATTAATGTATTGTGGATTAAGCAAATTGCTGTCTCAGTTGCCCACCTAACACCTCTATCAACTAAAGGATGCATCAAATCTCTCTTTGTAGCCAACGCCATTTTAAGATGTTTTCAACCTCTTCTACTGATGCTTGCTTTTCATGATCACCACATAAGGTTTAAAATTAGTTTATTAATTACAATGATTATAATAAATTGCTAAATTTATACAACCAGTTAATTACATACACAAAAATTAAAACTGAATGCATCTGGTGACAATGACATTGGCTCTCACAAGGTGTAGGTTTAGCAGCTAGTACCATGGACTTGGGCCTGCATAATAAGGTGGTGAGTCTTGAGGCCAACTGGGAGAAAGCTCTACAGCTTCACTGCCCCAGCCCCAAGCACCATACGACTCGGTGACAAGTGGCACACATATCCAACTCGGTTCATGGCATTTGGCACCGTTGGCCTCATGCTTCCTCTCTTCAGCAGCTAGGGCAGCACAACCTGCAGACACTCCTGCTTCCATCAAGTGGAAAGGTCACAGAGATGTCCAAGGTAGCTGGTTTATATGTTTAGTTATTACCAATTATGAAGTGATCAGGAAAATGACAGCTCACATGGCATCTGTAGGTATTGGCCATTACTTGGTCCATCACTGAGGTGAAAATTGTCAAATGCTCGTATGAGGTGACTAACACACATGCACACACACACACACACATTTTGTATTGGCCATTACTTGGTCCATCACTGAGGTGAAAATTGTCAAATACTCATATGAGGTGACTGTAAACACACATGCACACACATGCACAAATGTAGTCATGTACACAGATACCCCCTGAAGTAGCCAGGTAGCTGGCTATGAAATCACATTGTTCTGCCTCATGTACTAATGAGGCAAATTGTCAGAGCCTGGTCAGTTAATAATCTACTTTTGTGTTATGAATAGTTTGATATTGTGTTACTGGAAATTATTGTTTTGTGTTTGGTTTTAGTTTCTCACTAGTAATTTGCTTACATCATTATTTTCACTATAAACAGCTTACGCTACACTGCGTACTTTAATTCTGTGTCAGAATTCCCTCTTTAATTCATCAGTAATGGGTGTTGTGCTGCAGGCTCATAGTGTCCATGGGGGGGGGGGAATCAAAATCAGTGATGCCAAAATTCCAGCACTAGCGCATACCCCCCCCCCCCCCCCCCATGGTATCTAAGGAGGTTGCTAGGGGAAAATTTTATGTGGTGCGCGCGTACTAAGTTTCCACCGATTCAACCCTTCCCTATCCTCATAGTCACAGTTCTTTAATCAGTTAAACTAGATAAGTGAGCTAATATGGTCTTCCTCTGGTTGGACGCACAGATATTGCAACATCAATGAAGTCCCCTATCTGAAACCTCCTAGACTGGAGTGTGATATTGTCATCAGAACCCTTCCTTCCTGAGCACGTTTGTCCCAGATCCTTCATCCGGTAGCCCCCGCGGCGGGGGTCTGGATAGACAGTAGCAAAAGAGAACAGAGTCCCTTTCTGTCGGGTATCAGGGTTCACTTCTCTGATCAGCGACATAAGCTCACGAAGACTACAGTCCATCCTGCATACAGATACATATTAAATTCTCAGCTTCATCCTAATATTGAATGACACACACACAGGCACACAGGCAAATACACACATTTACACAGGCAAATACACACATTCACACAGGCAAATACACACACACGCACACACACAAGGCAATGGTACATGCTGTTTAAATTGAAGCCAAGTTAGTCCACGTAATGACCACACTACGAACAAACCATACAAATACCAACGTGTGGCCTACCAAGTGTATATCTGCAGCTCGTTGGAAGGCGTGCTGTTTCGAGAAAACTCTTCGAGACTTGAGCAAAAGGTCGTTAAAATAAGTTAGCCAGCCACACAAAACAAAAGCACGTACCGATGGTGGGTCCCAAGGCTGCAAAACACTCTTAACAGCATGGGGCATGTCTTGAATAAAAGATGCAAAGGATAACAGAACGGACAGGTCATCCCCTCTCACCTTTTCTCTGTCTATCACAAAGGTTTCTTGCACTGGCTCGCGCGTTTCTCTTGGCTCCACCTTTGGAGGCTGTTCTACTGGTACTGTAACGACTGGATCAGCCGCCATTAAAACCTCTTCCTCAGACTGTTTGCCGCGTAAGTTGTTAAAATTATTATTGTTAATAATCCGCTCCATGAAAGAAATTGGTTTAAAACACCTTCACACGCGTGAACACAAAACCAGCCATTACACACAGAACAGTAAATTCTACTGGGTCTTCTTGGCCACCTTGTCCTCCATATCCCTCTTGTGGGCAGCCAGGGCCCCAAGCCTCATGTCTCTCCACTTTCTCCTCTCCTCCAGCTTCTCCAGCGGTATCCTGCTACCCAGAGATGTGCTCAGAGCTTCCAAGGTTGGTCCAGCAAGCGGTCGTGGAGGCACCTCGCTCTCACAGACAGTGGTGATGTTGGCACCATAGCGTTGGCAGTAGTCCTCTACGCCATTGGCGTTGAGATGGATGGTCTCAAAGGGTCCCATGAAGGAGTACCTCATCCCCAGACCCTCCACAACGGCAGTGTCAACATCTTCAGGAGAAGCTATGCCATCCTGCAGAGAACATGGGTGACACAAGGTCCCCCCAACCCTCACACCTACCTCTACTAGTCTCCAGGCCTCCATAATAAGCGCATACTGCAGTCGGTTCAGGATGAACCCATTGACCTCTCTCTTTGCCGAGATGGGTTTCTGTCCAAGTTCCTTCATCAGGTCTATTGTTGCCTTCACCACTGCCTCGTCTGTCCAGGGTGCTGGGATGACCTCCACCAGTGGAATATAATGGGGAGGATTGATCTAGAGGGACACAGAGATATGGTGTGAAGGTTGATCTAGAGGGAGATATATGGTGTGATGGTTGATCTAGAGGGACACAGAAATATGGTGTGATGATCGATCTAGATGGATACAGAGATATGGTGTGATGGTTGATCTAGAGGGATACAGAGATATGGTGTGAAGGTTGATCTAGAGGGACACAGAGATATGGTGTGATGGTTGATCTAGAGGGACACAGATATGGTGCAAAGGTTGATCTAGAGGGACACAGAAATATGGTGTGATGCCATACAAACCAAAAACATGTATGCGGGTGATGCTCCCTCTCCATAAAATATATTGGGGATCCGTTTAAAGACCCTGAGCATGTGGAGGGCACAACATTTACCCGATACAATCCTGGTTCATTTGGTACTTTATAAAGCTATTACAGTTAATAGTGGTGATGCTGATTAGCCTACAAGAAAAAAAAAACTGAACCTTGAGTTGTTTACAAATCAAACAGAGTTGACTAAAGAGAATGCAAAGGGCTAATGTTGGAGCATAGGACTCCTTTATCAGCCAAGGATACATGACTAAAAGAACAACAAAAAGTATAGGGGGGACACGAGAGGAGAGAGGCACAGATGAAGACAAACTGCTTACAGGATGAGCGACAATACACTGTGCCCTATGCTCCAAGTCCTCTGTGAACAGTGATGGAATGATGCACGAAGTGGAGCTAGCCAGAATTGTGACATCATCCACAAACAGGTCCATCTTCTTGAAGAGCTGCTTCTTAAGGTCCACAACTTCAGGAACACACTCCTGCAAATTAAGCAATCAAGATAAGCTCAATTTAGAGCACAACTTGGACATAGGAAAAGAAAGAAAAAAAACAAGTGCAGATCTTTTGTAACAACTTCTTTAATACCAGCATGCAAGGAGGGTGTATGGTGCTCTTAGCATGATTCACCTGCACATAAAGAGCACCCGACAGTGCCTCTTGTAGGTTGGCACTGACAGTGACGTGCTTCTCCAGGCTCGCTGCTGTCTGCCCCTCCCTCAGCAGACCTTCCCTCTCCATGTTGCTGAGCTGGTGGTGAATTGCGTCCTTCGCACCACGCAGCTGATCCTCGCTGATGTCATTCAGAACAACGTTGTATTCGGCCCTTGCGAAAAGCTATGTGCATAGCGAGTGTAACAGCTGGCGTAAACTGATAAAAGTGACGCGCCTATGTCCTGGCGCACTATTATTATCCATGGTCCTACGCATGCGTATCCTACTATACTTTGCTGGGGGGAACACCCGCCTGTACGTTGTGTTGTGGCATGATATTATAAGTGCACCAAATCCATGGAGGTACTGGTAAGCATGAAGCAACTAGCTGAACTTCAAGTGCTACGTGTGTACATACATGCACAAACAACAAATGCGTATGCCACTTACAGTCGCCCAACACCTTCCAATCAGGCCGCTGCATTGAACCGAATGTCATCGCAAATTTCCGCCGTACGTAACCCACCTACCTTCCAACGATGGTCACTTTTCGCCTCGATTCTTGAGCCATAGCCAGCTGAGATCACGTGAGTATATACCTATTATTAGCCTACAATATCATACATATTAATGGTTAATATACATGTGTGTAATTTTTAGCATTACAGGTACTCAATCTATAGTACAGTAATATCATGCACGAGGTAAAAATAGATTAGGCAATGTTTTGTGAACAGCATAGCAGTACAAGTGTCTGATTCTGCATGGCAACAGGCTCAACTGAGTCTAAGCCTTGGAGGCCTAGCTAGGGCTCCGCTCCATTTCACACCATTCCTCTGCTGCCCATGTTGCCTCCCTTTCCTCATCTGGCTTTTCTGATGCCCAAAATCCACAACTATCTCACACGGTTGATCTTTTCTCTCTCCTTCTGAGGTAGTCATTGACTTTCAAACAAATTGGAAGACCACCAGTTCACAATGTTGATGGAAGTCTCCTCCTACCTGCAAAAAGCGGTGGTGATATTATAACTCGTCACAACCAACCGTGGGATGCTGCCATTGTGCCCACCTTGGAGTGAGGGTAGAAACAGGGAGTGGCCTCACTCCAGACTTAAGCCACACTCATCCAGCAGATGCTCTTGAATTGGGACAGAGGTAAAAATGCTGCCTTCGATGCTGAACTTGTTTAGGCTATGGCTAGCCTTACTGGCAATGTTTATGTGCAGCTCCTTTGGCCTATTGGCCATCCCATGATTATATTTACGTATTGTGATGTAAATATTTTCTGATTAATAATAATAATAATACGTACACATTGTCATTGGTTTCAATGCATGAACAAATTGCACTAGACACACGTGCACACACACACACACACACACACACACACACACACACACACACACACACACACACACAACACACACACAACACACACACAACACACATCATGTAAGTTCTAGCGGCCCAGCTCCATCATCAAATCCTGCCCCGCTTCTCCATTTGGTTTGGGATCTTCATAGACATAGATTGGTGGCCCTCAAAATGGCAAAGGACAGCCTGGCGTTTTATTTTATTTTTTTCCTTCCATATGTCGGGAAACATTCAGCTTCTCGGCCCAAAACTCCATCAGCAGATACAATTAATGGTGTAAATGAAGCACGCCGTACGTCTGCTGCACCGCTGTACATTTGTATTTCCTCTTAGTTTCTTCTTCAGCTGATGATAGGATGGAGGCATTATGGTTTAAAAGCAATGTAACATATTGCTTTTACCTTCAAGAATTAAGCTAGTCAGCACAGAAGGAGCTTAGCACCTTTTACATGAACAAGCTAATAATGCTTTTCACTTACATGTACATGTTACATGTAGTTGAAACCCAAATGCATAGGATTTGGGGCGCCTGTTAAATTATTTTACGGTAGAATTAACTGACACGCCCCTTTCTGGCTTGCAATGGACGGTGGGAAGAAAGTCTGGGCTCCTCACCCGGAGGAGGGCTATCAGCTCGGAGTCATAGTGGACGTGGGCTCCGATACACTTTCCGTGGATCCTTTAAGCGCGCCAGGCCAGGTATCGTAGCGTGTAGAGTTTAAAGATCGTTTTGAGTTGCTTTGCGGCCGGTCGCCCATCACGTACATGTACTTGAATCGGATCGATCTGCTCTCAATTTGTGCATTTGTGTTTAGAGGCAGAATACATGTAGGTTTTATTCTTTTGAGACGATGGTCTATGTAGATAAGCATTTAGGTGCGCATGTACATGTAACATGCGCTTCAGTTTCCTTGTATCGCCCAGTATTCCCGTTTCACTTCGTATGTTTACACCTGGTATGTAAATGGACAGCTTGCTGTTTACTTAGCGTCTATTACCACCTACGTGCAGATTGTAGTGGCCTCGTATGACAACGTCTATCCAGCCATTGAGGATGCTAAGGATGTGGATGACAACTGTATGTAATGCACGCGCGTGTGTATGTGTGTGTGTGTGTGTGTGTGTGTGTGTGTGTGTGTGTGTTGTGTGTGCATGTGTGTGTAGTTGTGGTTTTTTAACATATGTATATACTTGTGCATATGTGAGCATGTGTATATACTTGTGCATATGTGAGTATGTGCATATGTGAGCATGTGTGTATACTTGTGCATATGTGAGCATGTGTGTGATGAATCTTGCCTTCATCCCACACAGGTGCACTGCTGTACTTGAATGAAGCCACACTTCTTCAGAATATAAGAGTCCGTTACCAAAGAAACCAAATATATGTGAGTTTTTGGTCTTGTGTGGTCTTTGAGTTTTCACAGGTGCCATAACTAGACCCAATGAGGCATGGATGCATAGTCTTCACAGCCCCATTCATTAAAGAATTTAGTACCTACATCATCCCCACAGACCTATGTAGCCAATATCCTTTTGGCTGTGAACCCATACCAAGAGCTGCCCATTTACACCTCTGAGGCCATCAGGAAGTACAATGGGAAGTCCCTAGGTGTGCTGGCACCACACGTGTTTGCAATAGGTGAGCATTAAGATGTGCACATGTGGACCCCATATCTTTGGACCCTCTCTTCCATCCTTTACTTTCACCCATTTCACTCTTGTCTTCCCCATCCTTTCCATGTGCCTTTACCTCCTCCCCATCCTCCCCATATGCCTTTACCTCCTCCCCATCCCACCCATATGCCTTTACCTCCTCCCCGTCCCACTCGAGTGTCTTTATCTCCTCATCCTCCCATTCCATTCTTGTTTATTGAACTAAACAGTAATCTTTTTAATTTGGCAGCTGACAAAGCATATCGTGAAATGCGATCTCTGAAGCTAAGTCAGTCGATCGTTGTCAGCGGTAAGTATAGCTGAGTAATCTCACAACTGTGTGGGTGTGTGAATGCTTTGGGCACCAGTGCATGCATATATTTAAAAGCGTGCATAGCAATGTTTGGCATGCATGCGTACACTTTGGATCACCCACCATCACAGGGGAAAGTGGTGCAGGAAAGACAGAGTCTACTAAGTACATCCTGAGGTCAGCTATGTTGATGACTTCACCTGTTGCTTATAGTATACACTTCCTGAATGAGCTTTCCCATGCTCCCATCACTCCCCTCCCGATATCTCCATCACTCCTCCCCATGCCTCCCATCACTCCCCTCACCATATCTCCATCACTCCTCCCCATGCCTCCCATCACTCCCCTCACCATATCTCCATCACTCCTCCCCATGCCTCCCATCACTCCCCTCACCATATCTCCATCACTCCCCTCCCATGCCTCCATCACTCTCCTCCCCACATCTCCATCACTCCCCTCCCCATGCCTCCCATCACTCCCCTCTCCCTCCCCATATCTACATCACTCCCTTACCTTTCCCTGCCTCCTTCCTTCCCATCATATGTATTTTTGCCTCCACCATCGTGACAATTCCACTGGCCAATCAGATACCTCACGGAGTCTTATGGAAGCAGTGCAGGTCTCATAGAGCAAAGGATTATTGAAGGCATGTCAATCCACTATACGTTCATCTTCATTTCATCCCATCTTTTCTCACCCCTTGCTCATCTACAACCTTTTGAACCCTTCGCCCTTCCCACACTTCTTCTTCCAATACTTCCACCTCACACCTTTTCCTCAATTCACTCCTTCAATTACAATCACTGTCAATCCCTTCACCCCTTCACCCCTCTACCCCTCCACCCCTTTACCCCTTCACCCCTTCACTCCTTCACCCCTGCTGTTCTATCCACTCCCCACTCTGTCATTTCCCCCCCAACAGCCAATCCACTATTGGAGTCCTTTGGCAATGCCAAGACCATGAGGAATAACAACAGCAGTAGGTTTGGGAAGTTTGTTGAGATCCATTTTAATGAGAAGGTTAGTTAGAGGGAGAATGATAGCTCCAGCTGCCTTATTTCCTTGTCCCATTAGTTTGGAGTGGTCGGAGGGAATGTGTCCCATTACCTCCTGGAGCGCTCTCGTATATGCTCACAGTCAGCCCAGGAAAGGAACTATCACGTATTCTATAGAATGCTGGCCGGAGCACCAGAAGATATGAAGCGAGGACTGGGGCTTGATGCTGCTGGTAGTTTCCAGGTATGTGGGTTTGTGGAATGTTCAACTTCAACTCACATTCTTCCTCCCCACCCCTCCTCCTTTCCCACCCCACCCCTCCTCCTCTCCCATCCCACCCTCCTCCTCTCCCACCCCTCCTCTCATCCCTATCCTCCTTCATCTCCCCCTCCTCTTTCCTCACCCCCTTTGTCGTATACCATCACACAGTATTTGAACCCAGCCTCTATAACAGAGCCATCCATGCACGATGCTGAGGAGTTCAGGCATCTGGACCAGTCTATGAACTGTGTTGGACTGTCCCCTCAAGAGAAAATGGATCTGTTCCGCGTTGTAGCAGCCGTCCTTCATCTTGGAAATGTGAACTTTGAAGAGGAGACCTTGAACAAGAAGGGGGGAAGTGTCATTGCTTCCAAAAGCAAGGTGTCACTACAGGGAACAGCCAACCTTCTTGGCATAGAGCCAGAGGAGCTGCAGAGGTCTCTGACATCTCGTGTTATGACAACCACCAAAGGAGGCGCAGTGGGCACCATTATCAAGTAAGAGAGAGAGAGAGAGAGAGTGAGCGCATGTGTGCACGTGTGCATGTGTGAGTGTGTGTGTGAGTGCATGTGTACATGTGTGGTGTTTGAGTCAGAGTGTGTGTGAGTGCATGTGTACATGTGGGGTGAGTGTGTGTGAGTGCATGTGTACATGTGTGGTGTGTGAGTGTGTGTGAGTGCATGTGTACATGTGTGGTGTTTGAGTCAGAGTGTGTGTGAGTGCATGTGTACATGTGGGGTGAGTGTGTGTGAGTGCATGTGTACATGTGTGGTGTGTGAGTGTGTGTGAGTGCATGTGTACATGTACATGTGTGGTGTGTGAGTGTGTGAGAGTGAAAGTGTGATAGAGATATGGATATGCCAGCGACATTTCTCCTCTTGTCTAGTGTTCCTCTTAAACCAGACCAGGCCAGCAGTGCCCGAGATGCTCTGGCAAAGGCTCTCTATGTCCGCCTCTTTGACCACATTGTGAGCAGGGTCAATCAGTGCTTCCCTTTTAAGAGCTCATCGTATTACATTGGTGTTCTGGACATTGCAGGATTTGGTAAGGCCTCCCCCCCCGCCATAATCCTCTTCTGTGTCCTACCTTCTCTGACCTGTGTGTGTATACCACACTGCATGTATGCTCATGTTGAAAGTTGTTATCTCTGTTCAGAGTACTTTCAGGTGAACAGTTTTGAACAGTTCTGCATCAATTATTGCAATGAAAAGCTGCAACAGTTCTTTAATGCCAGAATCCTTAAAGAGGTACCACTTCCCACCTTGTTCCTGCATGTCCCCCCACGTTATGTACCAGTACTTCCTTGAGGGATGTTTGCCAATCATGCACATGTGTACAGGAACAAGAACTGTACAACAAGGAGCGATTAGGTGTGACAGAGGTTCGCTACGTCGACAATCAGGATTGCATTGGTAAAGAGAAGCAGGGTGTGTGGTAATTGGTGACCATTGCTTGCTGCTTCCAGACCTAATTGAAGCACGCCAGAGTGGCATAATTGATATCCTGGATGAGGAGTGCAAGTTACCCAAGGCAACTGCTGAACACTTTGTTGAGACTGTCCATCACACACACAGCAACCATTTTAGACTATCTGTAAGCTTCCTTCCCCTGGTACTCTGTGTGGGTCTGGGCCCAGTATGTATGACATATATGTGTGTGTGTGTATGTGGGTGTGGGTGTGTATGTATGTGTGCATGCGCACATGTTTGTGTGTGTGTGTGTATGTGTGTGTGTGTGTTGCGTATTTGCTTTCATTTGTTGTGTACATGTATGTGTGTGTGTACAGATTCCTAGGAAGTCCAAGCTGGTATACTATCGCAACCTTCGTGACAATGAAGGCTTTGTGATCAGACATTTTGCTGGAGCAGTCTGCTACCAGACAGTATGTCATGAGTGTTTCTCACAGTAGCTACAAACGACCAATCATTGCATGTGTTAGAATGCCTTTCTGGACAAGAACAACGATGCCCTACACGCTAGCTTGGAGCAGCTGATTGGGGTCAGCAGCGACCCCTTTATCAAGGTCTTGTTCCCCGAAGCCACTGCAGGACCTGGCAGCAATGTGAATGCAAAGAAGCTGGCTTTAGTCAGTGTGGGAAGCAAGTTCAGGGTGAGCTGGTACTGCAGTCATCCCTTCCTTACCTCCATCTTCCTTACCTCCACCTTCCTTACCTCCACCCTCCTTACCTCCACCTTCCTTACCTCCACCCTCCTTACCTCCACCTTCCTTACCTCCACCTTCCTTACCTCCACCTTCCTTACCTCCACCTTCCTTACCTCCACCCTCCTTACCTCCACCTTCCTTACCTCCACCTTCCTTACCTCCACCTTCCTTACCTCCACCTTCCTTACCTCCACCTTCTTTTCTCTTCCACGTCTTCCCGTCTTCACAATCTCCGCATCAATATTCATATCAATTCGCTTCTTTGCCCCAATGAACATCTCCACCTGATGCTTTCTTCGTCACTCTTTTGTACTACCTGTACACCCTCTCTGTACCATCTCTGTACCATCTCTGTACCATTTCTCTTTAACTTTCTTTCTTTGTCCTGGCTCCAATATAATCTGCCAATCTCATCACACACACACACATGCAGACTCAGCTATCTGAATTGATGAACAAGCTGAAAAATACAGTAAGCTTCTAGATGTGAATAATATGTGTGTTGGGTCACTCCCCGCCATTCACTACCCTTCCTTCCCCTCCCACTTCCCACTACCTTCCCCTCCCTCTTCCCACTACCTTCCCCTCCCTCTTCCCACTACCTCCCCCTCCCTCTTCCACTACCTTCCCCTCTCTCTTCCCACTACCTCCCCCTCCCTCTTCCCACTACCTTCCCCTCCCTCTTCCCACTACCTCCCCCTCCCTCTTCCCACTACCTTCCTCTCCCTCTTCCCATCTTCCCAGGGATCAAGCTTCATTCGTTGCCTGAAGCCCAACCTCAGGATGGAATCCTCACAGTTTGTGGGTGGACAGATCCTTTCTCAGCTGCAAAGTGCAGGTGTGTGGTGGGTGGTGTGTGTAGTGCAGTGGGTGGTGTGCAGTGCAGGTGGGTGGTGTGTGTAGTGCAGGTGGGTGGTGTGCAGTGCAGGTGGGTGGTGTGCAGTGCAGGTGGGTGGTGTGCAGTGCAGGTGGGTGGTGTGCAGTGCAGGTGGGTGGTGTGCAGTGCAGGTGGGTGTGGTTGGCTCCTCTTCTTACATGGTTGTGGTTCCACCCCCACTCTCTGCATAGGCATGGTGTCTGTGTTGGAGCTGATGCAAGGAGGCTATCCCTCTCGTGCACAGTTTAGTGAGCTTTATCACACGTGAGTTGTTAGCCTAGCAGCAGTGTAGTTATCCTCCCCCTCCTCCCTCCTCCCTCCTCCCTCCTCCCTCCCTCCTCCCTCCTCCCTCCCTCCTCCCTCCTCCCTCCCTCCGCCCTCCTTCCTCCTCCCTCCTCCCTCCTCATATAGCCATCCCCTTAGGACCCCTTGGTTTATGTTTTTGCTGCGGGGGAGGGGTGAATTTGGGTACATGTAGGTGTGTGTGTGTGTGTGTGTGTGTGCATGCATGTGTGGTGTGTGTGTGTATGTGCATATGTGTGCATGTGTATGCATGTGTGTACATGCATGTGTATGGTGTGTGCATGTGTGTGCACGTGTGTGTTATTGTAGTGTGTGTGTGCACATGTGTGTGCATGTGTGCACATGTGTGTGTGTGTGTGTGTGTGTGTACAACCAGCTACTATCACTGGTGCCAAGATGCTGGGTTGGGATGCATGCCCATGCCTGCTGCTGCCCTGCCAGTTATCACACCACTCTAATTATCACCTCTATACCTGCTTGTTCCTGCTTGGTATCTCTGGGCCTTATTTAAGTGCTAGCACACTACTGTTTGCACTTTGTCCTGGACCTGGTCTTGAGTGATGTGTGGTTGGATGTCCTGCTCCAGGTACAAGGCATGCTTGCCTGCTAAGCTGGCAAGGCTTGACTCCCGAACGTTCTGTGAAGCACTGTTCAGAGCTGTGGGGATGAGTGCAAATGACTTTCGTTTTGGCATATCTAGAGTATTTTTCAAGCCAGGAAAGGTAAGATCAAGGGTTATTTACCTTCTGTGAAGTAGAAAGGTGGATATGATGTATCAGTGTTGGAGGGGGTGGGGCTGGTTTTAGGACATGATTGGCATGCTCACAGCTTGCTTTCCAATCCAGTTTGCAGAATTTGATCAGATCATGAAAAGTGATCCAGACAGTGTAGCTGCTCTGGTACAGAAGGTGTACCATTGGATTGTCCGCAAGCAGTGGAAGAAATCCATATATGGTGCAATCTGTGTCCAGAAATGTGAGTCACTTGTTGTTGCATGGGCCATTGGGTTTGACTGCATCCCTCCCCCACCTCTCCCTCCCCCACCTCTCCCTCCCCCTCCCCCACCTCTCCCTCCCCCTCCCCCACCTCTCCCTCCCCCTCCCCCACCTCTCCCTCCCCCTCCCCCACCTCTCCCTCCCCCTCCCCCACCTCTCCCTCCCCCTCCCCCACCTCTCCCTCCCCCTCCCCCACCTCTCCCTCCCCCTCCCCCACCTCTCCCTCCCCCTCCCCCACCTCTCCCTCCCCCTCCCCCACCTCTCCCTCCCCCTCCCCCACCTCTCCTCCACCCCTCCCCCACCTCTCCCTCATCCCTTCCCACTCCTCCCCATCCCTTCCTCCCCCTCCCCACCCTTCCTCCCCCTCCCCACACTTCCTCCCCCTCTCCACCCTTCCTCCTCCTCCCCACCCTTTCTCTCCCCTCCCACCCCTCCCCCACCCCTCCCCACCCCTCCCCACCCCTACAGTGGCCAGGAAGATTGGCTATCGTGCTAGCAGTGCCATCAAGATACAGAAGCATGTGAGGATGTACCTCGCATTGCGCAAGCACCGCCCGCGGTACCAGTCCATCAGGGAGCTGAGGGCTCTAGGGGACAGAGTCCAGACCCTCACTGCACTAGGTAGCTTACTTCTGCTAGGGTTTGTTTGCCTCAGTAAAATTATTGATGTTCCCATTAGTATGTTCAGTATGTCCAGAGTTATGTTGTCAATTAGTTGCTGTCATGGGCCATTCAAATACTGTTTCACTCCCTCACAATCATCTGCTCTCTCCAGCCACCTCATTCCTTCCGTTGTCCTCTTACTGTTATTCAACAATCTAATTTCTGTTTCTGATTCAGTGTCAACACTTAAAAAGGACAAAGACCAGCTTCAGAAACGTTTGCTAGAATTCAAAAACTCTGCTACTGACCAGATCAACAAGATTAGGGTAGAGATTGCTGGCTAGCATAAGACATTATCACCTCCCTCCCTTCCACAGACATCCCTCATTCCCGAAGCAGAGATGAAGAAGACTCACTCAGGCTTGGCCAAAGCGATGGAGGACTTCTTGGTGGAGCTCAAGTCCCGTCAGGAACAGCAAAGGGTAGAAGATGAGGAGGCAGCCAAGATGAAGAAGATAAGAGAGGAACAGGTACTGCAATGGTGGGCGTAGTGTTGCAAGCATGAGGGATGCCTATGTGAGGATGGCGGTTGTGATGGGGTGAGTGTAGACAGGCAGGTGACTGAGCAATGATGAAAATGCACTCAGCTGTTGATGTCTGAAAAAGAACTGTGCTGGAATCTTTACATGTATATTGTTACATGTATATTAGGGGTAGTCATGAATAAACTATTTTTAAGCAGCATGAGGCCATTAATTAGAAGTCCCATAGAGAGGCCCACTTGTCTGGTTCACTGCCCGTTTGTAAACATATGGGCTTTATGTTTGGGATGAACTGAAGTCAGTCACATCTGAATTAATCATAGATTGACCGTGCGTTTGTGACTTAAGTCATATGACTTAAGTCACAAATCACTAATTATATTCATGTGGCTTTCAAAACTTAGCTACCTTCATGTGGTGGATTGTGTAAACTGATAGGTACAGCTAGCTAGGAATTTTTTCTTTCATGACGCTTGCAACTTTTTCCTTTCATGACGCTTGCAACTTTTTTCTTTCATGACGCTGGTACTTTATGAATAGGATAGGGGTCGCACTGCACTTTCAACCGCACAGGACAGTTTCTGTTTAATTTTTACGTACATGTAACGTATGCTGCCGTCGTTAGTTTTGCGCATCTCCTACTATAATGCCATTTTCGGTTGGTAATCGTGTATCGTGTAGTGCAATCAAGGTTCTGGGGAAAAAGCCAGCAAAGCAAAGGTTTGGAAGGCTGTCTGCAACAAAAGAACTGGATGGGGTGGTCGAAGAAGTCCAAGGGATTGGGAGAAAAGTGAAATACTTAGTACGTTTTAGTGAGGTAGGGGTTTCATTGGCCTTATCAGCACGCAGCCTGAAATGTGAAGTCATTGATGCAAGCAGCAGTGGTAGCACAAGCGCACACTCTCCACCCTCCATTTCAGAAGAAGCAGCGTCTCAAGCAGTGGGTCTTACAGAACAGCATGAGCAAGAAGTAGATGATTCTGACAACAGTTTACTTTGCCATGGAGTACAATGGAAGGTTGTTGATGGAGTTCTTGAAGACTGGAGATGCATGCCAAGATTTGGAGCACACATCTTGTGGGGAAATGATGTGGATGAGATGCGTAGGACACCTTTCGATTATTGGATGCTGTCATTTCCATCCCATATGCTGACAGATATCAGCAATTGGACTTCAGACCGCTTGCCTGAAGGATGTGAGAAGGTCAATGAAAGGGAGATATTGGCAGTGTTCGGTGCCCTGTATTCTTTGACAAGGACCTCAGAAGGTAGACGAGATTTGTGGTCCACTGAGGATGGTCTTTTTCCTGCTCCTCGTTTTGGGGAGCGATATGGCCTGTCACGAAATCGCTTTGAAATTTTACTTAGATGCCTATCATTCTGCCCTGAAGATGAGAATAACAGTGATAAATGGTCATCAGTTTGCCGCTTGATCGAATGCTTCAATCAGCGAAGAGTAGAGAAGTTCTATCCTGGGTGGCAGCTGTGCGTAGATAAGTCTGTGTCGTCATGGAGAGGAAAAGATGGTGATTTTTGTTCGGATGGAATGCCCCATGTGACACGAATAGCCAGGAAGCCAAAAGGAGTGGGATGTGAGCTGAAGAATAGTGCAGATGCTGACACAAAGATCATTCTACAGCTTGAGATTCAGGAAGGTGCTGAGGTTATGAACACTAAGGAATACATGTCTGAATACAAGCTTGCAGGCACTGCCCTGCTCCTTAGGCTTACCAAGCCTTGGCATAGCTCTGGGAGAGCTATAAGTGCAGATTCTGCCTTCGCTAGTGTCACCACAGCTGTTGCTTGTAGAAAGAATGGTATGCACTTCACAGGATTAGTAAAGACAGCAACTCGAATGTTTCCTAAGCTGTATCTTGATGAGGTGGAATTCAAAGAACTAGGTGATGATGTCACACTAACATCCAGTGTAGAGTGCCACAACATCATGGTCCATGCATGGGGGGATAAAGTTAGAAAGTGTTTTGTGTCCACACATTCTACAACTCTCCCTGGTAAGCCATCCAACAAGCGCAGATGGAGAGAGATGCTTGATGAAGATGGGGAGGAGGTAGGACAGACGGATGTATTTAACAAAACTGTCAAGCGAAAGAAGATTGTTGAATCCTATTTTGATGCAGCATCGATTATAGACATTAACAATCACATGCGTCAAGGAGGCCTGGCACTGGAAACAGCATGGCAAACCCAGTCTTGGACAAACCGTGTTGTGGCAACAGTTCTTGGGATTGTAGAAACTGATGCATACCTCTTGTACAAGAAGTTCCACCCAGGAAGCAGTATGCTGAACCACTCCGACTTCACTGAAGCTGTTGCCAAAGCCTTGCTAATGCAGATAAGCATAGGCACACAGGCTAACCATCGTACAAGGCTTGAAAGTGAAAATGAGCATTTGCTACATAATTTTGTACCACTAAAGTCTCTTCCATTATACAACAAGAATTCTGAACTGTGCACTGCTACTTATGCAAGCAGACTATGCAGTGTTTGTAGGAGCCCCTGCAAGAACTGTTGTAGTGTTTGCTCAGATGCATCAAATGGAAAAATGGTGGCTCTATGTGGACTGCGATCAAAGCAAGGAAGCAATTGTCTAGTAAAGCATATTGCAGATGCTGCATTGTAAATATAGTGCCTTGCATACACATTCAGCTGCTCACATTCTACATGTACATGTATATATTCACTGATTTTGTAGCTGTACCTATCAGTTTACACAATCCACCACATGAAGGTAGTTAAGTTTTGAAAGGCCACATGAATATAATTAGTGATTTGTGACTTAAGTCATATGACTTAAGTCACAAACGCACGGTCAATCTATGATTAAGTGGATCTAATGGATAACAGTGCTTACCTAAAATGACCAATGCAGCATACAACAGTCAATACAATATCAATGCAATTTATTATGTGTTGGAGGCAACTGGGACATGCCCTCACTCCTCCCACCTATTAATTTCATTATGTATTCACGATCTGCTGCATATACACTTGCACACATGTGCATGTCCCTGTATTTGGTACAGGCCACCGATGTGTTATATATCAAAACTGAACCTTATTCCAACCATAAATAACATTCCCTCAATTGCAAAAGTATTTTTTTAGATCAGCCTCAGCTAATTGGATCAGTTTGATAGCATAGTGACCCTAGTAACATTCCAGGAAGGGGTGGAGGGGTGGAGGCCTTTGGTGCACTATTAAAATTAAAATTGATAACTTCATCAAACCTTAATGTTTCGTGAACTTTTGAAACAGATACAATAGAGTGCTATATTTAGAGCATGATTTGCTGTCAAGTAATCATTGAAGTTGTATCTATTTGTGGTTACGCACAATGTACTTCCTTGAACTCACCGGCTTCAAGGGTGGTCCCTTAATCATGCCTGACATAGCAATTATCTTTCAGGAAAAGGAGCGTATCAGGCGTGAAGAGGAAGCTGCAAAGCTTAGGAAGATTCAGGAGGAGATGGAGGCAGAGAGGAAGAAGAAAGAGGAGGAGGAGAAGAGGAGGAAGCAGGAAGAAGAGGACAGGCGAATGTAAGGGGGCAACCATGTACACTACACAGAGGTGTAAGGAACCAACTTCCTCTGTAGCCGTGCAGAGATTGAGGAGCAGAGGAGGAGAGAAGAGGAGGAACAGAAGAAGCTCAGAGAGGAAGAGAGGAGGAGGAGGGAGCAAGAGGAGGCAGACCAGCTCTTGGCGGTAAGGTTTTACAATGGACTCTGCTAACCCGATTACACTGTCTGCTTTCAGAAACAACTTCAGCAGGAGGAGGAGAAGGTTCTGGCCCTGAGGTGCGTTGCAAATCTCTTCGTTTGTCATTGCTTAGGAACTAAGACCTCTCATGCATGCTTGCAGGCGTGCAGCAGAGGAACAAGAACGAAGGGACTTTGAGCTGGCCATGCGACTTGCAACGGTACAAGCTTGAATTTTGTAGTGTGCCTGAAAGAGGCTATTTGAGGCAACTCCCCCTTCATTCGCAGGTTGAAAAGCAGCCACAGATGGTAATAGCAGAGAGCGTGAAGTCAAGTACCCAGTCCCTGATAGCAGAACAGTCATTGAAACGGTCGCAAAACTACCTTGTAAAGCGGCAGGAAAGCACTGCCTCAAAGAAGTACGAACTCACCAAATGGAAGTTTGCTGACCTGAGGGACACCATCAACACTTCATGTGGTAGGTGGTGGCAGGGTGACTCCTATAGGTTTTGTTCATAACAGTATTACATGTACAGTATTGGCTCTTTACAGTACAGTATTGGCTCTTTACAGTACAGTATTGGCTCTTTACAGTACAGTATTGGCTCTTTACAGTACAGTATTGGCTCTTTACAGTACAGTATTGGCTCTTTACAGTACAGTATTGGCTCTTTACAGTACAGTATTGGCTCTTTACAGTACAGTATTGGCTCTTTACAGTACAGTATTGGCTCTTTACAGTACAGTATTGGCTCTTTACAGTACAGTATTGGCTCTTTACAGTACAGTATTGGCTCTTTACAGTACAGTATTGGCTCTTTACAGTACAGTATTGGCTCAATTGCAGCTATTTCAAACATCCCAAATGATTGTGCATTGGTGCAAAGTGCACATGACCATAGACAGAGGCACTAGTGACATGTTCAAGCATTTGGGCATCCTATGTTCATCTGATGTGGTAAAAATCAATAACCAGTTGTTTGGTTTTTGTTAGATGTTGAATTGCTTGAGGCTTGCCGTGACGAATTCCACCGGCGGTTAAAGGTGTACCATGCTTGGAAGGGCAAGAACAAGAAGACTGGAGAGGGTCCCTCTCAGGAGGAGCAAAGGGTCCCACAGGAGATCGCCGAGCTTGCAGGTAGGTGGTGTCCTGCTGTAGTTTTGATTGGGAACCAGATTGTGAATTGTTTACATGGTAGTAACCTAATTATGGGTTAGGTATTGTACAAGTAGGTTAGGTATTGGGTTAGTTTATTACAGGTTAGGTTTTATTACAGTGGACCCTGCCTTAACAGTCACCTCTGCATAGATCTACCGGCCACATAACTTAAGTCCCAAATGAGTATAATGTGTTCTGAGTAGGGCAGCCACCTGCATACAAAGGCCATTTATTCTTCGCCCACCAGTTACATTACACTAGATGTTAACGGATACATAAAACACACTGACTCATCTAAACATGAGCCATTTTTTGTGGGGGCGGGGCTTTTTAGTACACGTAGTAGTACTAGTTGTTATGGTACCAATACTATGGATCAAAATTTATGTGTAATTTTCCCCAACAGCAATCCCACCTCCACTCCCACCTAGGACATCATCAGCCCCACCCCCACTCCCACCTAGGGCACCATTGAACCCCACCGCCCCCCCTGTCAAGGCAGACGAGGTGCCCCCACAGCGCTACTTCCGTGTTCCATTCGTGCGACCATCAGACCGTGAACGACTGGACAGACAGAAGGGGTGGTGGTACGCACACTTTGATGGGCAGTGGGTCGTGAGGCAGCTGGAACTTCATCCCAACAAGCAGCCAGTTGTGCTGTTGGCTGGCCGAGATGACATGGAGCTGTGCGAGATGAGCCTGGAGGAAACAGGTCTGACCCGTAAGAAAGGCGCCGAGATCCTAGAACACGAATTTGAGGAGGCGTGGTCCAAGGCCGGAGGGAAGCCATATGTGAGAACGGCTGGTGGCAAGAAAAGGAGTTAAAGGAAGAAATCACACTTGACTAGTTGTTTTTGTTTTGAGGTTTTGTTAGCTTTCAGAGATGCACGTTAAAAAACTAGGACACCTCATCTGTCACTGCTCATTTGATATATACAATTAGTTCAGAACCCTCATCAAAGCTCTAAGTATGTACCCTGCAGCATGTCATTGAAACAGGGGGAAATTCAAATAATATAGCTAGTACAGAAAGGTTCTGCCTTGTCTCCAAACCTCCCTAGAGCTTACCAATCATTGTACACTGAACAGCATTCACCAAAATTTATAAACACTAAGATAGAAAATGTGTCCAGCTCCCAAATGTTTTAAGTTCCAATATATGCAGCACAGTATAGCCACCTCAACTTCAGCAGCAGTAGCTTATATTAACTTGAATGCTGTGCAATGATCTTGTGTGCGCATAATTTTAATGTGATTGCACCCTATCCGGTTATGTTGCAGAACATCCCCAACATCACAGGCCATTTACTAAAAGTTCATAGTTCCACATGATTGCAAAAAAAAAAAAAAAAAAAACCCCAGCTCAGCTAGAATAGTCATTACTACAAATTAGCACCAAGCTGCCCCCAAAGGACTGCTTCTACCCTTCCACTGCACACAGCGATCCCTCCATCAGCTAACTACTGCTTCTCTGGTTCTGACGTATTCTCTTTATTGGTTTCACTAGCAGGGAGCTTGGAAACAAGTGCTGGCCAGGCAAAAGGTTCAGCCTTTCTCAACTT
Source organism: Spongilla lacustris (assembly GCA_949361645.1). Classification (NCBI taxonomy): domain Eukaryota; kingdom Metazoa; phylum Porifera; class Demospongiae; order Spongillida; family Spongillidae; genus Spongilla; species Spongilla lacustris. The sequence continues at coordinate 6,509,871 of OX442421.1, read as the reverse complement.
CAACTCCACCTTAGCACCCATAAGTTCTGCAGTACTCTTGCTGGGTTCGATGACCTGCAACAAAGAGAAGGGAAGACAGGTCACACACACACAAAGATTCGGTGCAATCGCCTTACCCCGTGTAGCTTAAGGTGAAGTTGGTACTCGCTCTTACCACCCTCAAACGACAACGCCACTACCACCTGGACCAGTCAATATCTGAGTTCAGCCAGTGTGTTGTGCCAACTAGACATAAGGTCACCACTGGCAACGACTTACATTGGTGGGGTTAACCTTGAACGAGCTAAGATCAGGCACACAGCCTTTGGCAAAGATGGACACCAATACAAAGGGTCCAGCCTGGTGCCAATCGTATCTGTGCAACAGCAAAGGTACAATGAATGGCACACATGTAATATTTGGCAGTCAAATGCCAAATGACAGAACAATACAAAATGGCAGTGTGTACACACGGCATACCTACACTGAACAGCTTTCTTAGCTGACTGTAAGGACCATAGCAATACAAGGATCAGACCACAGCAGCATGTGGGCTAAGCTCTCTCTCACCTCTGTCCAACAATGGTTACCTGTGGTGCACCCTTCTTGCTTCAGAAACTCATTAAAGTCTGAGGTTCTCCTTTGGCAGCAGCTCCAGTACTTATAACTGCATGGGTGTGGTCATAACCACCGTTACCAAGGAAACTAGCCACTTCTTACCCCTCATGGAAGACAGGTGCTCCCACATGATAAACACACTCCTGAGATTTGCTCTCTGGACCTTGATAAGCCTTTTCAGGTTAATAAGGCAAGTGATAATAAACACACTCAGCCCACAAGGCACCACACCCCTATACCCCAGCCCCACACCGCCATACTCACAGCCCTACATCCCTATACCCAAGCCCCATATTCCCATACTCTCACAGCCCCACAACCTATACCCAAGCCCCACATCCCTATACTCACAGCCCTATACTAACAGCCTCACAGCCCTATAACCCTACACCCAAGCCCCACATCCCTCTACACTCACAACCCTACACCCTATACTCACAGCCCCATTCCTATACCCAAGCCCCACCCCCTATGCTCACAGTCCCACATCCTTTGTTCTTGCAGACTGTGCCAATTGGTACCTCACCACCTGCATGGTAGCAATATTGAACACACAATGTGTCAGAGCTGTGCTGTTGCATTGCTCTAGAAAGAAGTATTGTACCTTCTACACCAGCATTTGACTGAGGGTCAACTGCCTGATCCACAGCTGCCTTGTACCGCTCAAGCACAGCTTTCAAGGAACTAGCAACCACCGTTGTCAGATTGACATAAGGCAGGTCATCTCTGTGGAAGAAGGCGATTTACATAAGTGCAGTACGTGTACCTGTAGTGACCATGAATACTGGAGACTCTTCCCCAAGCCAAGTCTAATTTACCTTCAGAATAGTGCCCTAACCCAGATACCAGACATGTTACAGAGGTGCACATATGTGTGGCAGTTTATCTCTTCCCCAGGCAGCAACTAATTAGTTTACTTGCAACAATCCAGTGTTAGTTAATATAAAAGGTCTTTTAAGGGTCCCCTCCATGCAACAACATTTTGATGCACTGCAGAGAAGGGCAAGCACCTCTGTATTTGCATGAAAACTGCGGAACTATTATTGTACATCTAAGTCAGTGCAGCCAGCAGTGAGCTATGGTGACCCTCGAGGCTCAGGGTGCAAGAACAGTACGTGACACCACACACACCAAATGAATGCAACACTCTAGTTAGGCAATAGAAATCAACAAAGTCTAAGTGGTAAGTATTTATATGACCTATAACAGTGGTGACCTTTGTTTACCTGTGGGATGGGGAGAGATTAGTGGAAAGATAAGAAAGTAATTGTACCATGCACATTTTTTATTTGGGTCTGGGCCCTACAGAACATCTGTAGAGTAATACTGAAGGTACAACACTAGCAGGTTTTCTTCAAATTTTGCAAGAACATAAAATTTACTCTGCTAACTTTAAGCACCAGAACAAAACGACCCCCTGTACCAAAACAGTTCTGTTGGCAGTTTAGTTAGGTTAACCAGTAACCCAATAAAAAGGCGCAGTACTGAAACACAATAACTCACGGTGGTCTTTCCAATGGCGCTTTAGGTATAGGAGTTGGAGCAGATCGAGGAACCACAGCCACCTGAAAATACAAAAATTACGGTAACGGACACTCGCTTCGTAATCCGGATACTACCTCTTCAAGCTTCTCTACCACTTTGACTGGTTCAGCTGGTTTGACAGGATTGTGCTTGCCTTTCGAGCAACCCTATTCGTAAATACATATCACACATGCAGCGCTGAAGCGGCAACAAAATCTAACTGGAATATTCAAAAAATCAGTGAAATCTGTGCTTCGCTTGGTGCAGCACGACCAGCCCTGGCGAGATGACAATAACACTATTAGTAGCGAATGATGTAGCACCAAACTCTACCTTCAATGCGTCATGGAAAACAGGACTGCCAGGGTGATAGGTGCAGGCAGCTATACGTTGAGAGATTAAATTCGCACCATGTTTCTAACGTTTCTCTAGCTTACTATCATTGTTAGACGCCTCTGCAAACTTTTTGCCACAGCCTTTGTTATAGCACTGCAAATTCGACTCTGCCATTTCGCGAGCAATCTTAAAGAGTTTACACGTGGTAGCACGTGACCACGTGGTGAAACCCGATCGATCTTATGTTAGATCGACGACGTACCACTGCAAGGCCTCAAAGAAACGTTTAACAGAATAACACAGATTGGTAGCGCAGTTCAGTGAGTTCGCTTTACAGTGTATATTTGTATTTAAGTGGTTTAGGCCTAGTTCATAAAATCTTTTGGGGAGTTTGAGGGACTGGAAGTGATGGTTTTTTGTGTTTTTTACCTGCTTAGGATATTTCTACGCATAATGTCGCCCGACCTAATCAGCAGGCAAGTCACTATCAACATTGGTAGGTACGTTTTGTGTTTTCGGCTGTTCTGATTAAACCTGTGTGTTGACGCCATGATAGGGATCTTTCGTCACGCGGCCCACGGCAAGTCAACACACTGTAGTTAAAGCACCTTATCTCAGGCGTTCAGGTACAATATTTTTATATTGCCGCCATGTTGGTTCCAGCTTTTTGTGTGCATAGCCAGTGTTTCACTACCGTTGTATATTGGCCTTTTATCTAGTAGAAAACGTAGCAACGTACCAACCTCGGAAGATGATGATGCCTGTAATTAGCGCGCAGTTAAATCCAACATGGCCGCCAATGTTGTCGGTAAACGGTGTACAGTTTCAAGAGCGGAATATTACAATTTACGGACCTGGTTGTAAAGGGAAATTTTTACATCAGAGGTGAGGCAATGGGAGGGGAGGGAGGGTAGATATTTTGGGTGAGGCAGACAGAGGGTAAGTGTTTTGTTTCATTGTCTAGTGAGAAACCACTAGGGTCTTTCTTGTTCTTGTCTTTAGACTGCAACTGAGGAAGGGAAAGAACACTTAGTGCATTTGGGTTTCTTGGTATGGGTGCCCCTGTGTTTTTCATTTTGGCGTTTTCTGGCCATTAGTTTATTCATAAAAGTGTCATACAAGATTCCATGCATAGTTTTGGCAAATCAGTGCAGCATATATAAATTGTTTGGCACACCTTGTCTCTGGCCATTTCATTGCTGATCTGGTTTAGGGGAGTGCTGTAGTAGTCTCAGGTTAATTTATACATGAAGGGTTTGGGGTGGGAACACCTTAGGAACTTCTATTTGGAGAGATTCCAAGTTTGTTCATAGTCTGTAGTGTATGTTCAACGTGTTCTTTCTATACATATGTATACATTTGACCACCAAGGTTGAGGGTATTTGCATTTATATGCTATAGTTTGAAGTTATGCGGTTTTTAACATTTATTCAAGGTAAAAGGAATAGCAAATACACAAAATATAATAAATGTTACAATAAAATTTGTGATGTGGGAATTGGCAAAAACAATTATGATTTTTTTTTATATCACTGACATTTTACAGGCACTGTTACTTTGCTAATAAAAAGTAAATGTGTGATATATACATTTGTAATTGTATAATATCCATAATACCTTGTTTGCTTACTTTTTACTCAATTGGATCCTACATCAACAAATTTATATTAATTATTATTTGGTCGTGGTAGTGAAAAAGGACATAGCACGTATTATAAAATTTTATTGTAAAAAATAAATCACATTTAAATTGCTATAACTTCCCAAAGGTTAAGGTTATCTACTTCCTATTTTCAACATTTCTTGCTCACACCATCTCTCTGTGGTAGAATACAGTTTGGAGTCTTGCACTCGCTCCCATGCCAGTATTGCTATGTTCGATACTCCACTGAGTGCAAATCTAGTTTACATGTGGTAGCACATGACCATGTGGTGAAACCCGATCGATCTTATATTAGTATAGTTTAAGACTCCAAACTGTATTTTACCACAGAGAAATGGTGTAGTATTATAGAAGACTAGATTTCTGTAGATACAATTCGCGAATCGTCCATGTTCTTTGCGTGGGATTACAACAACTTATCTTCAACAATATCATGTGCGCGTTACATAAGAAAAAACATGAATAATTAATCAGTTCAGTCAGACAGTCCGCAACACTCCCACCATTGACTAGTGGGAACTAGTTAATCTTCAAGGTCAGTTTCTTCCAGTTCCTCAGACCACTCACTGATCCTATGCCTTGCCTGCTCAGCTGCTAATTGTTTGGGTCGTTGCACGTGCAAAGGTGTTGAGGCTGACCTAGCCTTCTTTTGCACTTCCTCAAGTACCTTGCCTGGGGCAGTCTCTCTATGGTGGACTTCAAGGGAATAAAGGCACTGAAGGGGTCGCCTCAAGTTTGTCGACCCTCACCTTGAGTGTACACCTAACACTGCGGCTCTGACAAGACCATCATGAGAATTGATTAGACGTTCTACCCTTCCTAATTACCAAAAGGTCCTTGGGTGGTCAGGATCATGAATGAGGACGATATCTCCAACAGCAATTAACCCTCCTGCTGCTGCTCATTAATTATTCATAACGTGACGTATTGCGAAAGGAATTTTAGCATAGTAATTGATTTTATTTGCTACTCGCGTTTGGAACGTTTTTGTTAGAACTCTGCGCTCTGTATTCCCTATTTCGTCAACACACGTTGGTAAGTGCCCCAGCTTCACTCGCTATGCCTTTTTAACGCTATCCGTGTGTTCCATACACGGTGCGAACGTTGTTTTCGTGCCGTATCGTACGTTATTGTACGCTTACACGAGAGAAGTCTTTGTTACTCTGAGAATTAGCTTTCTAAGAACCTACATGTTCATTTAAGGGTTGTTATACCAGTTTTGACGTATCTCACCACTTTTTGTTGCTTTTAAGACACTTAGACACGAGCACCTGTTGTGGGCTACAAATGGAGTTAGGCTTACTATTCAAATACGGCTGACAGGTATAAGTTTGCTACACGGCGAATTGCATACAGATGTCGGGAGTCTTTGTTCTAAACAACAATGCTGTAATGAACGCTTTGCTTCGCGCGGAAACAGGCGTTATAGTTCAATCATCCTGCTGGGCATATATATATGCCTGTCGCATTACGCGAGAGCAATTATTGGGCATATATATATATGCCTTTCACAGTAGGAGGGTTAACGCCTTGCTATGAGCCAAGCTGAACTTCCCTGCAAACCGATGGCGGTCCCTAAGCTCTGTAAGGTACTCTAACTGTTTCCAAAAGTGCTCTAGAATGGGACTGAGACATTTTACAGCAGCAGTAAGATTTGCATGTTCGTTGGATGAATCCATATCTGAAGTGCCGCGTAGGTCAGGAAGTTGAAGCAAACGGCGTCCTGTAATCAAATGCATAGGAGTGAGGGCTCCTCCAGCTGTGAGGTACGTAAGTGGTCGAGAGTTCAATGTCGCTTCCACTTCAGTAAGCACTGTTAACAGCTCATCATATGTCAGCCTCCTTTGACCTATGACCTTCCGTAAGCATATCTTCACTGAACCCACCAACCTCTAAAAAAATCCACACCATGGAGCCTTCTCAACGTTAAAACTCCATTCAAACTCGCACCCCAGCAAAGAATTCTCTAATTGCAGCATGCTTCTGGATCTGATCCAATTCCTTGTTGGCTGATTTGAAAATCTTGCTGTTGTCTGAAATGATTTTGTGTGGTGTTCCTCGTCGGGCCATGAACCGCTTAAAGTACCTGATAAATGAGTCTGCAGTCATGTCAAGAACTAACTCCAAATGGATTGCATGGGTTCCACAGCATGTGATATCCAGACCTTGCTTGTCAGGTTTGCAAACAAACAGTGGGCCTGCATAGTCCACTCCCACACATGAGAATGGAGGATATTCCTGGACACGAAACTGTGGTGGTGGAGGGGCTTCAGGAGCCTTAAATGGCCGTGCATTGAATCTGGTGCAGACAGTAAAATGGCGCAACAACTTTCTCAGAAAACTTCGTCCTCTCAAGATCCAGAACCGCATCTGGATTTTTGTCAACGTATCTCTTACCCCACCATGCAAGGCATGCTTGTGGAAGTCCAGTGCTACGAGAGATGTGAAGTGGTGTCCTGTGGGCAAGAGAATCGGATGCTTGGCACTCTCTGAGAGGCTTGAATTATTCAGTCTTCCATAACCTTGAGTCATCAATGTAGAGACCAAGTTGTACTTTCCACTTGTTAAACTTGTCGTTCTGAACTAGATACCACTGAGTCACCCTTATCCAATACTGTTCTGCGTCAGCTATGTCCTTGGTCTGTACACTTGGACTCACAGTTTGTCTTGATCCACTCTTCAGCATCTCCACGAATTTGAAGACAACTGCTGTCACTCTCAGCAGACGTGTTAAACTGTTACAATTCTCACATGGCATCAATGGGTCTACAACACTCTTCTGTGATGCATGTAAATTGTGAGCTTCCTGGAACTGCAATTTGTCTTTCACCTTCAGCTTCGACATACACTCCTTGAGTATAGATTCGTCCAGGCGTGAGTTCAAGTCATACCATGTAACCAAAGTTGGTTGTCAATCAGTTCGTCAATGTCAGCACCTTGGGATGGTAGATCCGCAGGGTTGTCTACTCCTGGACAGTGCTTCCACTGCTCAACTGGTGTCAACTGGTGAATTTCCCTAACACGGTTTTCAACAAACTGTCTCCATTCGCGCTCCTATCCCTTTATCCAGAAAAAAGCAACCTTAGAGTCAGTGAAGCAGCTTGGCGGACCCAACTTAAGTTCCTTACTAACTGTGAATGGAGAGAGGATCGTAGAATCTTGATACAACACTGATTATGTTTCGCTCGGTGGGTTCAATCTTCCCAGCCGCATCACATACATGTCCCATGTCAAAACACAATTTGTCAGTCATGGATTTCCACTGAATTCTAAAAACCTTGAGTCCACTATACCCAGGACGATTATCACCCAATGTGTCCTTCACGTATGACGCATCCTCTGCAGCTATCTCTTGGTTGCCTGTGGCAGCTTGCACATCACCCTCCTGCTCGTCAATTCTTCGTTGCAGCTGAGGTGAGTTAGTGACAAACTTGCGCAAATTGAAGGCTCCTTCTGCCAACCAAGACTTTGCTCTCTTATAGAGTCCAAAGACCTCTTCATCATTATCACCACCAAATGTCAGGTCATCCACGTATATGGACTGCTGAAACTTCTCAATGAACTGTGGATCCCTATCCTTGTAGCCTTCCATGTGATATCTGATGGTTGCATTGAGGAGAAAGGGGCTAGACGAAACTCCAAAGACAACACGGGTGAATCTCAGCACTTGTACTCTTGGCAATTCACTACCGATGTTCACCACCCAGAGAAATCTAAGTACATCCCAATCCTCTTCAGCAATAGAGATCATCAAAAAGCCTTTTCAATGTCCGCAACCAGTGCCACTGGATATGATTGAAACCTAATAAGGATGTCTGCAATTTTTTGACCAAAGGAAGGTCCCGCATACAGGCAATCATTGAGAGAGGGCCCATTTGTCTTTGCAGAAGCATCGTAGACAATCCTGAGCTTGGTTGTCGTCTTGTCTTACCGGATAACGCAGTGGTGTGGCAAGTAGTGCAGCTTGTTGATGGTGTTCCATTGGTCTTCCACAATCTCAACTATTCCTTGCTTGATTTGGTCTCGGATGATTTTGTCATACTCACAAAGAATGTAGGGATCTTGTTTCAGTCTCTAAATCAGCCCAAACAACTGTGTCTGATATAAATGATAGTTATCAGGTAGCGGAGGATGGTGACCCTTCCATACACAATATCTCCCACCTTGAAACACAATGGTGTGCATGAACTCGTCATAGATGGATGTTTCCTCTGCCTTAATGCCAAGCGTCTCGAGGTCCCAGAATATCTGAAGTGTTTGATCCAGACTGGTATCGCAGCTCTGTACACCTGCATTCAGAACATAACAGGATAGTAGATTCACAGAGGTGGATTTCAAAGTCATTCCTGTAGCCGGTCCAGATAACGTAGCAGTGAAACTGATTGCCAGTCCGGTTGCTGGTTCAATGGCTCAGTCGCTGAGTGTTCAACCGCTCGAGTATGTGACGGACTACCCGCTTGTTTCTCGCTTGCTCTATGGTGATAATAACCATCTCTACTTTTTCGCGATATGCGCCTGCTTCTTCAATTTTGCGTACTATATCTTCTTCGGAGAACAAGTCGAGGAGTATCTCTGTGTCCATTTTCAGAATTATGTCCCTTTTTTCGCAAAGAACAGCGAGATAGCGTCGAAGTGCCAAGTAGTTCAGTTCATCGGCATCGATGGATTCCTTGGCTTGTGCCATGATTCGGGTTGTTGAGGCCTTTTGTCCCGCTCAGATCCGTTTCTTTCTTGTAGCACCGTCTTGATCGGCAGTAACTGCCTCAGTTTTGTTCATCACGAAAGAAAGGTATTCTAGACTCCTTTTTTAATTCCTGGGCTCGTAAGGACCATGTAGAACACTAGATTTCTGTAGATACAATTTGCGAACTGTTCATGTTCTTCGCGAGGGATTACAACAACTTATCTTCAACAATATCACGTGCGCGTAACATGAATAATTTATCAGTTCAGTCAGATAGTCCACAACAAGTATGAAATGTTGAAAATAGGAAGTAGGTTTATTGTTTAATTTCAAGTGAAAAATTCTTATTTAAGGATGTCATCCTTAAATAAGGATCGTCTTTTACATTGCATATTTTTGCTAAACAAGCAAGTTAGATAAGAAATGCTATTAACCAGTTGTATACTGATTAGTCTCCATAACAAAATTTAAATGTTGTCAATATGATCCATGTCCATGTGTTAAAAACAGGAAGTGGCACATCCTTATTTAAGGATTGACACCATCCTTAAATAAGGATTACAACAGTAGAGGTTATTGACCATAAAAAAACATAATGGTTTTAAAAAAAATCTTGATAGTTAGTTGCTCCAGCTGTACTCACAACCTGGAAATAACGTGTGGTTAATACGTTATGCATATTAAATCATAACACTTCAAGATTTATATCAAACTTGAATATGCATTTTGTAGATGCTTGCTTCTGCTCAAATACCATGTACATTGTAGAATGGCGGATTGGGTGGGTGTGACGGACTTGTAGTTCCACTTGAACTAAAGCAACCCGCATCTGCAACCTAACGTATATATTGCCACCGCTTAAATCCTCATAGTTACTTAACTGGACGAACTCAATTTTAATGTCTGATATGTGCTTATATACACATACTGTCAACAACAAATACGTGGCTAATTAACGTAAAGTTTGTACGTACAACACACTACAGTTCAAACTCCTGAACAACCCCAGGTCAGGCTTGTGACAGGTCACCAATCCTTCACACTCCATTCCCCCTCTCCAGCAACAGCTCAAGTCGGGAAAGAGGATCAGCATTCTAGTTGGCACGATACACTACTTTAAAGCAGTAGGGTTGCAACGCCAGACTTCACCTGCACTTGGGTTGGTCTCCTTCAGCTGCTCTAACCATTCTAAGGATCAGTGATCCGTTGAACTACGAAAGGTCTGCTGAGCAGGTGTACTCTGAACACTCCCGCTGCAAGTCGTATCGCTAAACACTCCTTCTCAACAGTGGAGTAGCACTCTTCTTTAGGCAACAGCTTCTTACTACTGTCCCACAGGGTGATCTTGCCCATCTTACATTTGGCTCAATACCGTGCCTCTCCCCTCTATCCAACGCATCAATCTGCAGGATGAATGAATGAAATCTGGACTCCTCAGTACAGGCTTTGAGCACAAGAGCCCCTTCAACTTTGCAAATGCATCTTGCCGAGGCAGACTTCCTTGTTTAGTCGGTCAATTGAGCTGCAACATCTGCCAGCATGGTGATGTACATTTCCCAGCCCATCAGTAAGATCATCAATCAAGAACTTGCTGTAGTAGTTTAAGAGGCCAAGGAATGACTTGAGCTGAGTCACGTTTTGTGGAGTGGGATCACTGACAATGACTTTTGTCTTCAGTCGTATCCCCTTTTGGGAAATGACGTGATCCAAGTATTCAACTGTTGAGACCATAAAGTCTTGAGCTTCAGGCCTGCCTCTTGGAGACATGTCAACACCCTTCCCAACGTTTTTAAGTGTTCCTCCTCCAATCCCCCCGACACCAACAAGTCGTCTATATGATGGACACTTTGGGTATGTTGCCTAACAGTGTTCCATTGTGTGCTGAAAGACGGCAGGGGCTGAAGACTACGGTGGCCCGGTAGGTCGCGCGTACGAGCAACGGTTGGAGAGCGAAAATGGGTACGAGCGGTGGTTGCCGAGCAAAAATGAGCACGAGCCGAGAACAAAAATGAGCACGTGCCGAGAGCAAAATTGAGCACGAGCCGAGAACAAAAATGAGCACGAGCCGAGAGCAAAAATGAGCACGAGCCGAGAGCAAAAATGAGCTAGTGCGGAGAGCAAAAGTGAGCTAGAGCAGTTGTTTACATCTATTTTACAATACGTCATTTGTCACTGGAGTTAAAAATAGCCTTGAGCTCGCGATGGAATGCAGCTACGTATTTATGAGGCAGCACAAGGCTATTCAATTTGTCTTCCGTATTTACGCGTACGTGTACTTCACTTTCGGGACCGGGGTAACGATCATACACTGTGTGTGTGTGTGTGTGTGTGTGTGTGTGTGTGTGTGTGTGTGTGTGTGCGTGTGTGTGTGCGTGTGTGTGCGTGTGTGTGTGTGTGTGCGTGTGTGTGTGCGTGTGTGTGTGTGTGTGTGTGTGTGTGTGTGTGTGTGTTGTGTGTGATTCAGTTTAGCTTGCATCGTGGTATCTGTTAGCCCCCTATGTCATTTTTGTTGTGAGGGGCCGGGTGCATGGGATGTATATGGTACATGCGTTGTCGAGTGTATCGATTGTGTACTGTGCGTGTGTGCGTGCGTGTGTGTGCGTGCGCACTCACAACACACATACATGCCAATAAATAACATCAATTGACAATTGTTTATGTTTCCAAATGTACATGTTAGCAGACTGTGTTACTTAACACTGGCAGCACAACACATATGAATGTGGGTTCAAGCAAGGCTGGTGCCTCCAAAGCTGTAGATGTAAGCAGATCTTTAGCTCTAATGAGAGGATGTAGCTGCGTCACTCAACTGTAGCAACAAACATGAATTAATGGATGCAGCAAACATTGGTAACAGGAAATATACATAGCTACACTAACCAGATTTCTTAGTCGTATGTCAACCTGCCGACTGAAATCCCGAGTGTGAGCAAAACAAAAAGAAACCATGTATCAGTACAAGTGATGACATAAGTATTATTAAACCTTACATGTACTGGTTCTTCAGCTTAGTTATGAGACATACATTGTGGCTTTAGCAAAGCCACACACACACACACACGCATGCACACACCACACAACACAATATAATACACAAACACACACACACACACGCGCACGCACACACACGCACGCACGCACACACAGTACACAATCGACACACTCGACAACGCATGTATACATCCCACCCGGCCCCTCACAACAAAAATGACATAGGGGGCTAACAGATACCACGATGCAAGCTAAACTGAATCACACACACACACACACACACACACACACACACACACACACACACACACACACACACACACACACACACACACACACAGTGTATGATCGTTACCCCGGTCCCGAAAGTGAAGTACACGTACGCGTAAATACGGAAGACAACTTGAATAGCCTTGTGCTGCCTCATAATACGTAGCTGCATTCCATCGCGAGCTCGAGGCTATTTTTAACTCCAGTGACAAATGACGTATTGTAAAATAGATGTAAACAACTGCTCTAGCTCACTTTTGCTCTCCGCACTAGCTCATTTTTGCTCTCGGCTCGTGTTCATTTTTGCTCTCGGCTCGTGCTCATTTTTGTTCTCGGCTCGTGCTCAATTTTGCTCTCGGCACGTGCTCATTTTTGTTCTCGGCTCGTGCTCATTTTTGTTCTCGGCTCCTGCTCATTTTTGCTCGGCAACCACCGCTCGTACCCATTTTTGCTCTCCAACCGTTGCTCGTACGCGCGACCTACCGGGCCACCGTAGAAGACACTCCAAAGGGCAAACGGCTGAACAATCCTCGATGTGTTGAAAAAGTGACATAGGCTTTTGACTCCTCATGTAAAGCAAGCTGTAGATAAGCATTAGCAAGGTCAAGTTTAGAGAAAACTTTGGCATTGCCAATTGACGAGAGAATGTCTTCAATCCTTGGAAGTGGGTAGGGGTCCACAATGGCTGCACGGTTGATGGTCAACTTGTAATCCCCACATAAGCGGATACTTCCATCACACTTCAAGATTGGCACTACTGGAGCAGCCCACTCAGAAAACTGAACCTTCTCGATGTCACCACTCTTTCCCAGCCTAACTAGCTCTGCCTCCACCTTCTCTCGAAGAGTGTAGGGCACCGGGCGTGCTTTGTAGAAGTGCGGCTTAACGGAGTCTTTCACGTAGAGCTTGACTTTCAGTCCCCTAACCAAACCGAGCTCGTCCCGAAACACTTCAGCGTGCCTCTCCAGGATGCCTTGTAAGCTGTCCCCATTCCTGGTGTGTAGCACTGATAACTCTTCCAGCTTCAGTGCCAGGACCAAGACCCAAACTCTGGCAAGCAGTGAAGGACCGTTTCCAAGCACTATCAGCAAGGGTAACCTGTGGCACTTGCCACCGTATGACACGTTGACGGAAACTTGGCCCACCAGTGTTAGTTGCTCTCCGGTATATGTGCGCAGCAGCACACTGGAAGAATGTAATGGGGGCCTGGAAGCTTCTGGCCACAGGCTTTTAAAGGCAGCGTCACTGATTAGGGACACAGCTGCCCTGGTGTCGACCTCCATGCGTAGCTTTGCCTCGAGACACACAGTGACCGTGAGCGGTGGGTGTGGCCTGTCTTTCACGTAGAACAACGTATGCACCTGTTCAGGGGAAGACTCGTTTTCTGCCAGTCTGTGAACTTTTTTTGCTTGCTGGTGGTCCTAACAGACGAACGGCTGCGGCACACACGCGCCACATGCCCCTTCTTGCCACACGAATTGCAGATCCAGCTGTCTGCCTCAACACCGGAAACAGGAGCCACGGGAAGCTTGGCTGTCTTTCGACTCTGTGTTCACTGCGTTCACAGCAGCTTTGCGATCATCAGATTCCGGGATAGAGTTAACGTCAGCTACAGGCGGCTGCAGCGTACGCACGCCCTGTTCTGCTAACTACGATGCCTGGGCTATCTCGAATGCCTTTGCAAACGTTAGTTTTGACTCTGCTAGCAGGCGCCTCTGAGCCCTGTCATCACGCAGTTCGCATACCAAACAGTCCCTCAACAAATCTTCCAACATGGTGCTGAACTCGCAATGTTGCGCAATCCGACGGAGTTCAATCACAAACTCTGCCACACTTTCTCCCTCCTGCGAGCGTTGAACGTGTGGTGTTGCATGATGCTAGACGGAGCAGGTGCCAGATGCTCTTTGACTATGCTGTAAAGTTTGCCAAGGGCTTTGTCCATCGGCTTACTAGGAGCGACTAAACTGCGTATCAGTTGGTATGTTGAGGCTCCGCAAATGCTAAGGAAAACCGCTCGACGCTGCTCCTCGTTGGTTATGTTGTTGGCATCCAGGTACAGCTCCACTCGCTCGCAGTAGGCTGGCCATTCCTCTCCATTGCAATCGTAGGTACCAATGTTGCCATACGACTGCATTCCTGTAAGGATATAGACAGTTAAAAGTATTTACTTCGTTGCCAGTGTAATATCCATCCCGTCAGAGAAGACGCACATCGATCGCTCCAGATCCAGGACTGTAGTCCTGAATGACACTATACTGTCTTATTGCTTATTTTCTTGCTGTTTCAATGGACACTCACAAATGTTTTATAATAAAATGTGAAAAGTTTTAAGATTATTATTTTTACATTTTTTTCTTTTTCTATGGCCGTAAAGGGAAGTAATGGTGATTTTCATCGTACCAGTGCAAACATATTTTTAACCTACTTTTCTCTACATATGATATAGCCGGCCGGCCTCCTTCTCCCCGCAATAATGTTGCTTGGTGTGATTTTTGCTAAAAAGTGAAGTAGTGAGGTGACAGATGTGTCAGATGTGTAATTGTCATTCTTACCAGCAGGGACACCACGAACAGGGGGGGGGGGGGGGGGGCCAAGCCAGCATGAGGACCCCTGATGGGGGTGGATGTAGCAAGTCCTACGGAAAGAGAGAGTGACAAATGGACAGGCAACAGAGGTGCCTGTCCCTCACATACCCCACCCCCTCACACCACCCTCACCACGTAGAGCAGGGCGCATCTCCCTCTCCTCAGCTGGGGCCCTGGCATCGGGGGACAGTCCCATACCTTCTAGGTCTTGGTCTTGGGGAGGGGGAGAGGCTTCTATACGGAGAGCAGAGAACAGACATTCTTGAATTTCACATGACATGGAGATAGATGGTGAAATGAGTAATTTCACTCTTACCTTCCTGATGTGGTAGCACTATAGATGAGTTAAATTTTTAATATGTAATGTAAATACACTCCTTGACTTGAACATTAAAAAAACATTCAAACAGTTCTACCTTGTTCAATAAAGGGAGAGGCCTGAGCTCGAACTACAAACAAGAGATGGTTGTTATTGAAATTTTGCAGATGTGTAAGCGCTGCTTACCAAGGGGGACCTCAGGAGGTACTGCAGCTGTAAGAGGTGTGCATTGTGTGGTGTTGAGTTTGAAAATGAAATTTTGATTATGTTTATGTATAAACATAAACATAATTTTCACTCCCTTTCGAAAAGGGGAGTGTGAAAACACAAAACATCCTTGAACTACAGAGATGGTTAAATGAGTCATTTCAGTCTTACCTCCTGTTCCTTCAACTGGGGCTGGGCGGGGGGCATCTAATGCAGAAAGAGAGTAATTTCAGGGTGATTATTAGTTTTTTTTCAGTCTTACCTCCTGCTCCTTCAACTGGGGCTGGGCGGGGGGCATCTAATGCAGAAAGAGAGTAATTTCAGGGTGATCAAGGGTACAATTTAAAATGGGAACAACAGGGAACAACAGAAAACAAAGGGCAGGAATCTATACCAGTAGGAGGTACAGCTTCTATGTTGAATAATAGGGGGAAGTAGTTAATTAAAAAGTTTTAGATTTGTTTCTTATCAGGTAAGACTGTAGTACGAGCAGTTCCTATAACGCGAAGTTCGGAGGTTGATCAAGGGTACAATTTAAAATAGAAACAACAGGAAACAAAGGGCAGGAATACTTACCAGTAGGAGGTACAGCTTCTATATTGGATAATAGAGGGAAGTAGTTAATTAAATGCCACAAAAGTTTAAAATGTTGATCATCATAATGATGGCTTCGTGGAACAATACCTTCAGAGGAGGAAGCATCATTGCTGTCATAATAAGGTATTGTTCCACTGCTGTCAGAGGAGGAATCTGCCTCCCTATCACTACCACCAATGTCTCCTACGCTACAACCAACGACAGTTAGGATAAACGCTGAACACGTGGTCGATAACTGACTGACAAACAAGAACACACCACATATAAGATAGCATGAACAACTGGTTTGACGCGGCGCGCTGTGGTAGCGGTCATACATGAATACTACATACTACACAAGGCAGCTGAAGAGTTGGGCTACCCAAGTACGAAGCAATAACAGCTAGATGTAGCAATAGTGTTTGTTGAGAGCAAAGATGTATTTAGCATTCTTCTAGGGAGGCTTTCCACACAACAACAACGTCTTTGACTTCATGCATTATCGAGCGCCTGTCTGTCATCTGATTTAACATCGATACCGCAGCTGAAGCATGCTTTATGGATACGGCAGTATGGCTTGTGGGCCGTCGCTGCCATACATGCAGCACTGCATACATGTACAAGTGTACGCATGACATCATTCACGTAACCTAACACTAATTGCGCATATATAACATAATGATTTCACAACAATATTGCATAAAAGTTTTGCACAAATCTTGGTATAGGCTTGTCACCCTACTACCCGACCAAACGCGGTGGTAGGGGCCGCCCGACTAGGAACACATCTATGTACATTGTCAGCAGTTTCAATGGTATGGAATGCCATGTTTGTAGAACCAGGAGCTGTTGAAAATTGATGCTTGTAACTTTGTATGACACCAATCAATTCTGGAATGCATGATGGGATCTGGACCTTTCCAAAACTGGTGGGCACTGCACACTCTTCAATTGTGTCACCTTCTGATTCAGCAACTGTACAGACAGTGTAGCAAGTACTTGAATTATGTTGTCTGCTCTTGTGTGGATTGTTTCAGCTCCTATGTGAATGCGTATCGTTTGGTTGCTGTAGTCTAAAATGACAGAGTGCCTGGATAAAAAGTCGACTCCTATCATCACTGGCATTAACAACTCTTCTGCAACTAAGAACTCATGGTATTCTCCCGATTGAACTGCAAGCCTGGCTGTTCCCATTAACCTCATTTTGTGTCCGTCTGCTGTCCACAGTATCTTCCTGGGCTTTTACACCTTCTGGAACGACCTGTGGCCCTCGAAGTCATTCCCGGTCCATTTCCCTGATACGTTTCGCAGTAAGGTGCAACATGCCCAGGTTGATTGCATTTATAGCACACAGGTTGTTGCCTACGCTGTCTACTGTTACGAGACAAGTGCCCCATGCCGTTACAGTTGTAGCACCTAACGCTCACTGAAGGCAAAGCTATGGCTGCAGCTGTTTGTTCTGCAGGTGTAAACTTGTTCATGAGAGCCGCTTGACATCCTCTTTTAAAGTGGCTATTTTTGAGCACTGTGCACCGACCGCCATCGTTGCTGATTATAGTAGGCATGCCCTGGCAACTACTTGCGTGGTAGTCGTGATGTCCGGATTGGATCGCAAAGCTTGACTACATCTGGAACAGCAGCTATGAATTGCTGAAACAACAGTTTGTCTTTACTTTCTGCATCCAAGTCTGGTAGGGCGGATTCAAGCAAGTATTGAAGATGGTGCAAGTACATTTGTACAGTTTCACCTGGTCTCAATTTGGAATTCTGCAAACGAAGAAAATTGATTGGGTTTCAAGGCACTGCACAGCGATTGTTTGATGTCGTTGTAGTCCTTCCTGGTTTCCTTTGGGATACTTAACCATGCTATGAGTGCTTCCTTTACCAGCAAAGTTGGAAGTTTCAACGCCCTTGTTTTCTTATCCCATTCGTTCGCTGCCGCACAAATTTCAAAACGTTCTAACCAGTCCATCCGCACATCGGGCTGGCAAGCTGGCATGACGATTCTCCATCTTCTCCGATTCTTTGCTACCAGTGTAACGCTGTGTTTTGATTCCAACACTCCAACTTACAACATAATACAATTGAACTGAACTCATACACATGTTAGATGCACATGCATAACAAAAGCACAATAACACAGGCTGTTGGTAGGGGCCATACTATTCACGGAAGCCGGTGCACACAATAAGAATTCATTGTCACCTCTGTTAGTCACATTACATCAGTAGTGTTTACGTTCCACTAGCTTTTCTGCGTGGAATTCCACCAGCAGCGGTTATAAGGCACTGAATCATTCATGTGGTGGATTCGTTTGAAAACACAGAGGAATATTTTTTGTTGTAACCTATCACTACTGGACTCACTTTGCTAGTGCCAGCTATTTAGCAAAGAACAAATATCTTTGGCCTCCAACATTTTGGTCTTTTTGTTGCTTGTCTATGTCCTTGGTTTAGCCGCTGAATAAAACATGTTCTGTTCGGAATGGGCCTATACAGTAAGACAGTTTAATGCACATTGAATAGGGCATTGAATACGGGTCTACATTTTGCAGTTGTTAACCCCTAGCTAAAGTCCAATTACATACATGTACCTTACACGTACAAAAAAATTGACTGTCAAGGTTGGCTGCTAATTGATTCGGATCGAACGCGTGCTCACAACAAGCAGGGTCTCTAGGTAACTAGAAAGGGTTTTCTGATGAACAGGTGAAGACACAATGGAGTCATGTGTGACAGTATCCTGTGGAGATACTAGGGTATTGAAGGTGGTGATTACCCTCCATAGCACAACCAGTGGCTCAAACTGAGGCAATATAGGCTGCACAAGAGTGGAGAGCAACAGAATGTTGACCAAGCCACCATATTTCAGATGCAGTAGAGCCACTTGCCAAGCAGAGTCACAGTTAGGAGTGGTTGGAAGAAGTCTAACACTATTTTTTATTTCACAAAGGGAGCAAAGGCATTTCAGTTAGTCTTTGCCCAATTTTCATAGACCTGTTTCAACTGCCAGAGGGCCACACCCCCTAGCTTTGCATTTCCGGTAATTAGTTCTATAAATATGGGCTTCTGCTGCTTGAACTGTGGAGCCGGACGTGTGGTGTATGCTTGATTTGAGCGATGCGACAAGGAGAGATTGAAATCAAGATCAGCAAATCTGCCAGCAATCCGATCACGAACCAAAATATTAGCTGGGCAGGCTTGAGACCCATCAGGTGTCAGGATGCTACCAACTTCAACCTGGACACCAAGATGTAAAGAGGGTGACAGCCATAAAACCATGCTTCCAAGGGAAAATGTTCTGGGAAAAATTGAAACATTCGGAAAGAAAAGCTTCCCTGGGGATGAGGTTGAAGGCATTCCTCATATCAGTCTTGATGGCAATTTTATTGTCGGACCAGTGATCCTCAATGCAAGACCATGTACAGTCTTTTCAGCCCCTGAGGCACACCAGAAGAGTTGAAAGAAATCTGATGCATTTTCCTTGACTAAGGCACATAAACCCTTCCCATTGTGCCTTCTCAGAGTTTCTCTCGCTGCGATGTGGTGGGATGTAGGGTTTAATTTTTTTAACGCTGTCAAGTTGCTACCAGCCCTGGTAGCTAGATGCTTCAATTGGGACCTTCCCAGATGCCACGACACTTTTCAATGCCACGACACTTTTCAGGGAGACAAGGTAACAGGAATAGGGCACTGCTTTCTAAGGTGACCAATGGATGAGGAGGGAGGAGGTGAGAATTGCTGCTGTGACAGTATCAGTAAGCCAGATGGATGTTGAGATTCATGAGGTGGTGAGGTAACGACTGACATGCTGTTGGTGGTGGGGAAAAAGATGTCTCAATAGGCAAAGAGAGAGCCGGAAGCTGCGTGGAAGGTGCCTGTGATGCTGGTTGTGAACAGGCCCGTTGAGAGCCAGGTTGGGGCCCGGGGAAGGACACTCACGGGAGCTCCCCTGACCCTGTAGGCTGAAACTATCAGAGATAATCTATGCAATATCTCTGCTACTGTGCATTGTTCTAAAACATGCAGGCTGAAAGATTAATGGACTAAATTTAATCGATTTTATCTCAGTGCAAAACGTTCGTCCGGCGCCGCGACTTTAGAATATAATTGACAAATTAATGACGATTAAAAGCCTACATGTACATGCATTACCAAATGAAAAAGCTCCAATGAAATACAAACTATAGACTATAGCGGTGTTCAGTGACTAGTTATCTCTGGTCTAGTTTACTGCGATATGTCACATCATACATGACAGGCACCCAGGATGGAGGGAGTGTGACCCTTGATATCCTCACACTCAGCGTGTTCAATGATTGTACCAAGCCACCAGTTAAATGGGACAAGGGGAAGGAGACACAGAGTGATTTCACTATTGTATGATCTGAAGCTTGATCATGACTATGGTCAGGAGCTTTAGAAGGTTGTACAGATATAACCTCTGGAACAGGCAAGGACAAGGTTAGGCCTTCTGTAACAGGTACATATACTTGAGCGCGAGGAATTGCCACAACCAAATCCCCTTTTCACTGATTTGGATAAGGTTTGGCTTTTGACCAGATACAAAGTCAACACATGACAATTTTGATCAGACATGTAATTTAATGAGTACAATCAAGAAAATAAGTTATAAAATTTGCATACAAAAACTACTCTGCTAAAACGCTATCCCAGTCATCAATATTTAAAGCAGCATGGCTCGTTGGTGCATAGCAGATGAAGCATGGTCCTTCACAGTAGATACACGGAAGTTTGTTGACCCACTAATGAACGTGCGGTTGAAGTTTCTGGTGCTGGTTAGCTGGTCTTCAAACTGTATGCACACTTTGCACTTCAAAGCAGACACGTGGTCCCGTTCAAGGCGATCATAGGTAAGCCACAATGTCGTTGTCAGCTCTTTTTCATATTCCACCACCCACTTTTTTATAGTATGACCACGCTTTTTACAAGGGCTATCATCATCAACCGCACTAACCGCTACTCGCGCTCGTTTCTCAGACATCTTGTCCGTGCATGCGCAATTCTACCCGTCAAGTGTCTAAATTGGTCGGATAATGTCCGATGACCGGACGTTATCCAAATCACTGCCTTTTCCTCGTGTTCTTAATGTGCCGAAACTTCAATTTTCTTCCGCCCATCACCTTTGAAGAAATATACAGAACGATTGGGACGTGGTTTACCTTTACAAACATGTGACAGGCACACAACCAACATAGCTCTACCAAAATAATATATCGAAACCAACCACCATCGTAACAAAAAGCCGTGGCTCCCCCCAAGAGTAAGGGTACCCAAAACATCACAGCGAGGTTTCTGAAGATGTCATACGCAAACAACATAGTGATGGGCACATACTAGACTATGATATTGATATTAATTTTGAAGTGTTATGATGTAAATGCTCATAACTTATTAACCACAAGTTATTTTTTCAACGAATCAGGTTGTGAGTATAGGTGGGTTAACTGACTATCAGAGAAAATCAAGAGTTTAAAACCACTATGGTTTTTGAGGTCAATAACCTCTACTGTTGTGATCCTTATTTAAGGATGGTGTCAATCCTTAAATAAGGATGTGCCACTTCCTCCCTGTTTTACCACATGGACATTGATCATATTGACGATCCCTGTTTAAGGATAATGACATCCTTAAATAAGGATTTTTCCCTGGAGATTAAACATTAATACACAAATAATGACGAGGACAGTTCTTCTAGATCGCCGGATTCTCCCCCCAAAGTAAAAAATTTTTCTTTCTCTTTTGGTTAAAAAATGGCACAAAATCGAATCTATAAGTATTCAATGAATCTTTAGTAGATCGTCTATCGACTACTTTATTTAAACTTGAGAAGGCATGTTTCATTACCTTGTGACATTCAAGACTTCAATTCAAGCCTAAAATTATCTCTGCTACAATGTACAAAGTGTACTTGGACAAGCACACTGTGGAGATGCCTGGCAAAAAAGAACCATTTGCTATGATATCACTGGTGGTGGCAAGCATCATGAAGCTTGGGCTGGGGTTGACTATATTACGATCAACTTTCATAAAGATAACTTTGTCATTGTTGACAAAGTAATCAATGTGCTTGCACCTCTCACAGATGTAGACCACTTATTGCGTGACACTTACTACAGTCTCCTGTCTGATGCATATACATTTCTCAACTACTGCAATGGGGTCCATGTGAGAGAGGGTGTCGAAGCATTTGATGATGAATTGGTGTACCTTCCAATGCATCATCCTCAGGAACATGATGTCCAACAGTTTAGAGCTTACCAGAAATTGAATGAGTTAGTTCAATATTCTGACAGGTTTGTAGAGTCTTCAATACAGCAGCACGTTGTGAACCAGGTTCGAAGCCAGCTCAGTTCCTGTGTTAAAGCTGTTGGTGTAGTGTTGGAACACAATGAAAGCATAAGTGCTACCACACACTCGCCAGGATTTTCACTTGTGCCTGACAAAAAGCAAAGCAAGGAGCCTAACCTGGTGGTCGCCAGGAATGCTGTGTCTGCCGAGGTCCTTATCTTTTTTATGATCAGCTGAGGCATGTGGCACTGTCCAAGCTAGATGAAGACCCCAGTAGGTTGGCTGAAATTTCGGATGTACTTGTGACCATTCATCAGTACGAGCACTGGTCTTATTGCTACATGGCTCATGTTATGCAGGCTACCCATCAGGAGCACAGCCATGGCAGAAATGGACTCCAAAACTGCATATTTAGTCTTGACTTGAAGCAAAAGTTTCTTGCCAAGGGTTTTCGTGAAGATGGTGACAGTTATTACGGAAAGAAGGGTATGTTGTGGTGGGGTGCTGGTGTTCATGTAAAGTCAGATACAGATGGGGTGTATGATTAGAGTGATGGGTCCCGAGATGAGAATCTGCATGTGATGATAGACTTTACAGCCAATGAATCTCAATCACAGCAGCGTACTATGCAGCTGGTCAATGTGGATGATGAGCAAGATGAAAGTGATGAAATGATGTCGAAAGTGGTGAAGAGTGTGTTGAGGGTAATGGTGAGCAAGATCAGCTTGACAATCAGGGTGACAATTGTGACAGTGAGCAAGATGAGAATGCTATATGTAAGGTGGGGTTTGTCATGCGTAATGTTCAAGGTAAAAGTGAGATAGAAGAAAACACAGAATGGAGGTGAAAATGTGCTGCAAGATGAGACTAAAGATGATGCCAGTGATAAGAACAGGGATGCATCACTTCTGAGCAAGTCGATGAAACAGATGAAGAGAAAAATGGTAGCACTCAAGATAAAGTGAATTTGCATTTCATAGACTGTATTGTAGAAGGAGAGCAGAAAGCGGGTGCCAATGTTGTACTATCTTGTTTGGAGGCATTGCATTGAAGCTACGGTTCACCCATGTTGAGAAGATCATTGTTCAAAGTGACAATGTGAAGAACT
This sequence comes from Spongilla lacustris, assembly GCA_949361645.1. Lineage (NCBI taxonomy): Eukaryota > Metazoa > Porifera > Demospongiae > Spongillida > Spongillidae > Spongilla > Spongilla lacustris. The sequence continues at coordinate 6,486,700 of OX442421.1, read as the reverse complement.
TAGCTGGCCGGCTGACCAAGCTGTTCCTGCCACATATGTGTAGTGCTTCAGAGCTAAAGCTTGTGGCCTATTTTCACAACGAAGCCCAAAGTGAAAAAGATGTGTGTGACACACACTTTTCGAAACAGCAAACTCATATGGATAACTACCTTGTCCAGCTAGGGAGAGGGAGGAATAAAGATGTCAACACCTAAGCAGCTTGCTGTGGCATTGATGGAGAAATCCTGTACACAATTCAACAGTATTGTTGGTTAAGTTAGATTTCAAGGCCCCTGTATTGATTTGCTGTTATTCCCACTATTATGGGTATTTCGGATTTCTATGCAGCACTGGACATAGACAACCATGGATGATCAGAAAATAATTCAATTTTACAACAGTCTGGGGCAGATGGTACCATCCAAGTCTGTATCCACCCCATCATGCCAAGCAGTTTCCATGACCCATGGGATGGGCTCTGTGAACATCAACTTTAACCGCGCACAGGCACAGAAGTACAAAAAAGGTACAAAAGGAGTATCTCTGATGTCAGTAAACGAGAGAAGCTACGCAAAGAAATGCAAAGTAACAATGAGAAAGGCTTAGATAAAATTCGAGCCATTTATCCACAGTGTGCCAAAGTTTGTACCATTTCAGATCACCGCATCTCCTTGAACAGCATGTGTGCAATGAGAATGCAGAATCTCAAGATGCTCTTCATTGCAATGAAACGTGCTGATCAACTTCTAGCTAGGATGGACTTCTCCATTGCTGGTGCTATTGATCAAAGTGCAAGTATGTTCTTAGGTGATGGTGAAGCAACATTTGAGCCAAACTTTTATGCAAGTTGATACACAAAAAAACATGCACTCAGAGCTCTCCTTCAAGGTTATCAATGTCATCCAAGAATGCTGGAAAGCAGGAGACAATAAAGAACATGGTAATGTTTAAGGTATCAGCTGATGGTGTTTATGCCAGGTTGGCAGCTACAGAAGGAAATTCGACTAAGTGAGCTTCCACTTCCTGGGAAGATACGGGCAGAGTACCAAAAGAATTGGTAGCACACCACAGGCAGAATGTGCTGGTACATGTAAGAAGCGTGGAAGGCCTCGTGCGGATGATGTAGCAGACTATGGAACCAAGAAGGTTAAGGTATCTTACCAGGATTGTGATTTGCAAAAGGACCTCACAATGTGGGACAAAGCTTCAGCTTCAAGCCTATCTTTGCCATCACAGTCTGAAGAAAAAACTGGTAACAAACCTGAACTCATTGATTCGTACCAAGGAACACATGGATAAAATCAGACACTGATAATACAACACATGCCAATTTGTTTGTTATAATATGAGCAAGTGCGCAATGGATTGACGTAAATAGGTCTGGGTACGAGAACAAAGCTGTTGAGCAATCGTTTGGTAAGACGTGAGTGCAAACGTTGGTGCGTGCATAGGCAACATACTTTTTAATAGCTTATAGGCTTTTCTAGTTCTAATTCAACAAACTACATCTTTTTGAAGTGTTAAAAGCAGTACGCAAAAAGTGTACCTTTTATTGGTACGCGCTAAACCTTGCAGCTTCAAATAAATGCAGGCTGCGATCAGCTATAGATATAATGCTGCAAATTGTGCCATACGCTATGCAGAGAGTTGTTTCAAAACACATAATAATTTCTAATAAGGGACGTAGTGAGACTATTTTTTGTTTTAACTAGTTCCACAAAATGGGCTTAAAAAGTGCTCGAATTTCACGGACGCGGTGTTAAACACAATTCTAGTAATATTGAATTTCTTACACATATCATTTCAATGTAGACCATTCCTCGGTATTCTTGTACTATTAATGTGCCACCTGACCTGCAAAAGGATGAAATGACCCGGTAAGGTCTCGCAGTGCCTGAAGCTTCTATCCTGGACACTGTGTTTGGGATATCTCTTTCTTGTTCCCCTCCTTTCCTGTTCTAGTTGTCCTCCCCTCATGTTGTTAGATATTAGTGGAGAAGATTGTAGCAGATAAGGGTGAGAGGGTGGTTTCCTTCTTCCTCTGCAAGTAAGGACCCGGATCTTTTCTCTCACACACCTTCTACCCCTGTTGTTGGGCTGCTGGCATTGTTGAGGATTGCTCATCCCTTCCCTGTTGAAGTATCTCAGTTTGAGCATCACACACTCCATTCTTTTTGCAAGTGCACCACTGCAGACTTGAGAAATTTATACTCTCTTCCGCCTGTGGAAGGGGAACAGGGGAGGAGGAGAAGGGCACCCAAGTTATTAGTGGCATTTGTACCTGAGTTGTTTGATCTCATAGACATCGTCACCAATATGGCATCGATGGCTCTTCCTTTTACCTTTTAGGTCAATCATCTGGAGGGGGGGGGGGGGGGGGGGACAGCCATATGTGCATTCTCCACCTCAAGGCAGACACGTCCTCAAAAAATTGAACACAGGATTGAAAGCATAAGAACTACAATGTGCCTCTCTCCCATTGGAGGACCAATTGAGGTACAATTAGTAATTATGGACCCAATAAAACAACCCACCATTCAGAGTATTGCATACAACAGGAACTTGTGAGACAAATTTGGTTCGGGTGTGTGTATGAACTAAAATCTGATGATAGATGACATATTAAGCCTTCCTCTCATGTTCATTGTGTGCTTCAGCATAATGTTTTTTTCAAAAGGCTGGGTAGTACAAGCAGATGTCTCACCATTTTTAGTGTACTCTATCACGTTGCCTTAGTCTTCTATGGATACTATTTGCCATCATTCAATTCTTCCCTTGAATTGTGTGCATCTGCTCCTTGTGTCATTGTAATTCGTCTCATGCATGTGTACCGATCGATGTTCCCACATACTTCTTTACTGGTGTTGAGAATTTTATCACTGTATGCTGTTGTGATGTATGTAAGCTGTGTTGTAATGACACTAATAGCTTATCATAAACATCACACAAATCACTCATGCTGGGACAAATCTTTGTATAACTACAACACTTGTGCCATAATCTAGGCAACACATGGTAGGTGTATATGGAAAGACCATCAATACAAAGAGCAGAGTCTAGGGTATTGCCATGTAACGTTTATTTGTATATAACAATGCATGATACAATGGTGACAGAATACAAAAAGCTATGAAGGTACAATTTCTTTTAACAAAGTGACTGCGGTTGGCTATATGTGAGCATGTATAGGCGAATAGGCTATTCTACTTGTTGCTCTGTCAGTGCTTTGTCAGCATTGTTTTCTGATCAGCAACTTTGCCATCTGTATTTCATGGCACATAGCTGTATGGTTTCCATCTCCTCTTCTCTCCACCCATGAGTGTGACACCAACCCATTCACTGTGTGGGCATCAGGTTGTTAACGTCACTAATAGGCCACTAACAAGGATGTCTGGCTTTGCTTGCTGCACTCCTTTGTGAAATGGTGCACAGAATAGGCCCGAGTACTGGTGCCATGGTACATTGAAGAGTACATTTTAGGCCTACTATCCCTAGCCAAGGGATGTCGTGTTACAGCTGGTATGTGTATGTACAGCTTAGTATGTCTACAGAGCCAAACCATTCGTAACAAAGCCATTCTGTTTCAACTTCATTCATGTGCATGTTTTCTTCCCTGAGTCGGACATTTTTGGTCTGAAGTAGGTTGAGTGTCTGTGACAGTGATGGCAAGACTACTCGTGGTGGTATAACAGCCATGTCGTTACCCAGAAGCTCTAAAGGCAATTCTTTTGCATGGTCAAAGGGGGAGGAGAAAGCGTTTTCACACGTTGTCACGTGATAAGTCATCTCCGCTAAATTAGCGGTAATAATGAACAATATGTACCCTGCAGATATTTTTTTTCTAAATCTACCTTTGACATTCTTTTGTTTTCCTTATAACTAAGGCATTTGACGTTCTTTTGTTTTCCTTATAACTAAGTAGTTATTCTCTTGTCTCAGATACACTTTGCAACTACAATTCAAGCCAGTTCTTGTTAATGAGCTCCACTCTAATTCACCATATTCACACATATTTGGCAGTTTGAAATCACACAACATTGCTGATGGTCATGCCTTACATTCTCCTCCATACTATGTTAACAGCAGCACTCAGTGAAGGTGAATGAAGGGAATGTAGAGAGGAGGGGCATGTGTGATGGGTAAGTGAAATAGGGGACACCCTTCCATGTACCAATAAGGTCCATTCCTTGTCCTTCATCCTCTTTTGGTCTTGCTTTGCCCTTTCCTTGTAGTCTCTGGAAAGATACATCATAACTACTAATAGTTACTACTAATAAAACAAATGAACAGCTAGTTCTAACAGGCAGAAAGCCAATTATTAAGAATACCTAACAAAAAGCTTGAAGCTTGTGAGATGTTGCATTGGTTATACAAGGCTTAGCCTTCATATCACAACAGCTATGAGTTGAATTTGTCCTCTGGCCTTGAGCTGCTGGTGGCCCCTGCTCCACTGTTGGTATTCCTCAAGAATATGGATGATCTGGTGTGCTGTTGAGAGGTTGACATTAGCCTCAGCAAGGTTGGAGTTTCTGTTGTGGGTGAGGGTGCACATGTGACCAAACATTGATTCCTCTATATCAGTGCCCTCCAGATGGATGTGGTGTACTCTTGCTCTCCTTACCACTAAGCTGGATTTTAATACCATTTCACCTGCTTCAACATAGGTATTTGGCTTATGTTCCATTACGTGAAGTTTCTTCTTGGTGCTACCCAAACTCTTGTAGAGCTGTTCTTTGCTTACTATCTCTTGCAAATCCTCTATGAATGTGCAACCCTTCTGCCATTTTTGTTGAAGATCTGTCAACTTACTGTTGATCAGAACCACCTGCGATACGCCTCTTTATTAATATAGTATCAGATTAGAACAATGTTCTTGAAAGCTTCGTAACCATCTGCATCTGCTGTTGGGAGAGTAGCAACTTTTCCAGTGGGTGCTAAGTAGTGAGGCCAACACTTCTTATCTACTTTGCGAGTGACCATGATCCGTTCGAAAGTAATGAGGTATGCCTCGATGTAGTCTTTTTCCAAGAGAGGGACGAATTTAATGCTCAGCTCTGGTTTTACTTCTGGCTTCTATCCTCGTTTCTCATTCTTTCTAATAGCCTGACTAGCACTTCCGTTTGCCTCTGCATTTCCTCAACTCTTTTCTCCTGAAGCATCTCTTTTCTCCTGAAGCCGTCTTCACTCTGTTATCCGTTCTTGCTCACAACTATCCTTGCGCCTTTCAGCCGCAATCTCCTCTTCTCTCCTCCTATCGTCCGCCAATGCCTTTAACACTGCCTCCAATCCGTGTTGGCATCCACCTTAGATGATCAGACCAGCTGTTCCACCTTGACTGACGCCGCAGCAAACTTCCCAATGATCAGATCCCACGCTGCCACCAAATGTGACCCTACCCCCATGTTCACTGTTTCAGAACTCTTACCACAGTCACTAGTATATTTATACACAACAGTCAATGTGACCTCCTGAATATAGGTCATTATACCCATTAAGCTGCTAGTTAACAGTAAGTTCAGTGCAAGGTTTGTCATCTTGTCACATTATGGGAAAATACACCAACGTTTAGAATATTGTGAAGAAACAACAATATAAACAACTCACCAGCATGCATATAGTGCTTCTTGGTTTCTTCTATGCCAGCAATGTTACAAAAGCTCACAAACTGCTGAGATAACATTCCAGCACAAGTGAATGCATGGGTAAACCTGGAATGTTTTATATGTCTAATACATGAGAAAGCAGTATGTTATCACTCTTGCAGTATGTTCTCACTCTTGGTTAGCCCATGTGTCGCAGACGTATGGCAGTTCTGTATGGAATGTTATTCATCGCAATGTCCTTTGTCTAAACACCACAAGACCACAGCCCTTTTCACTTCATTGCTCATCGTGCTGCGCAGAATTTCTGATTTTACCGCTTATACATTTGTATCTTAAACACCTTTTCAAATATCATTTTGAAATCGGCTTCTCCTGGAAATTATTTTGCAAAAATGCCAATGAGCAAGCAATAATGCAGTATCCCACAGTGAAGGCAAAAGTATATTCTGGTGAATTATAACCATGAACAAATTATGATGGTCACAAGGTTAGCAACACAACACTGCAAAACTGATGGAGGTGCATGCTGTTTGGAGAGCCTGCCACTGTGGATGAAAGGATAATGAATTGGGATGTTATAAAGGATGAAATAACCTTTTAGGTTTATCACAATACACTTACAGGTAAATGCTGGTCCCAGCACAACCACAGAGACAGTGTTGAGTGTAGTCCAGTGAATACAGTGATTATCAATTATAAGATCCATGGGCGCCCCCAGCTTTTCTGGAAGGGGGGGGGAGGGGGCCAGGATAGGGCAAGGGGGGGTGCCATTTGACAGCCGTGAATATGTTGTCTGCTTTTGGCCGATTTAACGAGCGGGGGGGGGGGGGGGGGGGTGCTGTCCGCTTTCGGCCGATCCAGTCATTCAATCAGTGGGCGGAGGGTGCTGAACTTTTATTACAAGGGGGGGGGGGGGGGGGCCTGCCCCCCCCTGGGGACGCCCTTGGGACCTTATCTTTAATTTATTCACATGAGCACAAATTTGTGGTACTATATGTACACACCCTTCTTTCACCTCACCCCCCCTGTAGACAGACACATACACATAAGTAATCTGAGTAATATGTAAATATGGAATAAATAAGTGCTCACATCATGAATAAATAATGAGTCAGCTACTGCATAATGATTCTGTGAAGAAAATAAGCATTGTGAAAATACTGAGTTGGTTTCTTAACACATTATAATCACTTATAATATTTCAATGAGCATCTACATTGAATAAAAAAGCTAAAGTAACAAGATATATCATGGGTATAAGGTTGGAGCTTATACTATTGGTGTGGAATGTAATGAAAAATTTACTCACATGCACTGAAAACACACTCACAATATAGCCATAATCGTCATCCTCAAAATGTACCCTCTTGACATAAATACAACTCATCAAACAAACTGCTTATGGCACCTATGTGCTTACCTGTTTGGGAGGGCAAGGTGGAAGTGGCGTTGTAATATCTAATCATAACATGATATGGGTGAATATTTGACTCAGTACCAAAATCATACCGAACACTCAGAATGCACTGCCCCCACCCCTCTCCCGAATGGCCTACTCTTATTCCATATGTCAATGGTTTTCATCCGATCACGATATCCGCGCGCATACTTGGAGGATATTCCCTAGCCCTGAAGATAAACAAAGTCGCGTGATGCTGCAATCATTGCATGTTACATCACTTAAACATTTTATGCGCTCGTGAGTCATGGGTCCCAACTGCACTATATGCCTCCAGTTGTTGCTTTGCTCAGTATTTACATTATTCTGTTGTCTCATTCCAATAATACATGTACGTACGTGCACACACAACGCAGCTTCTGTACGATAGAACTATTCAAGTGGTCCAACGAGTGAGTGTTGCTTCTTGTTAATGTAGCCATGACAACTGGTGTCAGTTGTTCATCCATAGATCTACAACTATGGGTGATCAACCTGGCAACAGGAAAGGGAAACATGCATTAAACTTATAGATTAGAATTATGATGGACAGCATAACTTAATTATAAATTGATTCTTTTCTAAGGTAAGCTCAAACAACAAACACTGTACAAATCGTACTGAGTACACCGTATGTTATATATGATCAGGACCTTTAAGTGTCCTGAGTGCTAACACAAAGCCTGTTATATCCATTCAAGTTGAGTTGTTGAAGCTTTTGCAATAAGCTTAATGATAGATCGATCACGCGCCTACGTGTAGGCGAAAAACGCAATTTAAGCCTACCTGTAGGCGTTCTTTTGTATAATAGCAGCCAAACTAATATGAGAGAGTGTCCAGTGTTTCAATACAAGCGTCAGCGACTGGAGCAAGATGAAGAAGGCACCTCACACAATGGCCGTGTACCTAGTGTGCAACGGAAGTGTAGCGTCTGCTGTGAAAGAAAGACAGCATATTATTGCGACGAGGGCACGCAGCTACATAAGGAGATCGTTCCTATTTGTAACCCTGGAAGTACAAAGCCAGGATTTACATCGTGCCTGGCTTTTCACATTGACCACGTTGCAATCGTGTTTTGAGCCAGAAAGCTATTTATTTACCTGATTCAAACTATGTGTTTGACATGAATTCTTTGCGTACATTTTATGCTGCTATCATACATTAACTCAAAAATGCATTTCAATTTGCTGTAATATTTACAGCAGGGCTGTACAGTGCGTAACGTGATACTTGATCTTAAAATTTTTTCCAGCAATTTTACAATTCTCTTGATTTTTGTAGCCTAGTGGTATGAGATAATCAAAATCTGAAAACGGAATAAGCTTTACTAGCCATCTGGCAATAAGTAACATTGAAAAAGAAGTGTGTCAAGTTATTTTCGGGCCTGCACTCTTTTATTTTCTATTATTGCTCCAAGCGCACAGTTTTTAGCCCATTTCTCCACTGTTTCGCAACGGATTGTGCTGATCGTTGGTACATATATGCAGCGTTGCACCTTGCACCAAACTGCGCAGTCCAATTTCGAACCCGGGACACAGTTTGAGTTCTGCTTGCCTTCGAAGGCCAATTTGAGGTGGAAAAGTGTTAGGTCAGGATTTTCTTTAGGCACGTTTTATCCTGCCTAAAAGTGAGCATGTAGGCAGTCAAATGGTACCTGTATCGGAATCAGGTCTAGTTTCTAGCATTATAAGTCGTCTTTACCCTCTAATAGACGCTTCAAGTCGGAAGGTTGAAAAACAGCGGACATATTGAAATGAATATCATTTGTTAATGACGTCATTGACTGTATAGCTGTTGTGCTGATCAGAGCCAAAACGATTCTTTTCAGAACCAAGAAGAGCAAGCTTCTACCAGTGGTCTACCACTTCGTAGGAGAAAGCAGTCGCCACCAATATGGGCGCCGCTGATGAAGAAAAAAGCCCCAATCAAAAAAGCCGATCAGCAGCTGTAATTGCCAGCAACACATTGGGGTAATAAAAAAAACCTCTTCCCGACTTTTGTTTGGGCATGCATCTTTTAGCAATACTCCTTCGGAGAACTCCGAGTAGTACATGCGCAGTGCTAGCTTTCTTGCATCGGCATCAGGGATGTCTGGCATATGAGCAGCTAAGGCCTCAAGCTCCTTCGATGCATTGCTGGCAATCACAGCTGCTGGTCGCCGAGACTTGATGGCTTGTGCTTGCTGCAATCGTGTAACAACTCGGTTACCTCTCGGCCAGTCTCGGGGCTTTTTTCTTCATCAGCGGCACCCATATTGGTGGCGACTGCTTTCTCCTATGAAGCGTCAGCCCAGAGGTAGAAGCTTGCTCTTCTAGGTTCTGAAAAGAATCGTTTTGGCTCTGATCAGCACAACAGCTATACAGTCATGTTTAGCAATGACGTCATTAACAAATGATATTCATTTCAATATGTCCACTGTTTTTCAACCTTCCGACTTGAAGCGTCTATTAGAGGGTAAAGACGACTTATAATGCTAGAACTAGACCTGATTCCGATACAGGTACCATTTGACTGCCTACATGCTCACTTTTAGGCAGGATAAAACGTGCCTAAAGAAAATCCTGACCTAACACTTTTCCACCTCAAATTGGCCTTCGAAGGCAAGCAGAACTCAAACTGTGTCCCGGGTTTGAAATCGGACTGCGCAGTTTGGTGCAAGGTGCAACGCTGCATATATGTACCAACAATCAGTGCAATCCGTTGCGAAACAGTGGAGAAATGGGCTAAAAACTGTGCGTTTGGAGCAATAATAGAGAATAAAAGAGTGCGGGCCAGAAAAAAACTTGACACATTTCTTTTTCAATGTTACTTATTGCTAGATGGCTAGTAAAGCTTATCCCATTTTCACATTTTGATTATCTCATACCACTAGGCTACAAAAATCAAGAGAATTGTAAAATTGTTGGAAAAAAATTTAAGATCAAGTATCACGTTACGCACTGTAGTTATTTTCCAAACGTTGCGATATGCGAACACCTACGCGTAGGTTATGACGCCTACAAGTAGGCGACGAGCTAACATTAATACATTGCTGACAAGTTTGCATAAGGCAATCAAAAAAGTAAAATACTATTGCAATTGTTTTTTTATGTTTATTTAATCTTAATTTGTTTTGAATTTTTAAATTGTAATTGTTGATCAAGCACCTAGATTATGAACATTGATGCCATTTGCACTCTGATAGTATGACTTAACTATATTTGACTGAGACACTTCCATATATTCTTCACATAGTGACCAGCATCATTCCCAATTCACCTCAGCCTCCTCCATGGTTCAGTAGGCAGTAATGTTCCAAAAGTTGAAATAAAAAGTTTCATTTGATTTTGACTGACTTATCATTTAACTTCTTACCAGGTTTATTCCATGCATTAATAAATCTTTTGTGTGGCTTTGAAATCTGTCTACTGCTGAAAGGTACAGGGCTGGCGGAAGCTCTTAAGGATTGGTACGGTGAGAGGGCGGAACCTTACAGCAAGGGGGTATGGGAGAGTGCTGTAAGCTTCCCCACCGTGGTCTGGGGCTCCACCCCAGCCGCTTTGCACTTTTTTAGTCTGTAGTTTATCAGCATTATTATACATTTACAGCATGCTGTATATATACAAAACAATGAGTTTACCAAATATACGTAATCTATGCTCGTTACCAGAAACAAAGTCATTGGCAATTGATGTCACGTCCATGGCATCTAAACTCTCTATATGCTAGCAACCATGAGGTGATTTAACCGTTGCTGGTTCATAGTGGCTCGCCTAGAAACCTTTCTTGGGCGAGGTAGTGCAGGCTCAGCTACTCCAAGATCAGTGCTAGTCTTTGTTGCAAAATCAAGGAATGTTTTGTACGTATCATCTGTCCTCATCCCTTGCAGCGTCTTAACTCTTAACTCGGCAATGTGTTGAGCCTCTACTGCAGACAAGACTGGCTCTGCAACGTTTTACTTGTCAGTTATGTTCAAAATTCGATCACACAATAGGAGATCGAAGAGAAAAGGAAACTGCATCATCCGGCTTTTGAAACCTATTTATTCGTCCTTTTTCATCAGGGTCAAGCCTTGTTTCTAGACTTTGTTCCCAAAGTTTAATCAAGGCACTGTAATTATTAAGGGTACTTGTCACTGATGCTCCTCAAACAGTCCATTTCATAGGGCAGAACTTCTTTAGGGTAGTATGAGATATAGGGTTTTCATTTATACGTTGAAGTTCGGCCCGGATTTGTTCAAATGCTGCGTCTCTTTTAGGTGAAAATTTGACTAGCCTGGTTATTTCATAAGCAGTATCTAATGCATCGCAGCAGACCTTGGACTGTTTTATAGTATCAATGTCCATAACTGTGATTGTAGAGGGCTTTTTCTCATCACCACAGATCTATGCAGCTATGCCTCGTCTGCTTCCACTATTTGATGCTCCGTCATTGCACTGACCACGACAATCAGTGAGCTTAACATTTAATCTTACAAAGGTATCCTTAATAACAGATACCAATGTATCTGACGTGATGGAATCCACTTTGTAAAGTCTGATGAGACTTTCGTGACTTTCAAGGTACTTGTTAACCCATCGTATGCAGATAGTGAACTGTTCTACGTTTGATACGTCAGTACATTCGTCTGCCATGATTGCATACCATCCATTCTCCTGGATATCTTTGCTCAATTGCCTGAGGATGTGAAACGCCATAAGTTTCACACATTCGTTTTGGATGTCATGGGATGTATACTTGTTTGTTTTCTTGACCATCCAGAGTTTGAGATCAGGGCAATTTACACTTAACAGAGACAGCAGTACACTATCTTCATCAACTAAATTTCGGAAAGGTAGTCCTTGTCGCGCAAGAAACATGATACCTTCAAGAACCCTAAGAAACATTTTCTTGTTTTTTTCCTTCTCTTCATGGTGTTCGTGGCTTAACAGCTCCCCGACATCAGTACTTACCTTGGGCAGGACGATAATCACCTCAATTGCTTCGCGATGACAATGGCTTTGTTGATGCGTCTGAAATGCACTTGTTGCATCTTTCAAATAGGTGTATCCCTTGCTAACAAATGCTGGGTCTCGTTTGGTACTGCTCAAGAATTTGCCTTCTTTATCCACTTTTAAACACACGACGACATGTGGCAAAATGTCGAATCGATATCATTTATAGCATTGTAATGCAACCATGGGTATCTATAGTCTCGGCTCCAGACCCAACGGACGCAGCTGCGGATGGATTACATCACCACTACGCGTCAGTAGGATCTGGAGACACTGGCAACAATTTCATGGCCCGAGAATGCCACGACAATCAAATTTATCATGCTCTTGTCACTCGCATATAGATATGAATATACTTCCGATAAACGATAGATAATGGCTTCGTCATGCATTTTATGTGCGGTAAATGTACAGACAGCGGAGTTCGTCGAATTCTGCATAGCAGCTCAACAATACATGTGCTTCCAGTGCTAAAGCGCTTCATGTATGATGTGTTTGAACAAGAACTAGTTGACAGAAGAGTTCCTAGACGCAAGCAGCCTAGATGTTCAATAATAATCTACAAGTGTTGTTTCACATCACTTGATAGATGCAGTAAAAAAGGGAGGAGCTAGAGAAGATAGAAAACGACATAGAAGCAGCGATAAGTGCAGGGGTGCATCTAGGATTTACAGCTACAACATCCCAGCCTACATGTAGCCTACAGGCAGTTGGAAGAGGTCATCTTCACAGTTAGCAGCTGCTGGTACTTTATTACCATCTGTGTCGGCAAGATGTTGTAACAAACACCTCCATACATGGGTGTTTTATCTCAATTTCATCATGTGGTTGTGAAGCATGCTAGAAAGACAAGGCAAGAAATAGGTAGCGACCTTCCTGTATTTCATCCTGTACTTGATCATTACACAAAGTGTCCCCCACACGTACATACAGCTCTAGACCCTTTGACTTTAAGGGATTCAACCTGCTCCTTCATCAGAGCTTTCAGAGGACTTACAACGACCACAATGCTATCAGTCTGGCCCTCTTAGCCTGTCAAATACTTCGGGGAGAATAACGCTCAGTGGTACAAGCCTTCGTAGACGGTCGTGATGTGTTTGTTTGCCTTCCAACCAGAAGCGTGAAGTCCTTGTGCTACTGGATACTTCATAAGACACGTCTTTGTATCCAAGGTCTCTAAGCAGCAACTGTAATTACGTCTTGATTCATCGCGAGATGCGCTAATTAGCATGTGCGCGTGCGTGACAGTCACGCGAAGAATGCTAATTAGTGAATTGCTGCAATCTGATTGGGCAGGATGAAATTCATACCTGGTTGGCCATGAAATTGTTGCCAGTGTCTCCAGACCCTACTGACGCATAGCGGGGATGTAATCCATCCGCAGCTGTGTCCGTTGGGTCTGGGGCCGAGACTAGGGTATCTAAGACACCAATCTGTCCTAAAGGACCTTTCTTCTTTCTTTGTGCTGCCAAATACACGCTTTGGAAAGGCAAATTGCATGGGAGGATGAAACATTTGCAGCCATTATGATTGATAGTAAATAGTAAATGGTGATTGCAGCTGTGCTGTGGGCATGCTTCCTTAACTACATATACACTTAATTAAGTTAGGCGGCCGCTGGACCTGCCGAACCGGTTCCACCAGCCCTGAGGTATGCATTATTAAAACACTACAGACAGCCTTCATCATTGTACATATACCCAGTCACTTTGATAGGAAAGTACAGGCATCGATTCAGGCAATCATGGTTGAATCAATATTGGTGGATTGTGTACAGTAATGAGTGTGATATGGAGTATTCTGTGTTTTCTCTGCGTTGTTAGGCGACAGTCATAGTCGAGCTACTATGGGAAGCTTTGTAAATGAACCATTTCGTTCATGGAACAAGATGAACGAAAAGTGTGATGAACATGAGCATTCTAAATTTCACCAAACATCACTGAAGATTGCAGATGAATTTTGGTGTGCTGTGGAGTATCCACAGGCAGGAGTGCTCAACCTATAAGAAACGTGTGGAGAATATTGGCAGAAACAGGGAAATTTTGAAGTGCATTGCTGAAGCTATCCTATTTTGTGCAAAACAATCATTACATGGTGACATTGAAACAACTAGCACTTGCACCAATCCTGGCAACTTCCTGAGCATTTTGAAACCCATGTCAAAACATTATGATATCTTGAAAAGCCACTTGGATTCTCCTGCCATCAAAAATGCAATCTACATATCCCCCCCATACAAAAAATGAATTGCAGAATATAATGGGTAGACATATTGTTTTACAGGGAATCATTGATAAAATTAAACAGGCAAAGCTTTACAGCATCATGGCAGATGAGGTAACATCCCATAATACAGAACACCTAGCCATCTGTGCAAGATTTGTGGATAACGAGAACAATGTCAGGGAAGAGTTCATGACTTTCTTAAAACTAGAAAGAGCAACTGGTGAGTATGTGGCAGAGAAATGATAAATCACATGATCTACCGATTGAAAACATTAGAGGCCAGGGATATACGAGCGTGTCCAGAAAACCCGTCCATTAACAATGTGATTAGTTGTCCATTCTCGAACCTCCAATAAAATCTAATGCCACCATTGTTGAAAAGTTTCCTTGTCATTCCACTTACTGCAATAGAGTTGAGACTGAAGATCAATTGCTATGTCCCCATAAACAAACTTGGAAAGTGGTGGAACGTGTTGAAATCGATCAAGCTTGCAAGCACCAAAGATTACTGTACCCTATTCAAATTGAGTAATATCCAAGATGAAAAGTGTGAACTGGATTACTTCCTTCTGATGTATCCAAGAAGACAACATTTGAGCAAGCTGATGTTTGGTTGAAGTGCGGTAACTCTGGAGGGTTTCTGACAAAACATCGAAGTCGTTTGCAGTTTTAATCACTGTTGGAGATATTTTACAAGTTCCTGTCGCATTCACATGAAGAATAACTGTTAGTCTGTCTTTAGCTTTCATTTGCTTTGTGTCTCTTGCAGATTTCTTGCTTTTCCCCATCTAGCAAATATGTTCGACTGGGAATAGCCCTGTAGAAGAGCCCAGTCTCATCCATATTGAAAATATTAACATTTCGTAACCTTCAGCCAAAACACTTTGTTTCATGATGGTGTGTTAATAAGATTATGGTACGTGTTAAAAACGTTACATGAGGCTGATGAGTTTTTAGTGCTTGGGGGGGGGGGGGGGGGGGGCATTTTAAAAAGTTTTTCACGCATGTTGTACACACAATGTATGTATGTGTACACATCTAATGTACTGTATTACATTATTTGATGTGCTTGTAGAGCTATGCACAAGAGTGTATGGTTCCTAAACATACGAAGAAGCAGCATTGCATGTAAGCTTAATCCCCGTAGCAGCCTGCCTGACCTGATCGTACAGAACATCCATTTGCCTCAATGAGCCAGAGGCCTGAACGCAATTGATCTGTGTTCTCTGTATGAATGGTTGGCAAAGCTGTTCTAAAAAGAAAAGCATTTACAGGTGTCCTGTTTGGACATGTAATGCTGCAGCTATAATTTGTACCGCCCTTGGTCAAGGCTCTCGCAGCAGGTGGTGGCGTTCTTGGGAGCCTTGGCCGAGAGTGGAAGTACCCACCTCTGTTCTCAGCCACCTCTTCCTGCACATGCACCTCTTCCCCTTCATGTGGCACATCCTCCGCAGGCATACCAATAATGTCTGCAGCACGGTCCACAACCTCAACCTGGACAACCTCTACGGGCACACCTACAATTTCTTTAACCCCTGTGAGCCCTGTAGCTACAAAGTCAAGTGGAGACACAAGTAAAGAAAGGGAGGAAACAAACGGTACAGAAGAAACAGACACAGGACAAGACACAGAGGTACATGAGGGGGAGAAATATTCAGACACTGGACAAGACACGGAGGCACATGGGGTGAAAGCGGGGGGGCTGGGGTGGAACACACAGGCACAGAAGGCAGCTGTGAGGTTGACACTGACATACTGGGGGCAATCACAGACTGCACGGGCACTTGGCAGACAGGTTATAGGTAAGGGAGAAAAGGAGGAGAGGAGACCGAAGAGTGAAAGGTGGGCTGTCCATGGGCAGGTAAACAGTCTCCAACACCCTCCTCACTTCAACCTCCACCAAAGCTGCAATTTCAGCAGCCATTACCCTCCTACTATAGCCTCTACCTGTGCCTCATTGAGGCCAGCAGGTTGAGCAGGAGGAATAGATTGAGCGTGTTCCATCGTGGGAGCATTTATCCCTGAAACATCAAAGAAAGGAGTTTCATGAATCAATAAATGTTGTACCGTTTCATCCACAAGCCAGCCTTACACGATATCTGAAATGAGTGGCATATTGCAGTGGTACTTGAATACACATACATTTGTTATTTATGTCTATACGATGCCAGTACTGCTTTTATGAGGACTTAATTTGAAATGCAATAAACCCATTCACAGTGTATCCTCCATTATAATGCTAGTGAAATTTGGTGGACTTGGTAATTTTAGTGCCCTGCAGCTTGCACTCTCTGGCTTATTTGGCCTCTGCTGCCTCCTCAGACCACAGTGGTTAAAAAGTAGGGTTCATGAAGACATTTTTTAATTAGAATAAGATGTTTTTAGAATGTTAGCGTAAAAAAAAAAAGTCCTAAGCAGCATTGCCATCACTCTTCTGCTCCTAAGCAGCATTGCCATCACTCTTCTGCAAAGTCCTGGTCAGTGGAGGTATTGAAATAATAAGTTATGATGAATTTGTATTGGTATCATGTTGCATATTAACAGTTCATAACCATTGATAATGGTATATTATATTTAATCAAACCTACAAATTCAAGATTTTATAATCATGAAAATGATTAATCCATATCAGGTAGTACTTTTTGATCAAATTTGCATCAAATTAAGTATACAGAACTGTTTGTGCTATATTACTATCAGTTTAGAAAGGTGATCCTCAGATTAAAGGCTACTACTATGCATTACTTGCTTTCTTGGACAGGAATGAACATTATGTTCTTCTCCACAGAATGAACAGTTCACAACATGACGGTGACACCTTATAATAGGATCTGATTTAATCCACAGCCTTATCAAAACTTCTGATATATTTGCACTCTGAGAAGTTTTTCTTGCCAAGCTCTTTCTGTACTTCCTTAGATTTTAATTATTGTGCTCTTGAGGCTCTTCAGAAAATCCACCAAGGCCTGTTGAGTCATTGGCATCAATCAATGCAGCTGAGTGAGCCAGGATTTGATGCATGTGTAACGTAGCCGATAAGGATAGCAGCAGCAGCAGCAACTTAATATATCCAAAAATACATCGGTTTCAGTCTGTCATAGTGTACAATTTGGAATTTCCCACCATTTTGGCCCTTGATCTTGTAGGTGTTGCTCCCCATTTTCTCCATCACTATAAACATCCTTTTCATGGATGGTGAAGCTTCCTGCTTTGTCCCCTGGGAACTGCTGGTGAAAATAGCCACACCATGTCACCATTTCCGAAAGGTTTGCCATGGACTTTTCTATCATATTTGGTCTTCTGCCGTTGATGTTCCGATTCACATCGCTCTCGTATGAGGGTGTATGCTTCCATCAACCGTTCCCGAAGTTGTTGAACATAGTCTGGTAGTGCCTTTTCCTTCCCCTTATTTAGACAGTACATGAGGTCGACTGGAATAGTGGCTTGGCGTCCAAACATCAAAAAGAAAGGGCTGTATCCTGTAGAGGAGTGGGTACTTGTATTATATGCAAAGCACAGCTTACGGATATGGATTTCCCGGGTGATCGCGGTTAAATCGCTCGACCATCCCCGTTCCCTTGAGGTCTATAGGGAGTGGTGTGGGTCTTTTTAATTTGCAGTAGAGAGCAGACTTCCTTTAGTAGTGGAGATTCAAATTGCCGGCCCTGATCAGAATGGACCTGTTCAGGTGGGGAGAAACGACAAAACATTTCATTGACCAATTTTGCCACAACTGTAATTGCTTCCTGATGCCATAAACTTCTACCCATTTGGTGAAACAGTCCGCTGCCACCAAAACATACTTGCTTCCTTTTTCAGTTTCCGGTAGGGGGCCCATTAAAATGACACAGACAATCTGCATTGGATAACCTGCTCGAAGTGTCTGGAGGTTTGCCCTTCGTTTTGGAACAGACGTCTTCCTTGTTGCACACTTCACGCATCCTTTGATCCAATTTCCAACTGCATCGCTGCACTCAGGCCAATAAAAGCGTTCCTTGAGTCGTCCTAACATTTTCCCCTCCCCCAGGTGTCCCCCTACTCCCCCGTCACCAAGTCTACCACAGTAGATTCCTCAGCTTCTGCATTGTGGCTGTTGCGACCGCACTGCTTACAAGGAACTCGAGAAAGGGCATCAGCATTGTTATGTTGCGAGCCCCGCCTATGAAGCACCGAGAAGTCGTATTCTTCAAGTCTCTCGAGCCCGCTGGCCTTCGGGTTCCTTAAATTTTTTTACCCAAACAAGTGATCCTTGATCTGTCCTCAACGTAAACCATCGGCCCAGAAGATATTGCCGGATATGTTGAACAAACTCCACGATCGCCAGCAACTCCCTTCGAGTAACGCAATAATGTTGTTCCTGTCTGCTGAGGGAACGACTTCCATAAGCAATTACACGTTCAAAGCCATCATATAAACTTGGGATAGCACTGCCCCAATCCCGCAGTCACTGGCATCCATGTCCAATATAAACGGTTTCAAGTAGTCTGGATAGGCTAAGATAGGAGAGGTCATAAGGCACTTACGGAGCTTGTGGAAGGTATGTTGACATTCGTTGGTCCATTTGAAAATGGTGATTTTCTCCGTTAAACAATGCAGCGGCTTAGCGATGGTACCAAAGTTCTGAATGAACTTTTGGTAGTAATTCGCTAATCCAAGGAATTGCTGTACGTCACGTCTGCTCTGCGGAGTTGGCCATTTTGCGATCACTTCCGTTTTTGCAGGGTCAGTAGCGATACCACGAGTTGAGATGATATGGCCTAGAAATGAGACCGGCTGTTGGCAAAAATTGCATTTTGCTGGTTAAAGCTTCAACCCCGCCTCCTGCAAATGAGTTAATACACCAGCGATGTGTTGCAAATGTTCCTTGAACTCCCTATTACCATATATCATCAAAATATACCAGACAACTGGACACTTGAGACTCCCTAGCACTCTGTCCATCAAATGCTGGAAAGTTAGCAGGAGCGTTGCATAACCCAAATGGCATTACCTTGAATTGGTAAAGTCCCTCTGGGGGTTGAAAAAGCTATTTTAGGTCTGTCTTCTGCAGCTACTTCAACTTGCCAGTACCCACTGGCGAGATCCAACGTAGTGAAGGGCTTAGATTCTCCTAGTGTGTCAAGGGTATCGTCAACTCGAGGAAAGGGATAGGCATCCTTTCTTGTGATCACGTTGACCTTCCTATAGTCCACGCAAAATCTTAAGGACCCGTCTTTTTTCTTAGCGAGAACGACTGGAGACGACCAAGGCTCGTCGGGTTGTTCAACAATCCCATTTGTGATCATGTCATGTAGTAGGTAATGTACTTCTTCTCTTCGTGCTTGTGGTATACTTCAGGGAGGAGCGTGAACTGGGTTCTCATTTCCAGTATTGATCGTATGCTGTAGCACTGATGTTCGCCCTAAATCACTGCCTTTGAAAGAAAACTCATCCGCATATTCAAGTAACATCAAGAATAACTGCTCTTTCTCTTGCAAATTTAGATGACACTTTTTTATATTTCTCCTTGCCAATGGTTGACACATTCAGTTTGCAGTGGCGAGTTCCACCCCTTTCTTTAGAGGAAGGCTGCAATTTCAGGGATTAATAATACAAATTGGAACTAGCCCATTGCTAGGACATACAAGAGCCCTCACTAACATCACCCCATGGAACAAAACTGGATTATTTTCTACCATCCAAATACCTTCAGTCACGCTACCTGTAGCTCTAACCATCAACTCAGTTTCGCTTTCAGGAGGAATGAGTATTTTCTGAATAGTGACCAGTCCAACAGACTTTTGTTTGTCCATGTTCTGAACCGTGACTTCACGGAAGTCGTGCAGCCCTACAGACAGGTTGACCTCTGGGAATCTGAGCAGCTTTTTCCCTGAATCAATAATACAGTTGTGCTTCTGAAAAAAATCCTGCCCCAGAATAGCATCAACCACCAAATCCTCCAAGACTGCAAAGGTACCTTCGAACTCAGTACCCCCAATAGACACTGGAACATGCACACACACCTTAACAGACAATGGAGTACCATTCACACCCACGAGTTTCTTCCCGCTCCATTGTTGCAACACAATGTGGGTCTCTGTGCTGTTCATCTCTTTCCAGGCATTTGCATTTAGCAGTGAAACAGCCACCCCTGTGTCCACCAGAAGTTCAAGGGGGTGCGAACCAATCACTCCACGCACACTAAAACTAACAGCGCTAGGGATAGACAGAGTGGGTACAGTTACTTTCCTGGGCCTTCTTCACATTACCTCCCCCTCGTGGTTGGCCCATGCCATCGAGAGGTTGGAGTTTCCCTGACCCTGTTGTTTTTGGCGGGTCCAACAGTTCTGGGCAATGTGCCCCTTTTACCCGCAGTTCCAACAGGTCGGTGGTCCCCTTGGCACAGTTCTACGTTCGCTTACCAATAAAACCTCCAGCTTATCCAGTCTTTCATTCAGCAGCTTTAAAGACTCCGAATAGGGCTCCGCACTGACTGATAACGATGCCACAGCTGATGACCCTCTGTGCACTGCTGGCAATGTTGAGGTAGGACTCCAATTTGATTGTGGCAACCACTGTGGCCTCCACCGTCTCGGGGCGTTTTTGCCGTACCCCAAATGCAACCTGACGATTTTCTATATGCACGAGAAACTGTGTTAAAGCTAACCGTTCACGTGCTTTTTCCTCCAGGTCACTGTAAGCCTTGTCGGCTAACACACTGAGTGCGTCCCCATACGAGGCCCAGTCTTCATCTATACGCCTTGCGTGGGTGTGAACTTCTGCCACACATAAGTCTTTCTTACTGTTGGGGTCAAACCGTTGTTTTAACACCTTTAAACACTCGCCGTACTTTTCCTGCACGTTTGCCGGGAGTTTTCGAAAAGCCATCCACGCTGTACCAGTGAGTCGCACGTTGAGCCACTTCAACTTCTCATTGTCGGTAGCCCACTTGTTCATTGTTGCCACACTCTCAAAATGCTCTATCCACTCACCCCAGTTTTTGGACTCTCCACTAAATACCTCCAGCAGGAGCAATGGCTTTCCAGACATCCTGCCAACTACGCCAATGCAATGTAGCCAATAAGGATAGCAGCAGCAACTTAATATATCCACATTACAAAAATAGAATAGACAAGTCACACGATCAGCTGTTCTAGAATAGTCGACAGACACCCGGGGACTGCGCATGCGTCACATACTAGTTCGTTACACATGGAAGGAGTAAACCTGAAGGTGGGCCAATGTGTTAATATCAAAAGCGAAGTTTCTTTGCAAAGGTGATATTTTTACATTTCATCTTGAGGAAACTGCTTTTAAAATTACAAATGAATTAGAAACTCATTAAAAACGTTCCTATCACGCTTTCCTTCTTTTCTAGATTTTTCAGGAACACATTCAACCAGGACCTGGCGTTTTGCAGGATCTGAAGGGTTGATATTGGACTCTGGGTTAGCCCAACACGTTCACTGTAGTCTCTTCTGTTGCATTGCACCTCCCCATCAACTGCTAAATCATCATACAAAGCATGTAGAGCTTCCATATCTACATTACCTATTTCAAAACCCTCCTTAATGTTATCTTCTTGAACAGCCTCTTCATCTGAGTATGCACACAAAATGCAGAATGACTTGAATCAGAACAAGTTCAAGGTCACCTTGACTAGCAAAGCATAAAAACAACAAAAAATAAAATAAAAAGTTACACCTCGGGTTAAACTGATAAGACTGTACCTTGAATATCACTCTCGCAGCAAGAATCAGAATGTCTAATTAAGGGTTAGGAGCAGTGCGGTTAATCCTATTCCTACCATGCCACAATAACTCACTCATCTGTTTTGGCAATTAGCACACTTTTCTGCTGTGCAAGGATGAAAAGCACGACACAAGGAAAAGGTACAGTGGTCTTTATGCTCTCACCCTTGTGCATGTCGATGGATATGGTGATTTGGTATGACAAATGTGTAAGGTACCATACATTTTAGCAGCAGCATTACATGACAAAAATGGGACACCTGAAACTGTTTATATGTAGGACAGTTTTGCCAACCATTCATACAGAGAACACAGATCAATTGCATTCAGGTCACTGGCTCATTGAGGCAGATGGACGTTGCGGACAAATGTCTGTGGAGTACGATCAGGTAAGGCTGGCTGCCACAGGGATTTAAGCTACATGTAATGCTGCTTCTTTGTATGTGTAGGAACCATACACACTTGTGCATAGCTCTGGTCTAAAACAGCGTAGTACATGCACATACATTCAGTGCACAATTTTCAGTTGTGTAAGGATGAAATTTAGGAATGATTCTGTTATATGGGTTTGCTGCTGTGTGTTCTCACTCACCGAATTCTTCCCCATGATGAGAGTACATGTAGTGATCCAGTTGTACCAAAAGCAAACTAAAAAGAAATGATATGTACACACCATGTAACCTCAGCGCACGTGTCCTGATCACCTGTGAACGCATAGGTGTATATATGTGTGGGTGAATGTGTATATGTGCGTGAATGTTATAGTACTCATAGCCTGTATGATGACAAATGCAGTGTCCATACATTAACACCGCTTCCGTGAGAATCGAATGTATTTTTTGTCGAACCGACATTTTGGAAAATTAGTCGGAAAAGGTCTGTATGCTTTATGAAGCATATTTTCTGATAGGCCAACTCTCGATGAGTCATTTGGTATGAATTTTAGCTTTGTGGCGTATATAACAGCATATTGTATCGGGTGAGACTTACGCACTTTCCCGTTTTTTGATGTTCGAGAGCTGATCGGTACACTTTTTTTCTATCGCTTTTCAACAAAATCTGATGGCATTTTTGGATTCTCCTAGATACCAAATAGAGGCCTAGTGAATAGCATGTTCATAGCCAGCATAGTTTAAGTACAAACTGCTCTGTTAGGTACATAAACTCGTTCCCAGTCTTACTCCTATTATTTTACGCATGCGCATTTAAGAAATAAACATTTTTCTCAGAAGCCAGCGTGCAACAAGTACCATGCAGGAACAGACTGCATAAAGTGCTGCATGCGGCATCCACGTAAGCGTGGTCAACCAAGCAAGACAATAGCTTTATCTAATTCTGAACCATCACCAGATCGGCTGAATGTGTAGCTCAGGCATAACCCAGATAGACACCAGTGATGGAAACTCAGGCACACATTTTGAAGGTCAGACATGGCTGTGGCTTGCTTTCTAATGACTACACATGCCTGTGGCTTGCTGTCATGTGACTACACATGGCTGTGGCTTGCTGTCGTATGACTGCACGTGGATGTAGCTTGCTGTCATATGACTGCAGATGACTGTAGTTTGCTGTCGTATGACTGCATATGCCTGTGGCTTGCTGTCATGTGACTACACATGACTGTAGCTTGCTGTCATGTGACTGCACATGACTGTAGCTTGCTGTCATATGACTGCACATGACTGTAGCTTGCTGTCATATGACTGACTGCACATGGCTGTGGCTTGCTTTCTAATGACTGCACATGCCTGTGGCTTGCTGTCATGTGACTACACATGGCTGTAGCTTGCTGTCATGTGACTGCACATGGCTGTAGCTTGCTGTCATATGACTGCACATGGCTGTGGCTTGCTGTCATATGACTGCACGTGGCTGTAGCTTGCTGTCATATGACTGCACATGGCTGTGGCTTGCTGTCATATGACTACACATGGCTGTAGCTTGCTGTCATGTATGACTGCACATGGCTGCGGCTTGCTGTCGTATGACTACACATGGCCAAGCACATGGCCATGGCTTGCTGTTTTGCCAGTAATATTCAGAGTCATTTGACAGCAAGCCATATGTTTGTCTGGCTGAGCTGCAGTTGCAGAAATCTATTAAAGTTCCACTGCCAGGAGTGTGTATCAAAGCATTGGCAGGAAATCTTTTGAGGCTAAAGCATCAAAGGGATGAAGGGAGCTCTGGAAGGCAAAAGAAGGCAATGATACGCTTGAGCATTTGGATATGGATAAGGATATCTATCTCCAAGTGGAACTGGAGGTATATCTCTGCAGCCACCACTACATCAAAAAGACGGGAAATAAGCCAGAGCGAGTAACAGACAGAGCACATGCAAGCAGCTTCTGTTTAGCAGCAGTGATGACATATATGTTCTGATGTGTAGTATGAATGCTACTACATACGACTGTATGCAAATGGAAAATAGCACACGCGTAGACTTATATACCAGCCAAAGTTCGACACTACGCAGCACACTCGCGGAATAATACATCGGTCTGGGAACGCGGCCACAAAGATCGACATAACAAAAAGTGCTTGTTTCAACGCTCGCATACAGTTAGACGGTCTAAATGTGTACAAAACCGACACATCTTACAAAGGTAAGTATATTTGGACTGTTTTCGATGTTAGAAAAGGCTTCAGAAAAAAGTGTACTTTTATTTGTGAAGCGTCCAACTGTTTGACTAAAAACAAATGCAGGTTACAACGAGAAGTACGTAGGACACTAGAAATAGCGCAAACCCTCATGCAGAGAGTTGTACTACTATGTTCTTATGCTTTTGTGGCTAAAAAAGGTCGTCCGACTAATTTTCTAAAACTTGAGTTCGACAAAATAGCCCCAAAAAACATTCGATTCTCACGGAACCGGTGTTAAATACACATAACGTTTTTCTAATCAAACTTACAAATTGCGATTACTTAACTAAAACAGAAATTATACAGCAATACATGCATAATGCGACTATGGGTATAAATGGGCAGCAGATAAATGTTACATGATGAAAAACAGTGCTGAATGGCGGCTGATGCTGCTGAGTCTTGCACATGCAAACACAGTTGCCTTAGAGTGTTAATCTCTCATGCATGATCTAACTGAACAAAAATTTCTTGCAACAGTGGTAATGCCTTGTTTAGAAGACCTATCCTATCTGATGGCTGTTGAGTTGGAACTGCAGACTCATCATTAAGTTCCTCTTCATCATTTTCAGCAACAGTACTTCTTCTAAACGTAGCCATCTCAAAAGCATGTCAGAAGCTGTATCTTGGACCTTGTGTGCTGCTTCTGCAACAGCATCAAGGCCTATGCTTTTTAGTGAGTCAGCAACAACGGGTTCACTGATGGCCAAGCTAGCTAACGTACCACACATTGCTTTGACTGCCTCTGACTCAACTGTTTTACGGTACACTCTGGCATCAGCAGTCACCTCAACCTCTTCACTAAGCGGGGAGACAGTGTGCATGGACCCAACATGCAGCTATAGTAGAGGGTAACATACTGTCCCAGGCTTCTTTCAAAATGGTAACAGCATCACCTACATGGGTGGGGCAACCATACTTTAAACCAGCACACCCCGCAGGAAGCTGGTCAGCAAGGGCTAGCAGAGTGCTGTTACCAGCAGTCTCCACTAGCCTTGAAAGGAGGTTACTTTTGTATTTCACCTTAAGAGCTGCTATAACCCCCTGATCAAGTGGTTGGAATATAGAAGTTACATTAGGGGGGGATTTAAAAATTGTAACCTGACCCATGGGGTCAGTAACACCATCATTATGACCAGAAAAGCCATCAAATAGAAGGGCTACTGGGTCCCTGGTCCATTTACGAATATTTGAAAGAAAAACCTCATTCCACCACCTAGCAAAGTTTTTGCCATCATTCCACGCGTTTTTTTGGTGGTGGTAGTAGGGAATGCTAGATGGGTTATCCTTAAAACAGTGTGGATTTTTCGGCGAGCCAATGACAACTGGTTCCATCTTGAGGCTGCCAGTTGCATTGACACACAAAATGATGGTCACATGCTCCTTGGCCTTCATAGCTTTAGTGCCTCACCCAGCCTGCCGTGGATCCCCTTCATCTGGCATTAAATAGGACTGGTTGGGGATTGCTCTATAAAACAGCCCTGCCTTGTCCATATCAAAGACATTAGCAGGAAGGTATCCACGCAGAGAGTCCCTGATCTGCTGCATCTCCCGCTCTGCAGCAGGCAAATCTACATCTCCAGCTTCTCCTTGGAGACGAACCTTTTTTGTAACACAGTGACGCCACCGCCAGTGGCCAAACCAGCCGTCAGATGCTTCAAAGTCGGTTATGCTTAGAGATTTGGCCTCGTGCATAGCCCGCACTTGAAGTATCGCGCGCGAAACTTGTAATGGTTTGGAGCCACGCCGAAAGCTTCTCAGTGAGCAAAACCACTGGAACACGGCTTGGTCGATTGCAGGGTATTTAGCCTTATTGACTATACGACCTTTGACTGCGTAGGTACACCACCCTCTGCTACAGCCCTTACAATTGAATCCTTGCGTTGAAAGATTCTGTATGCCTGGGATATACTTATCCCATACTCACGTGCAACGTCTTCCACATGTTTGCCAGCTTTCATATCACCAATCACCTTCTGCTTCTGTCCCATCTTCAGGCACCTTCTCTTCTTCCATACTTGCTCAGTGCTTACCGATACATGGTATTTTTTGTAGCCAAATTGGCTAATTTGCCTTTTTTGTAATAGCCAATTATATTTTTAAGTAGCCAAGACATGTACTGTACTTATCATACAATTCAGAACAGGTGTACAATCATACAATTCAGAATAGGTGTACGCACAATGGTTCACTGTCGACAAATAACATGTTCTTTAATTTCACACCACTTTGTGAATGCCTTGTGAAAGTTTCTAGCAAAGAAACGAAGCGGGAATGCACTTCACCATTCAGTACAAAACGTGAGTATATAATCAGGTTGTGATCAGTTGCAATATCTGTTGACTCGTCAATCAATAAAGAGTAAAACTGAGCGGCAGACAGATTAGTTTTCAACTCCTCTTCAACAACTGCAACAATAGCGCTTTGAAAACCCTTAACACTTTCACTATGTTCATATGTGTACTGTCTCCCACCGCTAGAACATTGAAAACTCAAATTGCCAATCTCCTTACAGCCTAGCTTGAATCACGAGGAATTGCTTCATATCTGAAAAATGGTCATTTGGCAAGTTCTTTTTTGCCATATAGTACACCGTTTTTAAAGCAGCCACAACAGCCAACTCATGTCCCTTGTAAGCATGTGCTAAAGCATGCTCCATGTGCTTTTTACCAGACTTAGCTTCTACGGCACTCTTATGGTCGCTCGTGCAGGCATGCTTGAGCAGCGAATCTTTCTTAAGCTTGTCACATCCCATTGTGAAAATGTTGCTCCGCTTTGCATCAATACAATACTTACACAGCATACCCACAGCATGATCGTAAGTAACCCACGGAAACTCTCTGCTCCAGGATGACAAGAAACGACATTTTTCAACTTTACACTTCTTAGCGCAGGGTAAGTATGCCATTTCACACGTGCACTCAATTAATAATTGAATTTGAATTCTATCGGACGTGACATTGATGGTCTATGAATATTCTAAACTTTTGATTTTCATCGTAACGCAAGCAATGCGACATGTATATTATTGGTCGTTATTAATATTGCAACTAGTTATAGAATCGCCAAAACGGCGAGTACTACGATGCTAAAAATCGCCAAGCGAGCATTTCTGTCGCAAATGGCGATTTTGGCGAGCGAGTTGGGAAGCACTGACGCTGAGGCTCAGCCATTTGTAGATCGATCGTCACTAAAAAAAGTAAAACAGACTGAAATGCGCTATAATTAGAATGCATACAAAGGTGCTCATTAATTGGAAATCGTGGTCCCGATTTCTTACGAATGAACACCATTATATGCATGTGAATTTATTGCGGCATAAAGTACATAGGACATCACAGCCTCTCTTCGGAATCATATTTGAAATTATGAGGTAAGTTTTGACACTACTATAGTAGGCCCCTACTTGTAATTGCACTTCGTCGCTATATATAGCGCTTCGATCGTCAACGTGACCTCTGGTAGAACTCGAGTAACAGCGCACAACTGTCGTTAAGCTCATTTCTTTTAGTTCAGCTGAAGATTTAAACATGCTCAGCAACGTGTTCGTGGCTTTACCTACACGCGGTGAGATGAAACACTATGAAGGTGCTACGAGCATGGTTACAGCCGTTATAGGGGTAAGTAAGCAACGGGCCTAGTGACCGTATAAATCGTACATTCGCATGACTAAATGTCTGTGCATATACTATACTGTTTTATGTAAGGCGATGTAAATGTAGCGCTGTGCAATGGTTCCTACACATACAAAGAAGCAGCATTACATGTAGCTTAAATCCCCGTGGCAGCCAGCCTTACCTCCACAGATTGTTTTTTTGTGAAACAACTTCAGACCTATTGCTGCAACAGCTCTGTTGTGAATGTAGTTTTCTCTATGAAGCAGAAATCCTAACAATTGAGTTGTTATCTTCTGCTCTTCTGCTTCCTCCTTCAGTAAAGAAAACAATGCATCCTTTCTTCTTTTAGTGTGACGAGGGCTTAGCTTGTCGAGTGGAGTGATTTTACTCTCTTCTTCTTGCACTACGTCTATCACGATCGTGATCAGTACTGTCGGGTATAAAGAAGGTCGCTTGCTGGAATTCCAAAAAGGCCTTCTTTGTACTGTTGCTCTTCTGTCCATTGGACAATCTGGCTTATTTATTCCTAAGGCTACGAATCCGATATACCCACCTATTAAGAACTCCAAGCTTGTCTGTGCCAGTATCCAATCCTTCATCAAGCAGAAACCGTCTTGCTGCCTCGGTGTCACTTCTGAACTTTGCTACGCACCTTTCAAAGGCCTCCAGATTTGTGATTTGTCTATCGTCGGCCATGGTAAATAGCAAGTTAAGTTACCTTTATTGATATCTTAAGTTGCGTGTGTTTATAGCATTTTAAAAATTCCAAAGTTTGGTGCAGCAAAAAGCGGCATACCATATTAGATAGGTATCTCATACCAGAAGCTTCGTGCCGTATTACTTAGTTATGGAAGGTCCTCCTATTTCGCCCACGCAATCTCTTGTGTGCTACACGTGGTTATATCACAAAGTTTTTACGAGCAATCTAACACATTGCGACCTTTTACAAGAATTGCATGTCAACCTTTAATCTCCCGTCGTCCTACGCGTAGGACGCAAGTTAAAATTAATTTTTAGCAAAATCATGGTCAAAAAATAAACCAAAATCTCATTGCCCTGTAGTAATTCAGGAATTTTTTTTACTTTCTTGCAATTCTTCAAAGATTGTCATATAGAATCAATACTGCATTACTAAAAGTTGTATTCAAAGTACCAAAAAGTAATGTTGGGAAGATCAGAGCAACATTTTAAAAGATGGGGGTAGTAGCAGAGATAATATATAAAGGGATTGGAAACGCATCACGTGCGCCCATAGAGTCTATGCTTGACCGTGCGTACCATCCGACCATGTGTGAATCGCACGTGTTGTAAAGTGTGAAACGGGGTCTAAAAATCGATTGTTTGTTCCAACCAAGAAGAAGAGGGACTTTTCACTGCTGTGGGAAGGTAGGCTACTACAGGCACCTCGTGCTGTTCTATTCTAAAACGGCCAAAAGTGTTCTATCGCGCTTTTTTTCAGCGTTATTTGGCCAAAATGGCGATTGTCCATAGCGCCTTTTTTGTGGGACAAAATCTTAGGAATCCTGAGTCTCTACATTCTGAAAATCACTATAAAACATGCTAGGTGATTGAACTTTTGCGTGGTGTAGTTTGTTTGTAGCGACTGTGCTCGGAACTGAGCGAGTACAATGTCGGGTAGGGTAATTTTGTGGGACAGTTCACCCTTCCTCGAGCACGTTGGGTACTTAAAATCGATATTGTCTTGTAGCTGTTGCGTCATACTTTTGCGTCCAAGTACGTTTACATATAACTCACGAATGCTTCACGGCATGCGCTTTGTCAAAGGTGATGGGTAAAAGAAAATTTAAACTGGGGAGAAACAAGAAAAGAAACGTGCGAAGCATTCGTTGATCGTGTCCATTGAACGCAAGAATGTCAGTGATCACGTTTCCTCTCTATCTATTACAAGATCTCAACTTTAGGCTAGAGTTGATCCATCGCCGTCGACTTGCACTGTCTCTGTGCCAGTCATATCAGAAGGTATTGTTCAAACTGGACAGTGGCTGATCAGCTTGTTTTAATGTGTTTTGTTGATGTTCAATGGATTGAGTGTGTGTCCTTTGAGATTTTTGTTGCTATTGAACTTGAAATACGTACATGTAGCCATCTGCATGCTTGTCCGCAGCCTGTAAACCTGTTATCTGTAGTAACACCAGCAATCAAGAGTGTTTGTTGCATTGGTCAATGCTCAGTGCAGGCTGGAATGAGAGCTCCAAGAACACCTTACTGGACTTGGTCATTGAGAAGTATAAGGACAAGAAAAAACACAGAACTGACTGAGGAAGCAAATTGTAGTATATACGTACATGTGCATTAAAAAAAACGTCCACAGCGCTTGTGGGTTTGATACACCTATAAGGATTTGGTACGGATGGCACGCGTTAATACGTGATAAGTGGGCTCGTTTCCAATCCCTTTATATATTATCTCTGGTAGTAGGTCAGGTCTTTTGAACTAAGCATGTAAAAAGTACATTGTAGATTTGGAAATTGCTTGCTCCACAAGCTTATGAACGATAGGTATTTGTCAGACGCATGTTGCGGGAATAGCCAAGTGAATGGACAAAATCTTGAAAACGTACAAAATGACAAAATCAATTAGCATAAAAACACTGCCGTAGAATGTATAAAGTAGCCCACACATCATGCTTCAAAAAACATTTTTTTAAAGGGATACTTGTTGTACTTTTTTCTGTGACAATTAAATTCTCTACATAATGCATTTTTAAGAACCGTATCTGTTTATTTGCATCGTGTAACCAAGGGTGTGATTTAAAAAATAGACTGACAATTGGTAAATTTAGCATGATAGACACATCAAACAACAGTAGAGAAATGGATGCCAAAAAACTGCATTTCTATTTATAATGAATTTTCAAATATTGGTCCTACGTGGACCTAAAGGTTAAAATTATAATAGTACACGTAAGTAGATGGTCAGAAATATCTATTATCTATAGTATTTAGTATCCCATCATGTAGGGTTATTTTTTTATATCAGTTTAATTACTTTGCACCAATTATTAAGCCTTGTTGTTTATAAATAATACTATTCTTGATAATGAATTGTGATAGTTTTTAAGCACCTCCACTGCACATCACACCATGCACCCTCACACATCACACCACACCCTCATGCATCATCACCACGCCCTCACATCACTACAGGAGCGTGATAGTCTCAGTTCAGAGAGAGAGGCTCCTCCCCCAATGTACCCAAGTCAAGGTACTGGAGAACTTCAGCTGGACCCTGATTTGACATTGGACAAAGCTATCAATGCAGTTAGACAGAACGAGGCGGTGAACTGTCAACAGACAGTAATACGAAGCCAGGAACATGATGAAAGAATAGTTGCTGTTGTAAAAGACAAAGAAGTCACATGAAAACACAAAACAATGTGTACTAGATGTGGCTACATGTGTATCTCAAGGAAAACACATATGCCCTGCTAGGACAGCATCCTGTCATAGTTGTGGACGACAGGGCCATTGCACTACCATTGCTTCCAAAAGTTAAAGAAGAACTTCTAAGAATGGAAAAACTGGGAGTCATTTCTCCAGTAAATGAAGCTACAGAGTGGTACCAGGAGTGGGGTTACCTGATGCTTCAGCAAGTGCTTCTGTTCAAGCAGAAGTGGCTCCGCGGTCATATATTGTACATACTGACAATGGAGATCTCAGGCGGAATCGTAAACATCTGGCTCCAATGGACTTGACTAGGACAAAAGATGAGTCTACAGAGATCGAACTTTCTCAGGCACAGCCGGAACTACCTGAAATACTGCCTGAAGGGGAAACAGAAGCTGAAGTACTACCTGAAAATGAAGTAATACCCGAAAAGGTCCCAACAAGTGAAACAGCTGCTCTTGAACCACTTCCAGAAGGCACATATCACACAAAAAGTGGAAGATGAACAACAAACATATTGTGACGGCACAGTAAGATGGCAACTTTCTAAGTGTACGTCCATTGTCTGGGCTGAGTCAGATCACGGGAGTGAGTAACTATTCATTCTGCCATCTGCACTTGTAACACTACCTACAAGTGTTCCGCATTGTAGATAGGAGGCCATCATGCCTGATGTGCTGGGAGGGAGGTCATCATGCCTAATGTGCTGAGAGGGAGGCCATCATGCCTGATGTGCTGGGAGGGAGGCCATCATGCCTGATGTGCTGGGAGGGAGGTCATCATGCCTAATGTGCTGAGAGGGAGGCCATCATGCCTGATGTGCTGGGAGGGAGGCCATCATGCCTGATGTGCTGGGAGGGAGGCCATCATGCCTGATGTGCTGGGAGGGAGGCCATCATGCCTGATGTGCTGGGAGGGAGGCCATCATGCCTGATGTGCTGGGAGGGAGGCCATCATGCCTGATGTGCTGGGAGGGAGTGGGAGTAACTATTCATTTCCTGCATGTCATCTGAGAGTTAGATAATATGATTCATAAACAACTCACAGGAAAGGGATAATAGCCACATTATAGCATGTGCAAATATTTATACATGTACTTTTATTTATCTTTGTATGTATTACCACATATATCCACATATGACCATCAATGAACACATACATCTCAACCAAAAGGTTATACAGATGTTGGACGATGACCACAGGTAAACAATACTTATATCTGTAAGTAAAGGTGATGTGTACACATACCCATAGTGTTGGACGGCTTACCTAGCATAACAGCATCATCCCCCAGACTGAAGTGTGGGTGAAGCTTGGTGGTGACAAAGGAGGAAACGCCACCAAAATGAATTTCCAAATTGCCAACGTCCCCACACCTAACTCAATCCATAACACCTGTGTCTTCTGCTGTTTTGCAGCTACTGACAGTGTGACCAACCTTTATAGTGCACTGGATCACTACAGAGCCCAGGTGAAGCAGCTGCAGGGCATGAAGTGGAGGTATGTTCTGATTGTGATGTAGGTGCAGTCTAAATAAATGCATATACATTCAGGAATACACTTTAAAGATGTTCATGTGTGGGTGACTATGAGTTTCTTACCAGGATATATGGCTTATCCGGCGCCACTGGTATGTTATTTGACAATAGACTATACATAATCCAATTGTTACAGAAAAGTACCCTTGCTTAATCTGCGAGATCCCACTGGAGCAAATGGCAGTTAAGGAAACACTATCCACTGCGATCATTGGAGCACATAAAAGTGAGCCACACGCAGTTTATGGCTGCTGGAGGGAAAAGAAAAAAAGTTAAGAACTTACTGAACTGTGTGTCTGAGTCTATTTTTGATATCCCCATTGATCAGGTACACAAATGATTGAAGACAGTAGCATACATGTACTTCAGATGCAATTTCATGCACTTTCACAAATAGGTGTGCCTACCTGGGCTGCACATTACCCAGGGCATCTTTGTGAAGTTATTTGACCTGCTGAAAGATGCTTGCTCACCAGTTGGACCTGCAGCTGGCTTACACACATACACTGAAGAAAGCAGCAGCTCGTCCTCCTTCTCCAGGTATGCTGAAGAGCTGCATAAGCTGCAGGTGGCCAAGGCTAAGCTGGCTGAAGCCAAAGATGCAATGGCAACATTGGAGGGGGCCATTACATACGTTGCAATAGCACATGGGGATGACAGCCAGATCACAGAGCTCCTTATGCAGTAGGCCGAAGACTTGAGGCAATCTGTGGAAAAGATGGTAAGCATCAGTATTATTAAGAAAGCATTATGCATGACTTAGACCATTATAACGAAACATGAACAGCAGGAGGAAATAGCCAACACCACCAAAGTCACAAACAAACAGTTCACTGCTCATGATGGTCCATTTGTGCAAGGTCTGGACAATGCCCTCCTATCTTTTGGTGTCCATAGACAACAATACTTTGGGGGCACATTTGTTGGAAACCACATTCACAAGGCACTCAAGGTTCGAATTATAATTTAATACAACTTTTTACCAACTACTTTCTCATTAGCCCTCAAACATTGAGGGTTTGTGCAGCTGTGCACATGGTGGAGGTGGCTAAAGCAAAGTGCCCTGCCGTAGTAGCCTCTGCTCCCAGAGAACGGACAAGGTTTAGGCGATCTCTATCCCTACTAGGGCATTGCCATCAGATTTACAGCCAAAATTACATTGATGAATCCCTGCAATGTAATGAGCTGGGTAAGTGAATAAATGCATTCAAAATGATAATGCCTGTGATATGTACATTGTATCAACAGAAACTCTAATAGCACGCTTCATGGAGGATTTCAGGTCCTCATTCCCTGACCGTTCCATACCAGTTAAAATGCACATGCTTGAGGAGCATACAGTGCCATGGGCCAGGAAAACACACGTTGGATTTGGCCTCTTGGCAGAACAGGGGGCTGAATCCATACATGCAAGGTTCAATGACCTACAAAGGACGTACCATTCAGTCCCTGACAAAGTTCGACGATTGGTGCTAATAGTGTACTCTCCGTGGCTCCACAAAATGTGGCAGCAATTCCTCCACCTACAAAGCAAAGCAAGCAATGACCTGATCGCTTTTGTCACGTAACTTTGGTAAAAAAAATCACTGCCAAAAAAAAAAGGTGGCTCTAGCACATACAATTATAAGCTAGTACCTTCATGAGCTATAACATGCCGTGTGCATGATGGAGTAGCTTGTGGCTGATCGGCTGTCACTGCTCTGGGTCACACACATGATGATCCATAAGCTCTCAATTTTTGTTTTTGAACCCAAGAATGTTTTGGGAAGGTGGTGTGGTTTATAAATATCTCCTCTCATAATTTACATTGTCTGATATATGATAATGGCAATTTATATATGGCTTGTTTAAGTATGTTCATTGCTAGTCACCACCTTACTGAGGTTTTGAACAAATGAAGCTGTGATTATGAAAAATACTGAAATCAGCATGAATTTCTGCATCACCGCATATCTTTGGTATCTCACAGAGTTATAGCCTCATTCTATCATATCACATGGGTATATACTGTTCACATATGCTACCATGCAGCTGGAAATGAATCCTGCCCTCAGCCCCAGACCTCCAAACATTTAGCCACCATAGAGATAATGAAACTGAAGCACATCATATTGCAGAACAAGATTGATCTTGTCAGAGAGACTCAGGCCAAAGACCAGCAGCAAGAGATTCTGAAGTTTGTACAAGATACTGCTGGTCCCCAGACCATATGGTATGTTAGCATGCAATTTGTGTAAAAACTTAATGCATTGCCACCATTCTGTTGAGGTGTGTGTTTCCTCTATGACACTATATTGATGGATTGGATTGGTTGCTTTTTAATTGGATGTGTGCTTGCTTCAATGGCTTCACTTGTACTGCTGTTTTCATGCATTGCTCCTTGCGTTGGTCACCCAGGGACAGAAGGTGCTCCAATAATTCCCATCTCTGCTCAGCTCAAGTACCTGTTCCTCTGAGAGACTTTAGTTCTGAGCCAAGGCTGATTGGTATTTGACGTTTATTTATACTGATTATTAAATATGAAATTAATTTCCCTTTCAAAAGACAGCACTTGTGTTATTTTTAAATCTGGTGTGTTATTATTGTAAAAGGTAATGGTTTTGTAATGCTAGAATAGCAAACATTTAACAGGGCAGAACCATGACCTGCTCTATTGTTTTTGTGTTGTATATTGTTAATGAGAGGGGGTAATGTTCAATCTGCTGAATTTCATGCATGGTGGAGATGACTAGTCAAGAGCGCATGTTAGTGGCGTGGGTGGAGATATGTTACAATCACAAGTGCATGTTAGAGGTGTAGGTGGAAACACTTGTGGCATATCTCCACCCACACACTAGTGGGAACTTTGCCAGACGTCTACACAGAGCTAGTTCCTCCTTTGAAGTCTTCTCAGGGTGCAGAGACCTCTTGTATGGTGCCTATTCCTACTGACCTCATGCATGTCTTAGCTAGGACTTGACTAGCTGAGTTGACCTCATGTATGGTATCTATTCCTAGCTAAGAGTTGACCACTTGTATGGTGTCTATTCTTAGCTGAGAGTTGACGCTAAGCCTGCATTCCCTTCTAATCGCAGGGTTTGATGGCAAATGGGTTCTAGTGTGTCTGCAAGCTCTTCCTTGAAATGAATCGTCTCCTGCCCTCAAACCTGTCACTATATTATAGTATACTGTGAACTAAAACCCTATTTATAAGTACATTATGCATACAATTATGCAATTTCATCAATAATGCTCATATATGAGCTTTATTTCATGAAAGTTGTTGCTGCATGATATTAGCCATTTAATTGTTGAACTTGATTAAACATAAATGACAAATACAATGGCAGTTAAAACATGTATGTCTCAACGACAGCTGCTAAAGCAAAAAGAGAAGAATGTCATATGAATGCAAGGGACTGGACAGCATATGTTGTGTTGTTCTTGTAGCACTCATTCGTCCTTTTGTCCTATGCTATAGTTTGTAAACCCGTTCAAATATGGCAGTTTACCTTACTGCACAGAAACAGATACTGAGGAAGAGTGCATATAATGATGAATCAGTGAGTTACACAATGCCATAGGCAAGCATTCCACAGTCAAATTATTACAAAATCTCAACTGGCCCTCCCCACTGTCCACACGCTTACCTGACAATCATGGTGAAACTGTCACATGGGACATTGGCATGACGGTTGATGGGCTGGGTGCTGCCTTGGGATTACTTTCAGTTTGGAACCAGCGTTAATCAAGCCAGCTTGGACCAGTGGTGATGTAGAAGAGATTCATGGTTCACTGTCATGAATGAGCTCACCCATAGCTGAGCTTTATGACCCTACTTACTAGGGAGGGAAACAGAAGTTAAATATATCCATTGCACCTGGGTGTGGTCATTGAGGGTACTATTGGTGCATCAGGTAATGGTCATTGCCCTGGGTAACTGAGGGTACTATGGGTGGGTAATTGAGAGTACACCCACATACTCAATGACCACACCCACAGTACCCTCAATGACTGCACCCACAGTACCCTCAATGACTGCACCCACAGTACCCTCAATGACCACACCCACAGTACCCACCTGCAGTTGTGTGAGGTCCATGTCATGCCTTAGGTCACACTTATTCCCCACGAGCAGTTGTGTGAGGTCCATGTCATGCCTTAGGTCACACTTATTCCCCACGAGCAGTTGTGTGAGGTCCATGTCATGCCTTAGGTCACACTTATTCCCCACGAGTAACTTGATGGCTTCAGGGCAACCACTGAAGGTGCAAGCACTTGGTAAGTTGGAGCAACCTCACACACCCATATACATGTATGCACATATAACCCACCTGTGCAAACTGAAACAAATCTTACACACACATTATGCACACATACGAGTGGGGGGGGGGGGGGGGGGGGGGGCCTAGAGAAGAGTGTTTATGTTCACACTGCCATGTGCCATCCAAAATGTCACAAGCCAATACTGATATTCATAAATTGGAGACCTGCTAATAACGTTATTCATACACTCCCGTGACTTTGTCACATGCCTACGAATCCGTTTGGATCTAGATCTACCGATAATTGGTAGTGAACAGTTACATGTCAGGTCCCAAGTCCATTGTGATCGATCGTCAATAACGAAGTAGGTCGAGTCTATACAGTACCGGCTCGCACATCAGGAAATTAACACCTTCGCACATCAGGAAAATTAAGTACATTCACCTGCTTTAAAGTAAGCTGTTGGTGTACACAGCACAGCCCCCAGTGCCGCCCTCGAATTACATTCACAGTTTATATAGGTGTTTTGTCAGAAATTGATCTCTAACCACCAACGCTGCACTAAAATTCAATTTTAGGTATCGTTTCGAAATCCGCCCCTTTTCTAAAATTTCATTTCTTTCTCTGAGCCCTGCCTACCTGTACTTCTTACCTTCATTACATGTGTAATAAGAGCTTCAACCTTCCTTTCTTACCTTGGTGGGGGGAGGGACACAACCCCAATAAAGGAAACTGTACACTGTTCCTTCAATCTTACCTGCACGTGTTCACTTTCTTGATGACACACCTGTGCATAGCTCCACATGTACAGGTACATGCATTTAACACACCATTTTCTGCTGGGTAAGGATGAAAAGCACGACACAATAAAAAGGCACTGTGTATGGAGTGATGGTCTTCTTTATGCTCACACCATCAAGCATTTGCAACATGTCGATGGATATGGTGATTTGGTATGACAAGTGTGTATGGTACCATAGCTGCAGCATTACATGCCAAAAACGGGCCACCAGAAAAAAATGCTTTTTATTTAGGACAGCTTTGCCAACCATTCATACGGAGAACACAGATCAATTGCGTTCAGGTCTCTGGCTCATTGAGGCAGATGGACGTTGCGGACAAATGCCTGTGGAGTACGATCAGGTTAGGCTGGCTGCCACGGGGATCTAAGCAGTACATGTAATGCTGCTTGTTTTGCATGTGTAGGAACCATACACACTTGTGCATAGATCTACATGTACATCAAATAACAGTACAGTACATATACATGTACACACACATTCAGCACAGTGTGTGGATACTCATGCATCTGCAACATATTGATGGATATGTAATATATATGATATATATATTACATGTACTGCTTAGATCCCCGTGGCAGCCAGCCTAACCTGATCGTACTCCACAGGCATTTGTCCGCAACGTCCATCTGCCTCAATGAGCCAGAGACCTGAACGCAATTGATCTGTGTTCTCCGTATGAATGGTTGGCAAAGTTGTCCTAAATAAAAAGCATTTTTTTCTGGTGGCCCGTTTTTGGCATGTAATGCTGCAGCTATGGTACCATACACACTTGTCATACCAAATCACCATATCCATCGACATGTTGCAAATGCTTGATGGTGTGAGCATAAAGAAGACCATCACTCCATACACAGTGCCTTTTTATTGTGTCGTGCTTTTCATCCTTACCCAGCAGAAAATGGTGTGTTAAATGCATGTACCTGTACATGTGGAGCTATGCACAGGTGTGTCATCAAGAAAGTGAACACGTGCAGGTAAGATTGAAGGAACAGTGTACAGTTTCCTTTATTGGGGTTGTGTCCCTCCCCCCACCAAGGTAAGAAAGGAAGGTTGAAGCTCTTATTACACATGTAATGAAGGTAAGAAGTACAGGTAGGCAGGGCTCAGAGAAAGAAATGAAATTTTAGAAAAGGGGCGGATTTCGAAACGATACCTAAAATTGAATTTTAGTGCAGCGTTGGTGGTTAGAGATCAATTTCTGACAAAACACCTATATAAACTGTGAATGTAATTCGAGGGCGGCACTGGGGGCTGTGCTGTGTACACCAACAGCTTACTTTAAAGCAGGTGAATGTACTTAATTTTCCTGATGTGCGAAGGTGTTAATTTCCTGATGTGCGAGCCGGTACTGTAGAGAAATCCATAGATAATAGAGTAGGGGATTGGCAACACTCGTAATTAACACTAGGTCTCACGGGCAATGCGAGTATAGCAACAGAAACCATGCAAGTGCTAGTACTGTCAAAACAGGCCCTATGAAAGCTGTACATGCAAGGACTTTGTTCCTGTACAATTAGCAATCGAATCATAATGCATGTAGACAGGCTGATGTCAAAGCGCTCATACATAAAAACATACAACTTGATGCAAAATTAAGTGATCTGTTTTCTAAGAGGTTTAGATTTTTGAAGTGTCTTTTTCGTAACTTTCTTGTACTGTTCAATCCAAGCACTGGCCAATGAAAAACCCCTAACAGTAATCCACAGCTCGACAATCATTTCCATCAATTTTATAGCCACTTCATTATCCCAGGTTGCCGTTATCATAGACCAGTGGAACAAAACATCCTCACTCTGCTGCAGTGTAGAATGTATAAACACCAATTTCCTGCCTTTCTCTTTTGCTGGTCTGTATATTTTCGCACTCTTCCAAGTCGAAATTTTGACCCACCCATGCCTGATCTCTGCTGAAACAAAAAAAATTTGTATTGGAATATGCATAGGTGTTGAACTAGTCCTTATTTTATCTCTGACCTAACAAAATCAAGTTTTAGGTGTCACTTTCAAACGCGTGTATAGTAACCGCGCAACGCACTTGGGGCTATACCCTGTGTACCAAACCACAGTTCAGGGCTAGTAGTATTGGAAAACGCATATGAAGGAAAGTCTTGTCGTGCAACCGACCGTCGAAACATCCCAGGCAAACAAATGGGTTAAAAAACACATAACAATATCCTACTCAAGCTAGGATTAGTTTTAAAGCTTAAAACTTTCATCAAGCCACGATACTACATCCGTAAGATACTTATAGCGTAAAGAATAGGTTAAAGCTTTACCAGATACCGAGCGGTTACCTGGGCAAAAAAAAAAATTCTTTCTTTCACTACTTTCAAGCAAAAAACTAACGACTATAAATTAGGCTACCGCAATTAGAATTCATACATCAAAAGAGAATTTATAGACCTATTCGTTGGCCGCATACTTGTAACATTTTGGCTTACTTTCTAAGAGATTCCAACGAAAATCAGACCTTCTCCAAAAAAAACCCCACCCCTTTTCACAACTTTAGAGGTGTGAATACCACTACCTCGGATGTCCCGCGCATAAGGTATAGCTCACGTGATGTGTTGCCAATCCCCTACTCTATGAGAAATCTTACTTGCGTAAAACTGTGTATGGTGCTAACAAACGAGCCTATTAAGATGCAAACTTATTGAAGTCTTTATACGCTAATATAAGTGCGGGTGGCGACTACTCCATACTGGTGAAATTGACGCTACCCAACACACCTGATTGCGGCGCTTTTATAGCTTCTGGCCACAACGTCACGCGTCTCTCAACCAAAAGAGATGCAGTACGTGTTAGTTAGGGCTATCACTACGGATTCGAGATTGAAAATTTGTGCATGTATCACGCATTACTCTCGGAAACATGACAGAAAGTCAACGGTAAGAAGTGCTTTCGACAGACTTCAATCCTGGCAAAGATACAAATTATATTCGGCACCCAATAGTATACTGTAGTCCTGATAAACAGTTATTACGGTCACGGGCCTCGCTTTGCACTATCGCGCCAGGCTTCTTAGGTACCCCTTAGTTTAACGAGATTTGGAGCACCCCTATTCATAAACACATTATTTCTATAAATGCAAAGCTGAAGAAACACAACAGGATGACAGTGACATGAATTATGCAACGCCCAAATTCCACCTTCAAAGCCTGATGGAAAATAAAGGGTGGTACTAGTACGTGTATGCAGTTGCACATTTAAATTCACGTAGCGTTGATAAATAGCTTACCACCATCGTCTGATATCCCTGCAACCTCTTTGCGGGAGAACATCTTTACACGTGGTAGCACGTGACCACGTGGTCAAGCCCGATCATGGCGACTGATGAAGGACAGGGCGGAGATTCGCCGCAGTCTCACTTGGCACAGCAAGACCTCAAGACACTTGTGAGCGAATACCATAACACAAATCAATAGCTCAGTGCAATGACTTAGTTTTTCCTGCGTACATTTGTGTTGAAGTGGGTTAATTAGAATTCACGCCCTAGGTACATGTATCTGTGTTTGGTTTTTTTTTTACCTATCATACCTGCTTAGGATATTTCCAAGCTTAATCCGCTTTCGCCGGAAGTAATCAGCAGGCAAGCCACTATCAACATCGGTATGTTGTGTATATTCGGCAGTTAATCCCCTGATCATACCTGTTTGTTGACGCCATGATAGGAACCATTGGTCATGTAGCCCACGGCAAGTCCACTGTAGTTAAAGCAATCTCAGGCGTTCAGGTACGGTATGCTTGTGGTTGTTTTGTTTCTTCAAACAACGGCATATCGAAAGGGAAACATTTTGTGGCCCCCTTGTACAATACATTGCTTCTCATCTTCCGTAGACTGTCCGTTTCAAGAACGAATTGGTCCGGAACATTACAATCAAGCTGGGCTATGCTAATGCAAAGGTATTCGTTATTCATTTTAGAACGTAATTTAAGCACTTGTTGCACAGATATACAAGTGTGACAATGACAAGTGTCCGCGCCCTGGCTGCTATCGATCGGCAGGCAGTAGCAAGGACGACACGTTTCCCTGTGACAGACTAGGATGTAAAGGAATGTTTGTACTTCAGAGGTGAGGCAGAGAAGGGAAGGGGGTGGTGTTTGGATGTTGGGAGGGGCTGGAAAGAGTCACAACACACATCATTGTAAATGCAGTACCACGAGGGCAGTGATTTGGGCTGGCAAATACCCCTGTTCTTCTTGCACAGGCATGTGTCCTTTGTTGATTGCCCCGGGCACGACATTCTCATGGCGACCATGCTTAACGGTGCAGCTGTGATGGATGCTGCACTGCTACTAATAGGTACGTGTGTGTGGTGTATGTGTTTGTGTGTGTGTGTGTGTGTGTGTGTGTGTGTGTGTGCTAGCATATATGACGTGTGCTAGTAGTACTGGAAGGTTCTAAGTCGGCGCTCCTGATAATGCAGTCATTTAAAGCAATAGATTTAATCCAAATACTAGTAGGTCCAGGTTGGCATTTGCAGATTTGCAGCATTTATATGGACTTCCTAATCATTTCCCAGTGCAGACTCTTTTCATTTCCCCACTTAGATGGTTTTTAACACTACACATGGTATGGTGGATATCTGTATGTGCCTACTTCCCGCTGACCAATGACCAGTCAGCAGCTGTTTGCAATACTTTGACATCATGTTCGCCGCATAAACACAATTGGCAAATTCATCAGCACCAACGACACAGTAATTTATTTTATTTACCTGGTAGTGAAGCATAAGGGAAACTATTCAGCTTTTAAAACTGTGCCATTACTAATAACATGTGTTGGGGGTAGCATTACAAAATGTAAACTCATTTAATAATTGTATTTGATTTTGCTGGTGCTACATTGAAGGACCATAGCTGGGATTACAGAATTCACCCTCGGTATTCTACAATGTATTCCGTACAGGGCAATTGTAATCATTATGTCTCGATATGGGTTAATCCATGAAGTGATGAAAATTTTGGCAGGTTACCCTGTTACTTATAATGTAATATTAATTCATGAGAAGTTTTTCTTTTACGGGTGAAGACATTTGAACCTGACGTTTGTCATTCATCAATGTGTGCTCGTCTTTAAGGGGTTTCTGGTACGTGTAGATTGATCCCAGTAACTTCTTGTGACGCCAAGTTGTCAAAAGTCATACATAAATGCCATGGGGACATTGCCTGGTATGCCTGTCAATTAACCATCATGTTTATAGATTAAATGGTTAGTTAGTGCTCACTGGTCATTTCCTTCTGCTTCACTTTGTGTGTGGTGTGTGTGTGTGTGTGTGTGTGTGTGTGTGTGTGTGTAAAGAGAAAGTTGATGATTGGGGGTGGGAACAACCACATTGAACATACCATTTCCTTTTGTGTT
This sequence comes from Spongilla lacustris, assembly GCA_949361645.1. Lineage (NCBI taxonomy): Eukaryota > Metazoa > Porifera > Demospongiae > Spongillida > Spongillidae > Spongilla > Spongilla lacustris. Next base: position 6,443,140 of record OX442421.1, on the reverse strand, counting down.
ATTTACTTGTAGCAAGTGGTGTACTTGAGTTATGTAATAGTTGCATTGTTAATTATTCTTTTATTGGATGTCTTACAATGTTGTATCAATATGCCCAATCTATCGATGATGTCACTGGTGTAATCAGTCAAGCTGCAACGTTACGCTTCTTAATTGAGGCTTAATTAATTATTAAGCAAAAGGCTCCATCCTCACACACACACACACACACACACACACACACACACACACACACACAGTTGGTATACTAATATACACAAAGTCCCAGACAGGAGATTTACATAGCTTGTGGTTCCTTGATGCATTACGAGCATTCCTCTCTACTGCAGAATCATGATTGCACCTGGTATCATAAGAAATGCTGGGAGGGGGGAGGGGTTAGGACTTGAAGGTTCTATTCAAGAAGTAAGCCTTGCTATTTACTTAGGCAACTGGTTCTGATACAGAAGCTTATCTCCATGCAGTAGTTCCACACCTACACAAACAAACCAGAAGAAGCAAGCTTAGGTTTGAGCATGCACAGCCAAGGTGTCAAGCAGTCAGGTGGATGGGGTTTAAGGTAGCATAAAATAGTAAGTACGGAAGGATGAGGTACAATCTAGGTGCTCTGTGCATTGCCACTGGTGCTTTCATCATTCCATTTTGTAGTAGAACTAGTACGACCCCTTCTCCCCCCCCCCCCCCCCAGCCCGGCTGCTCAGGCACGCACAGTGTTGTGCTGAATTGTTGTGTTTTGGGGGATCTAAGGAGCAGTGGCGTGTGCAAATGAACTAGTGGCTGCAGTTGTCTCATGGGTGCTTGGGGAGTGTGCATGATGATGGAGTAGCAATCATTCCCGGTATCTCCTTGTGGTTATTGGTGTGTTGTTTTGGCTGTCACCTCTCTGGGTCTTGCACACATGACCATCTTGAAGATCTAGATTTTCGTTTGTGAACCCGAGAATGTTTTGGGAAGATGGTGTGGTTTATAAATATCTCCTCTCATAATTATGTTGTCTGATATATGATAATAGTATGTTCAGTGCTAGTCACCACCTTAGGTTTTGAACAAATGAAGCTGTGATTATGAAAAATACTGGAATCAGCATGAATTTTTGCATCAGCGCATGTGGAGAGAAAAAAACTGCATCTTTGTGTGTGTGTGGGAGGGTGTGAGTGTGTGTGTGTGGGTAAAACCCTCAAATACCAGCCTCATTCTATCATATCACATGGGTGTATACTGTTCACCTATGCTACCATCCCTGTAACCAAGCTAACGTTCCTTCCACCTTACTCACATGCAGCTGGAAATGAATCCTGCCCTCAACCCCAGACCTCCGAACATTTAGCCGCCATAGAGATCATGAAACTGAAGCACATTATCATATTGCAGAACAAGATTGATCTTGTCAGAGACACTCAGGCCAAAGACCAGCAGCAAGAGATTCTGAAGTTTGTACAAGGTACTGCTGGTCCCCAGACCATATGGTATGTTCACTCGCATATTAGCATGCAATTTGTGTAAAAACTAGATGCATTGCCACCATTCTGTTGAGGTGTATGTTTCCTCTCTGACACTACATTGATGGATTGGATTGGTTGCTTTTTTAATTGGATGTGTGCTTGCTTCAGTGGCTTCACTTGTACTGCTGTTTTCATGCATTGCTCCTTGCGTTGCTCACCCAGGGACAGTGGCAGAAGGTGCTCCAATAATTCCCATCTCTGCTCAGCTCAAGTACAATGTGGAAGTGGTGTGCGAGTATGTGGTCAACAAGATACCTGTTCCTCTGAGGGACTTTAGTTCTGAGCCAAGGCTGATTGGTGCGTTCATAATTGTTGTTGTGGTGTGCTCACGTGTGTCATTCACATTCAATGTTCACATGTATGTTCGTTTGTCATTTAAATATGTCATTTCCACACCACATGTGTGAGTGTTCTTCTAATCTGGCATTGCATCTAATACCGCGTTTACACGACGATGGTACGGTACGGAACGGCTCAGCATGGCACGGTACGGAACGGTTATCGAGCAACGTTTACACGCCTTTGTGGCTATGTGGTATAGAATGGTTTTTAAAAAGCAATTCCGTAATTAACTACAATCATTGCCAGAAACCAAAATGGATGCCTTGTTTACAACCTTCCGTGCAATCGAGAAAAGGAGGCATCAGATGCACAAAAGAAGGAGAGCGATTATTTTCTCGTAACATACGATGGCAATGGCCATCCAATACACCTCAAATGGCCTCTGTACCGATCTTGTTGTACACCAATTGATTTTTTTCCCAGTTTTCCAGTTGCACTTGCATCGATTCCTCTCCCCAAATCTTTATCACCCGTTTGTTTCGTCCAATCCACCATTTTAATACTATGGAAACCAGTTCTACGCATGCTCAATTGCTATCATATCCCGATCTACCACAATCGAGCCGTGCCGTGCCGGGTAGCCCGGTTATAGCAACCGTGCTGGCTCGTCACGGTACGGCACGGTTTTGACAGGGTTTTACACGTCAAATTTTAACCGAACCGTACTGTGCCGAGCCGTAGCGTATCGTGCTGGCACGGAAAAATTGTGTCGTGTAAACGGGGTATAATATTAGCAAATGAAATCTTGCAATCTGATTGATCAGTTGTGGTATTTTATGACCGCATTAGGTAGAGGTCAGGTACTCTACATATATTGTAAATCACAAACATTCATGTGATTTAAAATCCATCAGGCAGTAGCACACACCACTGCAGCTCAAGGGCCCTCAGAGGTTCTATATATTACAGGTTTCAGTGTCTAACTATTGTGTAAAAGGCAAATACCAAACATTCATATACGCAACTCAAATCAAAGTTGATATACATGGTGACGTCACATGCAACTCGAATGAATATGGGTAAAAGTTCAGTAATTCTCTGGTGTACTGGTGGTTTACTGATAGTCTTTTACCCATTTCATTGAGTTGCATGGGACAAGTCACCCATATATGTCTATGTTTAGTTTGTCATGTTGTTTCTTGTCATCTTGCATCTTTTATACCTGCCTCCATATTCATTTGCTTTTACCCATATTCATTGAGCTGCATGGGACAAGTCACCCATATATGTCTGTCTTTAGCTTGTCATGTTGCATCCTGTTTGCCTGCCTAAACAGAACTGCACACACATACCTCCTGTGACCCTCTTAACAGTAATCAGGTCCTTCGACGTTAACAAGCCAGGGGCTGAAGTTGAGGATCTGAAGGGGGGGGTGGCCGGTGGCAGCATATTGAAAGGAGTCTTGAAGGTTGGTACCATGTGGTTGGGAAATTGTTGTAATGGTAACCACAGGTAGGGCAGGAAGTGGAAGTGCGTCCTGGCATAGTGTCCAAGACGTCTGATGGCAAGATTCAGTGCAAACCCATCTTCTCTCGAATTGTGTCCCTCTTTGCAGAGCAGAATGAGCTGCAGTACGCTGTGCCGGGAGGGTTAATAGGTGAGCCCCTTGCCTCATTTTGGTCCCATTTAACCACAGGATGCCTGCCTGCATTGCTTGTTGCAGGTGTTGGTACAAAAATTGATCCAACTTTGTGCCGAGCTGATCGACTGGTTGGACAGGTACCAGTGGATGTTCTGTTTGTTACTTAATAGGCTGTGTGCAAGCATGGTGGTTTGTTATGAAAACTGTTATAGTGGTGATGGATTAAACCATACCCCCTCCGTCTCAAGCATACATGCTATCCATCACAGTGCCGTTACACATGAACGGAAGCAGGTTGTGTTGCTTTATATGTGCCCATGCATCTTCCATGTAGAGATGTGATAGGGTGTGAGTTGAGATGTGATCAGTCCAGTGTGGGTGGAGGTGTAATCAGTCCATGAGTGGTGTATGTTAGTGGTGTTACCTTACTGCAATGAATCGGCAGGGTGTGTGTGTGTGTGCTTGTGTTGCCATGACAATTGGTGGTCCCGTAGGTATTGGGAGCAGTGGGAGCTTTGCCAGACATCTACACGGAGCTGGAGATAAGTTACTTCCTCCTTCGACGTCTTCTTGGGGTGCGGACAGAGGGAGACAAGAAGGGAGCTAAAGTTAGTCCTTTTTACTGTAGGGCATTTATGTTCTTTTAATATGGCGAATGCCTGGCTAAATCAAACACCCCCCACCCTCCCTTTTTTCTTTCTTTTTCTTTTTCCCCTTCAGGTTCAAAAGCTGACCAAGAACGAAGTACTCATGGTGAACATTGGTTCATTGTCAACTGGTGGTAGGGTCAGTGCTGTGAAGGCCGATCTGGCTAAGATAGCTCTGACACAGCCTGTGTGTACAGAAGTAGGAGAAAAGATAGCTCTTAGCAGGAGAGTGGAGAAGCATTGGAGGTGCGTATTGCACTGCTTCAGTTATAGTTAACCTTATTTATATGCTTGTTTTATATATTCACACATACACACACACACACACCTTACTAAACCTAAGACTGATTGGTTGGGGACAGATCAGAAGAGGTGTAGTTTACAAACCTCCCTCAGCAGAGGAGTTGGCTACCTGAGAGAGAAGAAGGTTGAGAGGGACGGGAGTCCCATTTATTGTTATTTTAATAGTCGTTCTGTCTTTCCTGATGAATATGTGCTTGTTTTATGGCGTTGAACATTGCAGTATCCTGTTGTAAATCACATCCACTGTACATAAACACTTAATATTTGGTCATTTGACAGTATTTTGGATTGCTTTCTGATTCTGGAGCTGAACATGAAGTGTGTGTGTGTGTGTGTGTGTGTGTGTGTGTGTGTGTGTGTGTGTGTATCTGGTTTAGTTGTATTGAGTGGTTTTACAACACCATTCCTAGCTGAGACTTCACCTCTTGCATGGTGCTATGTGCTAGCTGCAGAGCCCGCTCCGCACCTGACTTCAGCACGTGGTCTATGTACCCTGGATCCCCCTCTAATCGCAGGGTTTGCTGGCGAATGGGCTCTAGTTTGTCCACAACCACTTCCGACAGCTCTTCCTTGAAATGGATGGTCTCCCTGCCCTCAAACTTGGCACACACTTGGTCATGAGTCACTGACGTAAGTGCAGAGTAGATGGAAACCAGGTTGGACACCCCAGGCCTGCCTTCAGGATCGTAGGTGATCTGGGATTGGGAATCTGTAACTGCCTTTCTGATTTTTTTCCTGATTTCATCTGGGGTGTCTGATAGGTTTATCCTGCTCATTTCTTGGTTGTCTGATTTGCTCATCTTCTGCAATGGGTTCCTCAGGCTCATCACCCTGGTGACCTCGCTCAGAAGGGGTTTCGGTTCAGGGAAAATAGTGCTACCACAGGAGGAGTTGAATGAACGGGCAAGGTCCCTAGCCAGTTCCAAGTGTTGCAGCTGGTCATCTCCAACAGGGACATGAGAAGACCTGGCAAAATGAGAGATCACTTAGCATCAATGCAAGTGCAATGCATATGGAAATCACAAGTAAACATTTTTTCAGTTCCAAACAATGCAGCCCCCCTCCATACCTGTACAGTAAGACGTCTGCTGCCATGAGAACAGGATATGCAAATAGTCCAAGGCAAACCACATCTCTATTATCTGTGGCACCCTTTGCCTGAAAGGAGGGGCGGAGTGTTACTATGGGTGCAAGTGGGGCGCTTTTAGAACAGTTGGAATTCTACGGGGTGGGGAGGATAAGTCCTTTCTGTTTACTGACCTTCCACTGCGTCATTCGGTTCAACCATCCCATTGGAGTATTACAACCTAGCAACCACGCCAGCTCAGTATGATACGGAACCTGCGGCGTAAGGGACATACGTTAGAATGCAACACCTCTTCTTCTCGACAGAAAAACACCAATTCGTTTGGCGGAAAGGTTGTGAGTGAGGGAGGAGGAGGTACTTATCTCGGGAATAAATTTGCATGCACAAACACGTGAACTATCGAGATGACAAGTAAGTGCGTGTAGGTCCAAACCTGTGACTGTTGGAAAATGACAGATTTTTGAGGGTCCACGCCACAAGCAAGCAGGCACGTGGTCATGCTCTTAATGTTCGCTCTGAGCAGCATGGGCGCTTGCGGCATCGTCAACGAATGGAGGTCAACGATGCTGTACAGAACGCTGCTGCATTTCTCCTGGAGCTGGACCCAATGTTGAATCGCCCCTAAATAGTTTCCAAGGTGGACTGATCCTGACGGCTGTATGCCCGAAAAAATTCGTTTTATCTGAGCCATTTATGTTTAATTGCAGGTCTCAGAAATTACTATCACGTGAGATGAATGACGTAATATTACTTGTAATTAACGGTTGTTGCGAATGTTGTCACCTTTCAGCTGAGTTTGCAAAGACAAGGTTAGTGCGATCGTGCGTGAGTGGGATTGTTGTCAATTTACAAGCGTTTAATAGGTTGTGCGTGTCGCAGCGTCTCGTTACAATAACGCGGAGTGCTGCTACGACATGAGTGCGTCCTCAGTTGCATAACGTACAATCTACTACAAGCAAAACGCACACTGCACACAATGACACAGACACACACACACACATACACACACACTCGTTGTAAGCCTGCAGGCTGTTTTATTAAGTTTGTACTCTTCGCCTTAACGCTAATCAGTCTCGACAAAAATCTGCGTATCTCTCAAAATGAGTTCATCATCGCGCCTCGTTAGACTCCTGGACTGGCCTGTTTCTGTTAACTTAAATTTGCGTGATAGTGGGAGGGAGGCGATTTGTGTCCGTCTGCATGTTCCATCTCTTGATCCCACTGCTGCTTCACTCCGACACTTTGCAGACCTTCATCACCACATACCCGCCTTTGGATGTGCGCGGCAGCTAGGCATTATTCTAAAATTGTTATTTCGTCTCGGCTAATTGAACTCCTTTTGTTGACCACATGGCGAGAGAAGCTACGAAGATGGACTCACTTGATGCTATTGAACTCTCATCCATGACTTCTGCAACCCTGGTCACAAGCTTGGAGGAACGTAACGCCGCCTCTCTAACTATGCAGCAGGAGACTAAGACTGAACCTGGAACAGCTGCAGCTATAGACAAGTGTAGTGATCCTACTGATAATGGTGCCCCTCCCCTTTCCCCTGATAATGGTGCCCCTCCCCCTTCTCCTCCTCCTCCTCCTCCTCAAGATGACCCACTTCCTACCACAAATGCATCTTATGTCAATGTATCCAGCTCAAACACCAAAAGAAGAGTGGTCGAATCCTATGAATATGTTAACGGCCAGCGATTGGTGCACCCATCCTCCAACTATGCTCAGTCATTAGCAGGGCCCGGCTATGGTGTCGTCGGCAACTCAAAGATGCTGGCCTCGGGAGATGGCTACACATATGTGTCTAACCGCGAGGCCTCCCTCCTTGATAGGGGCAAGGAGGAGTGTCCCCAGTGCCAGCAGTACCAGCAGCAGCTCGACCAGTGGCAGCACAACTCCGTCACCCTCACGTCCAGCTTCAGCAAGATCCTGGCCCAGCTGAACATGGCCCAGACCCTGCTCATGCGTCTGGAGGACACTATCAAGGATGAGTTGGTCTACAGGATCTCCTCCCCCACAAACCTGGTGCCCCCCGACCTTGACCTACAACGTGTATCTACAGGTGTATCGAGGGTAACAAAGAGGACCCACACCATGATGCTAGGGTCCACGGGGTCCCTCAACAACATCAGCGGACCAACCAGCCCCGACAAAACAGTGGTGACGGACATGTACCCTGATGGGGAGGACACTTACAACATGTCCCCAGAGTGCCACAAGCAGCTGCGAAGCCTCGCCTCCCACCTCGGCAAGGCCATCGACCTCTGCCAGAGCTCAGCCGCTGTGCTGTTCAAGAGGGGGCAGCTCACACCCCCTCGCCACAAGGCTACCAGCTCCTCGGTCCACTCCCCTTCCTCCCGTCGTCACAAGCCGCCCCTGGTCAGGCTCTCGACGCAGCCTGCCTATCTGGATGTGCGTGCCTCCAAGGGTCACCTTTCTGACTATGCCAGCCCACTTGCCTCAGTCAAGGAATCCAGCCTGATGATGGATGCTGCAGAAGGTAGCGCTGTGCATTCTCTGGATAATGAGAGTGGTGCAAACAGGCCCAAGGATGGCAGCGCTTCAAATGAGGTGTCTGGTTTCAACTCTGATGCCAAGTCTTCAACAGAAGAGAAAGTCCGGGACAATGGTGGGGCAGAAGTTGGGGGCGTGGGTGGGAACAAACACTGGGATGTGGGCGGAGGCAATGACAAAGAAGTGGGCGTGGCCCCACACGATGGAAGCGCAGACAAAGATGGAGATGGGAGGGGCGTGGGCCGGTCACGTGCCTCCGCTGGGCCCCCCGATCCTGACGTGGCATGCAACCACCAGCAACCACAGCCAAAAGAGCCTTACATCAGCCACATGATGGCCCTGATGATGAAGGAGGAACATGGCTTCTGTATAGTGGACTACCCACATGCAGACAAGGAGATCACAGCAGACACAGAGGAGGGGAACCACATCCCTGACCGTGCTGCTGATGACAAGGACTTCAAGCAGGCCATGTCCAAGATAGCCGACATGGAGGAGGAGAGACGGAACCTTCTTGAAGAAATTGAGACCCTACAACAGGACAACATGCAGGTCTGGTTGTCCCTCACCTTATACCTTAACCCTCACCTTAAGGACAGCATGCTGGTTGCCCTATATCTTAACCCTCACCTTAAGGTCACTCTACAATGTATACCTTAACCCTCACCTTAAGGTCACCCTGTACCTTAACCCTCACCTTAAGGTCAACCTATACCTTAACCCTCACCTTAAGGTCACTTTACAATGTATATCTTAACCCTCAGCTTAAGGTCACTCTGTACCTTAACCCTCACCTTAAGGTCACCCTGTACCTTAACCCTCACTTTAAGGTCACCCTGTACCTTAACCCTCACCTTAAGGTCACCCTATACCTTAACCCTCACCCTAAGGACAGCATGATGGTCAGGTTGTTCTCACCCCGTACCTTAACCTCTCCCATGACCCCCCGCAGGTCAGGTTCTCTCTGACAGATGCCCTCAATGCCCTGGAGAACAAGGAGCTTCAGCTGCTGCTGGTGATGCAGGACCTGGTGATAGCCACCCAGGAGATCAAGAGGGCCACAGAGATGAGAGCAGAACTCGCAAAGCTGAAGATGTGAGTGATTGTGATCCAGGAGATGGGTATTGGTGGACAGTCCAGATAATACAACCAACAATGGGCATGTAATGGGAGGGGCATGTAATGGGAGGGGCATGTAAGCTGTTAATTGTAAATGGGCCAGGGCCATGTAAACTGTCAACATGTATGTGGGTGGGGCAATGTTTTCAGTTTGCTTGGGTACCAACCACTGCCCTTCCTGTCTACCAAAGTACACATACATCTGTGTGTATACACACACACACACATGCTCATACACATATACACGTGTGTATACTCATGCACATGCACACAAGTGTACACATACATGTGCACACATGCACACATGTACATGTGCACACATGCACACATGTACATGTGCACATGCTTACATCAGGTACATGTATACCAATCACCCATCCTAACCACACCATCCTAACCATACCATCCTAACCACACCATCCTAACCATACCATCCTAACCACACCATCCTAACCATACCATCCTAACCATACCATCCTAACCATACCATCCTAACCATCCTAACCACACCATCCTAACCATATACACGTGTTCTTTCAGGAACAGGGACCAGATTCTGGAGAAGTTCAGAGCTCTGGAGGATGACCATGCAGCCGTCAAGTACTCCCTCTTACAGCAGCTTAGGCAGAGGCCCAACAACAGGGCAGAGGTGAGGAGAGGGTGTTGGGGTAGATGGCCTGGGCACCCTAGTCCATGCTGGCTTTCATTTGGAAGGCTTCACCCATGAGAGGATTGTGAGATAGTGGCCCTCCCACCTCAGCTAATGAACAGGCACCTTCACATAATAGGCATAGTGCACACAATGAAAACACACTTTTTTCACATCGGAAGTACACAACTCTATACCATGCCAATTGACACAGACTAATGTGTGTTAAGAGTGCATACTTAGTTCCCAGTTTGGCTTTCCAGCCCTAATACTTATGTTGGTCACCTGAGGTCACCTGAGGTCATGAAGCTTGAAACTACTGTTTAGCACATTTAGTGCCTGCACACACGGGATTTGGTGTGTATGTACAGTGCAAAGGAAAATCCTAATATTGCATGTCTCATTAAGGATACGTTTTGATATATGCTGGTAAATTTAATTAAGTGTATCAAATGGCTATTTCATTGTTCTATGTTATCAGGCTTCATGTGATTTTATGGCACACACAAGAGAGAATGTACCTTTAGAGGTGAGTTATATGTTTGAGGGGGTGTACCCTTAGAGGGGTGTAGTGTGCCCTTAGAGGGGTGTGGTGTGCCCTTAGAGGGGTGTGGTGTACCCTTAGAGGGGTGTGTTGTACCCTTAGAGGGGTGTGGTGTGCCCTTAAAGGGGTGTGGTGTACCCTTAGAGGGGTGTGGTGTGCCCTTAGTGTACCGGTATCCATAGTGGGATGTATGTACTGGGTACATGTACACTATGCATACATGATATGGCAGATCTAGGGTGTGTGTGGTTAAGTACATATCAATCTATTTAACCATGTTATGGCATTAACCAATTGAGAAAAAAAAAAAGACATTGCCATCATTGAAATTTGCATATGAGGACTTAACAGAATGATTAATATGCACAAGATCAAATTGCTTTGCCAATGCTGATAGCCTTTCTTCTATCATTGTTGATAGCAAGTTAATTATGATAGGTTTCGAGGGGTTTTGGCTGGCTGGTTGATCATTTTGTTTTCACAAATTGTGACTGCAAGCAATGCACAGCTGTTAGGAAATGCTTCATTATCACTGAGGCAAAGCTTCTTGAAGGGATTCCTTTTGTATTCCATTGTCAACTTGTAAATAAAATTAGTACGTAGTGGAGGGGATGGTAGGTCATTTCTATATGGTATACACACCAAGCTCTTCAGTATAAATGTAATCTATTTCTGGAGTATCGCCAGGAATATTTCCATTGTGAATCTGTCTTCCAGCAATTCTTGTGATTGAAACATCAACATCTTCTTATACCTGGAAAACATATGCTACAGGGGAGGGGCATCACTAAGTATTAGCTACATCAAGCATGTACTTGTCAGAAACTTAAAAACGTTAGTGGTTAAATATGACATCAGGATGGTAGGCGGATGTTTGGCCTTACTGTATCAACCTTGATAAGCTTTTCAAAGGGAAGCCTATGTAAGTTTACAGTGGCCACACACATGTGTACACACACGCTGACCTTGTGGGGCAGCCCCTTCTACACCCCACCCCGACTATTAATAATGTTGAATGGTATAAGCAGAGAAGCTGGAGGAGGGGGAGGGGGAGGGGGGGTAACAATGTACCATTATCCTTCTAGCACCTGTGGTTAAGCTACTTCAACAGGATGTGTAGTGTGCAGCACTTACATGTAAATCGAATTCTAACTTGTCGTAGCCCTTTGCAAAGTAATGGAGGTACCCATTGGGTGCTAGAGGGACCCATATTGGGTGCTAAAGGGTGCTAGAGGGACCCATATTGGGTGCTAGAGGGTGCTAGAGGGACCCATATTGGGTGCTAAAGGGTGCTAGAGGGACCCATTGGGTGCTTTTTACATTGCATAACATTGGTGGATCAACTTTTGATCAGGCAATTTTGACTTGCCATACATGTGAGAGGTACAATTGGATAACCTCCTCCCCTCCTCCCCTTTTCCCCTCCTCCTCCTCCCCTTTTCCCCTCCTCCTCCTCCCTCCTCCTCCCCTCCTCCTCCTCTCTCCTCCTCCCTCCTCCTCCTCCCCCCTCCTCCTCCTCCTCCCCTCCTCCTCCTCCCCTCCTCCTCCCCTCCTCCCCCTCCTCCTCCCCCTCCCCTCCCTCCTCCTCCCCCTCCCCTCCCTTCTTCTCCCCCTCCTCCTCCCCCTCTCCACCCCCCTCTTAGATGGAAGAGGAGAAGGACACAATATACAAACAAGGCTTTTTGGTTAAGCAAGGTGGGCTGGTGAAGAGCTGGAAAAAGAGATTGTTTGTGTTGGACAATGAGGGGCTCTCCTACTATAAGGCTGAGCAGGTAGGAGATGTAAGTGGTGAACATTGCCTTAACAATCCTGAATATCATAGCCAGTACAAGTTGTCACACTCAACAAGATATCCAAGGTCGAGCACACACGAGAGTAAGTTCTTGTGTGTGTGTGTGTGTGTGTGTGTGTGTGTGTGTGTGTGTGTGTGTGTGTGTGTGTGTGTGTGTGTGTGTGTGTGTGTGTGTGCAGGAGCATATCCATACAGGTTTCTGTGTTGCCTGGAAACCACCCCCCACCCCCACCCCCCACCCCTCTTGTAAAGTTCAATATGCTGTGACAGGAAAAATATCGAATTCCCAGCCTGTGTCAACTTGGGTTTTTGTGAAGATCCCAGGTTGATAACAGCTAGATCAAAGATTGAGGGTGAGAAACTCAACTGTGAATTTTATTCCAAAACTAATCAACCCCAGGAGATTTTTTCGCCATGTCTGACACGCATCGTGTAATTTTATAGCATAAATTTGTTCTCAAAATAGTCTGCCATATTGTCTTACTATAGAGAAGTATGAGCTTATGCTTGTAAGATATGTAGTTCAGAGCGTCATATAGACACGACCCTGGTCATGTAGATTATTGTGAAAACTTTGACATGTACTTATGCCCTAGGAACGTAACTTACCAAAAACCACCTACAACCGAGCATTAGCCCAAACTAGTAGTGTCCATTGCACACTAGCACGGCAATGCTGCCTCTGTATTGGGCACCACAAGTAGCATAATGTAGTTTATACATAGTGTATCCCTGTGTATCCCATACCCTATGTATAGACCCTTTTCCATTGTGGGCGTATAAACAAATAAACGTCATCATATAAACAGAAAACATCATAAAACAGGGGGCGTATAAACATATAAACGTCACGTGCGCGCCTAAAACCTAGTTTCGTGCCCAGACCCATGGCATCACAGCTGCGGATGAATACAGCGGTAATGTAATTCATCCGCAGCTGCGATGCCATGGGTCTGGGCACGAGACTAGGTTTTAGGCGCGCACGTGACGTTTATATGTTTATACGCCCCCTGTTTTATGATGTTTTCTGTTTATACGATGACGTTTATTTGTTTATACGCCCACAATGGAAAAGGGTCTATATACCCATTGAATACAAACAAACTAAATGATTTCATGTTTATGATAACGCATATTTATGTAATTCTTTCTAACTACCGAAGTAGTCTTTAGCCTTGACAAATTGATTCATTATCCCCCTCATGGTTGAGAGTCCACGTGTGTGATATACATGTATATGTGTGTATGCTGCATGTATGAATGCTTTTGTGCTGTGTGTGCTGGTGTACATGTTTTGTATGTGTGTGCGTTCAGCACTCCTTTCCCACACCTCTCTCTCTGGGATTGCACAGTGCCACTGCCCAACACAAGTTTGAAGTCTACACCTCGGAAAGAGTGTTCCGCCTCCTAGCCCCTTCCCACAAGGAGATGCAGTCGTGGGTCGGAATTCTACAGACACTGAAAGATCATCGTCGCACTGTGGCTCTGACCAGAGATGGCAAGTCAAAGACAAATCTAGGCGTCTCACCAACGCTACCTAGCAAACTGTCCAAGCTGGCGTCCCAGGACAGCCATGGCTCAGACGTGGACATCACTTCTCCCAAAGCCGCTACCCTACCCACCACCACCTCCAAAAATGAGGAACAACTTCCCTCCTCCCTCCCACAGAAGTCTGTGCTGTCCTTCCAACAGCTGAAGACTGAAGATGAAAGGGATGAAGAAGACCCTGTGCCTAAAAGTAAGCTGATAGGCCCTACATAAGGGGTAGGGGGGGGGGGGGGGAGGGGGCAGGTTGTGTCATACTGTATGGTTGTGTAAGGTGTGTCAGCAGGGGATATATGTATATCATTTTTAATATTGTTGTTATAATTATAAGCTTACCTTGCAAAATATCTGCCACCTGCAAAGATGTCTATTGTGCCTGTACAATGAATAATATTTGAAGGCAAAAATACATATGAATCTCAAATGAATATGAGTACAACTTCCATATTAAAATTTGCTGTCATATTTCAATTTGCGGTTGTATCCCCCCAAAGTATTGATATGACTATGCATGTTTTTTGACACAGGCAGGATTGGGTGTCTTTCCCCCTTAGCATCTGCTTGGTTATAAAACTTTCCTTCTTACGTATAAGTGATACTGTGCCACACATTAAATCTTCAAACATCATGCATTTCCGTAGTCCTTGAGCACATACTAAATTCATGTGTAACATTTGCCAATTGAAATTGTCATACTGATATTGTCCCCTCATCCCCATCCAGTGTCCTTCTCCCTACCTGTTTCACACCCCATCTTGGATGAACTTGGCACAAATGGTGTTTTGTATTGACAGTTGGTAGCAATGGTTTGTGATGTGGATTGTCCTGCATGGTCTTTCTGTGTGTGTGTTGTGTCATCTTTTATACTATTTGTTATATTTTGAAGGGAAAAAAGTTGTTGTGATGGATCAATACATGCCCAAAAGCATTAGTAAATAAAAACACAGAACCAATGACAACAACAGAACTTTACAAAAGGGCTTCTAAACAGATATGGACCCTTTTCTAAAGTCAGAAGTGCCTATCAGACAGTTCAGGAGGACAGGTTGTCCCTTCCTGGAGAGCTCCTGAGCCCTGGCCAGCGTCTTCTTGATGTCCTTTGTCGAGGAGTTGCCATCCAGCTTAAACCCTTCGCCACCGTATCCCTTGGCGACGACATCATATTCGCAGTAGGCCAGCATGCAGCCCACATTGCTGCTGAAGCGAGGCACCTGGTCCCTGGCGATCTGGGACCAGCAGGCATCGTTCCCCACCAGGGCAATCACGGGGACGTTGTGACGTGCGAAGGTGTCAAACTCTGCCACACTGTAGCCTAAGGCGCCATCCCCGTAGACAATCCACACGTCTGAGTCAGGTTTGCAGAGCTTCGCTCCCAGGGCGAACCCGCCGCCCACACCCAGGGTGCCAAACGGGCCCGGGTCCAGCCAGAGGAGGGGACCACGTGGGCGGAGGATGTAGGCGGCGCTGCCCACAAAGTCGCCCCCATCAGCCACCAGGACTGCATTGTCGCTGATGACCTCTTCAGCTATGTGGAGGACGTGGAGCGGGTTGATGTGGGCAGCCATCTTTTCCGCAGACTTTGTCAGGTTGCTCTCTTCCTTCTCTACATCACGTGACACCAACAGCTCCACCCACTCTGCAGGACACTGGTAGTCGTCGTTCAGCGATCTCGACAGGGCAAGGAGGAAGAGGCCTGGGTCCCCGTGGTACAAGCGATGGGGCTTCCAGACAGCATCCGTGTTGAGCGTCAGGTTGCTCTTGCTACGGTTGATGGAAACAACCTTGGCTTGCCGGCCGAACGCGCGTCCGTACTGGAGCCTGAAATCCGGAATGGAACCTGCGAGGATGATGACGTCTGCCTCCTTGAGGGCGTCGCCTCGCCGCTGGCGGACTTGGATGCGACTCTTCTGCCCCAGCAGGCCTCGGGCCATCCCGCCCAGGAAGCAAGGCACGCCCATCTTGGTCAAACCGGCTTTTATGTCGTCCACTTTGTCCGCCAAAAGCGTCGCCTGGCTGCCGATCAAGATCACGGGTTTCTTCGCGCGTCGAATGAGTCTAGCGCACTCGTTAACCTGGCTCTGCGAGACCTCGGGAAAGGTGACCGGAAGTGGGGACAGGTCCTGCACCCGCCAAGCGCCTCCGAACAGCCTGTTCAGGTAGTTGTCGATGTACCACTTGGCGATCTTCTGCTTCAGGGTCTTGGCTTCGTGCTTGGGAAGCATCTCAGTAGCAGTGGCTTCGTACGGGTACAAGCAGTCTATCGGCAGTTCGACAAAGGCGGGTCCCGGAACCCCGCATTGGGCCGCCTGGATGGCCTTCCTCAGTACGGGAACGATGTCGCGGACGCGTGTCACCGTTGCGCTGAACTTGCAAAGGGGCTTGAAAAGGGCCATCTGGTCGATGTCTTGCAAGGACCCTCTCCCTTTAAGCAGAGTGGAAGACGCCCCGCCCAGCAGGAGGACGGGAGACTCGGCCATGACCGCGTTTTTGACAGCCGTCACGGTGTTAGTGAGCCCGGGGCCCGCTGTGACACAAGCCACGCCTACGGTGCCCGAGAGCCTGGCCACAGCATCGGCTGCGAACACGCACGTCACTTCGTGGCGCGTGTCAATCACACGGATATTCTTTTCGTTGCAGGCGACAAGTATGGGCGAAATGTGACCTCCGCAGAGCGTGAAGACAAACTTGACTCCGTGTTCCTTGAGCACGGCGGCCACGAGCTCGCCTCCGTACTTCGAGGATTTACGATCCACTGGATTGAATAGAATCTCCATAAAGCCAAATCGATGGATAATGATTGCGACAGCAGTCATCAGCGACGCTAATATGAACCAAGCTAGATTCACTAACGAGAAGGATGGAGGTAATAACTCCATGGCTTCAATCTCTGCACGTTCGAACTTCCAGTGTCAACCTGCACAAATATACACTTGTCACGTGCATTGGCGTGCTCACGTGCACGGAACTATTATAGGCTAGGCAGACTTTAAAAAAAAAAAATTCAGGTCCGTAACGCCTCCGATCGGCAGGGCAATACGCCTGCCGTGCGTGACACGTTCCTGATCATATCTAAACGCCTCCAGTGAGGTGCCGTATTTACTGTCCGGCAATCTTCGGCGTTACTTTTCCGGTAGAAGTTAGCCGTGTAGAGAAGGTTAATGAAATTTCCAAGGGCATACATAATTAGCTAGCTGTGTACTGGTAGTATTACATGCACAGTGATGTACTTAGTGGGATGTGTCTGGATGCCAGATGAAGAGGCATATTTCCTGAGTTTACAAAAGAAAATGATGTTACGTTACCGATTGTTAATTGTATTCATTAGCTCGTGCCACGTACATGTACTTATTGCCGTTTGTGGTTAATATGAACAGAAGTCAAACAAAACCTCAGCTCCATTGATGGGGACGGCAGAACTCCAGTTGCAATTTGGGCAGCTTCCTCATAGTGCCGTCGTCCTGTCGAGACATGATGGGTGCATGAGGCACGGTGGTAAGGGAGGCATGGTGGTATTGTGGTAAGGGAGGCATGGTGGTATTGTGGTAAGGGAGGCATGGTGGTATGGTGGTAAGGGAGGCATGGTGGTATGGTGGTAAGGGAGGCATGGTGGTATTGTGGTATGGTGGTAAGGGAGGCATGGTGGTATTGTGGTATGGTGGTAAGGGAGGCATGGTGGTATTGTGGTATGGTGGTAAGGGAGGCATGAAGCTTAGCCAAAGATGGATGAGTATTACTGGCACTCATTAGTATGAATAATAAATTAACCATACTGGCTGACCTGCAGACCAACAATGAGATTATCTAGTGCACAGAATTAAAGATACAGTTACATGTACACACTTCTATATTGTAATTTACAAGAATGAGGAGATTATCTAGTACATAGGCCTAAAGATATAGTTCAGAAATACAAAACAACTCTAATCTAAATAAATGTATTCTACGAACAGTTAGTGCTTCATAGCTAAAGTGTTAGCCAGCTGAACCTCGCCAACTGCTGGGGTTCGTAGAGCAGTAATAATGGTTTTCCACATGTATGAACTTTGGGCCAGTTGTTTCCACTCCAGAAAAACTCTTTCAAATGAATGAAAAGCAGACATAGGAGGAGGCTTTCCTGCATTTTGGCTTTGGATATCATCCAGAGTGCCCGATGACACACCCAACTGAATACCTACATCTCTCCACTTTGCAGGAATCACACTTGCAATTTCATTCATGAGATCTTTCAGCTCTGGGGAACCTGTAATGTAACAGTGATGAGGATGGGCTTATAAGCTTTTGTGTCACTTACATAAGAGAAAATATCACAATGATAACGTGCATTAAACCTTGTAAATGTAGGCTACTGGGTGATGTGCACTTCATAAGGAAAAGCAAACATTACTAAACATATGATTTAGGTTCTCCTATGTAAACTGGTGCCCAGACCAAGCTGCCTGCAGCATTCCACTGTGTCTCAAGAGTTTACCATGTTAATGTGCACTTCAATCTATGCTGTTTTTTTTTTTTTAAATCCTGTGTGGTGTGTAGTCACACAACTTAAAATACATGTTCCAAGTTTCATGTTACATGTACCGATATACTTAAAATACCCAACCTAATTAATTGTTGTATGGGCTATCAGCAAAACTGAAGGTAGAAAGCTTTCCTGAAGCACATTACACTTGCACAAAGCTTTCAAAACTATCAGTAGGCTAACTACATTACCGTACTGTACTGATGTAAATAGGCAGCTGCAAGTATGTTTTTGTAACAAGATACACTTTAGAACGTGAATTTATGCTTGCCATCCTCAGGTTTAACAGTGATTGGAGTGCAGTAGTCCCCAAAATCCACTGTCTTGGCCCTCCCACATATGGTGTACTCAGTGTGTGGTTTAAGAGTATTGGTAGTGTCCCCAACAACATCATGAAGACATTCACTTTCACCATGTGGAGTGTAGCTGACTCGATAGCCTCTAATGATACCATTTACATCATGTGGTGGTTGCCAAGATATGGTTACTAATGGATGTTGATTTGACAATATGAGTATCAGCCTTCAATTTGATTGGAGAAGAAGAACTAAGTGTGAGTAATATACGTGTAACTGCATCACAAGGTTGTTCTGGCAAACAAATTAACCGACACAGAGTAGTAGCCCATGAAAACCAACTGTTTTTCTCCATGCATGAAACTTCTCTAAATAATTTGCGCTACTCAAGATTATTACTGTCACACATAATGTTTACTACAATTATAGTACATTGTGTACT
Organism: Spongilla lacustris; assembly: GCA_949361645.1. Lineage (NCBI taxonomy): Eukaryota > Metazoa > Porifera > Demospongiae > Spongillida > Spongillidae > Spongilla > Spongilla lacustris. The sequence goes on along the minus strand of OX442421.1, from coordinate 6,424,257 downwards.
TAATCTGCTGCTCAACCCATCCCAAAATGAACTAACCTTTATTTCCTTCTACACCAATGATGCACATAAGCTGTGGCTCCTTTTGTTTCCATATGATTAAATCAATCTTCTTCTTTCCAGTGATATCAGTCGTTCTATAGGACTTTGACATAACAGCATCTTGGAGAAGAGGCAGCTCCACCTCAGCTGGGCCACCTGCTTCAGGAGGGCAAATAATTATCTCTTTTGTATTCTTGGCAATAAAGTGACAGAACTCCTCACAGGTACTCTTGATGACTTCAATAACTGACTTCAATAGGCTAGGGTAATTTGGGTCGTTCTTATTTGAGTCAATGGTCAGATAGACACACTGGAATGATTTTTCCATCTCAAAAATAAAGTTTATACCTAATACACTCATCCAACTAATGCCTGTGCTCCATACCTCACATCGGCGGCTGAATGTAAGAAGAGCTGGGTCTTGTTGTGATTCATCAGGTAATGCAAACATATCTGCTAGCCGAAGAATAAGGACATGAAGAAAACGCACGGTGAAGAATTGGGTCATGTCTGCAGGATGCATCTTCCACACCAGACTGTTAGCATCTGCAGTGACAGTATTCGGTCGCTCTGCATCAACAAAAGCTGGAAAAAACACACATGTGCCAGGCTGAATGGTACCTTCTGATGCAAACATTGTGCCTGATACCTTCTGGCACAGCTCAAAATGACAAAGGAATTGTACAATCATGTTAATGTTGTGTTCCTTGAATTCTTTTTGAAGTGATGATAATGGAACTAGACCAATCTTACTAACTATGATATGGCGATATTCAGGGAAATCATGAGGTGCAAAGAGTGCTCCAATGATATCACTAAGGAGTGTTTCTGGTGTAGTAATTATCCAATTATCAGAAGGATTGGGGTTGGAAAAAAATGTGATCAGGCCTCTATCAGAAAGGATTGATAAAAGAGAGGTGATATCCTCAATGCTTGTTGGCAGACTTTGTTCCTCTACTTGCAAAAGACGAGATAACAGATCTGAGAGGGTAATGGCATCCAATTTTAATTCTTTCAGAAAGGCATACAATAAATGACTATTTAGCGAAATTGGTGGACTTTGTCCAGTAGTTTCATAAAGGGTGGACATAAAACTTTTCAGCTCTTCACTTTGGTATTCTCTTGCATCAAGAGCAAAAATTTTTATAAAGCTGAGATTATATTTCTGTATAACATCTTCAATGTATTCAGTTAAGCACCTGCACTTAACTGGCAGTTCCCTAGGCTTAATCTTGTCCACATGTGTACCCACCACTATGACTGATGATTGCTGTGCCTTACTTACATTCCCTATTAGAGCACACCAATAATTAAATTCCCTTTTCACAACATCAATGTCCTGTGATATGTCACTTAACAGGAGGAATGTTGATGGAGTATGTAATGAGATGGTCTCAAGGCAGGAGGAGTGTGATGAATAATATTGGAGATGACCAGCGAGATCGTATAAAACTATATTTCCATTAGAAACTGGAACAGGGTGTGGAATTATTCCAGCAGTATGCATTTTCACAGATGTATACTTCCAGGCAACAACTGATTTTAAAAAATGCTGCGAGAAAAGATTCCATTACCATTTTTTAACCCTTGCTACAAGTAACACACATGTGCATGCTCTACTTATTGAATGGATTGCCTGTCCATAATTTCTACTTCTGTTTGAGTTTTGGCATAGCTGCATATGGCAACAAAAGTAGTTGAGATGTGTTTGCTATAAATATGGGATTCTCCAATATTTATTTCTATTTTCTGGACCTGCACCAAATGATTCTCATGCACTGCCAGTCAGTCACAACATTATATGGCTGCAACACATTGTTAATTAGCTGCATATTGTAATGCAAGTGTTTATGTTCTTTTCCTTTTGGTGTGGGAAGTTTTAATGCCAGTTAATAATACACTCAGTGCCTCTCAATGAATCATAGGGAATGTTGAATGCTGATTGCATTGAACTAAACACAGATGCATGAATAGTATATGTAGGCACCAAAGAATACACAAACATGATCAGGAACAAACACATAACAAATTGAATACAAAGAAATACACACACAACTAATGGCAGAACCCAAAGCTCCAGAGCCAAATAGAGGTGAAGTTTATTAAAAAAGGCTGTTGACTTTGGTAAATAAGCACCCAACCTAGTAGCCAAACATGAATGTGCTAGAACACCTGAGACTTATAAAGGCAAGCACTTCCAGTCTAAGGCAGAAGAGTTCCCAGCACTCAATTTCCTAGCTTCCATTCAGCAGTGCTGCAGCCCATTATGATAAGATATGACCCATTTTGCAGGTAAAAGCATGACGTAATCAAGCAGTAGTTAACTTAACTCTATCAAAGATGACCCATGCTAGCAAACTGCATTTCAGCAGTTCTAGGATGGAGATGGTGTGTATCTAGCCTTGCAATTGCTTATGTGTGCATGTGAAACTAATAAAATGTGTGTCCAATACGCAAGAAGAACGTTCCTTATTACAACCTTGATTACATTGGGTATTCAGTTATGCACAGTTCAACCCATGCATGTCTAGATCAGGAGTGTATTTTGTGGTGCATTAGTACCATTCTGATGTGGATGTAGATGTTGGAGGTGACTTGATCAGATGAACATACAGACTGGATGGCAAACTTTATTGCAATGCATTCAAACTATAATAGCCTCTGGACCTCAGCCACTCATCAGCAATCAACTCAACAATGTTGCGAAGAACTAAAGCAAAAAGCAAGAGGCCTAGAGGGTCAATTGCTGGACACCAGAGGCTGGAAGGTGATCACTTGATGTGGTGAACAGTATCACCTGACCCATGCTAACAGCTAAGGAAACTGCTCACTCATTGGCAACACAAAACCTAATAAGGTGAAATTAGCTCTAATGTACAAATAACATTTTTCTTATGTAGTACGATATAAATCTACACGAAAGTGCATATGCATAATTTTACCTTTAACTGAGTGAACATCGTTCTTGGTGGCATTGGATGTTGAAGGATAACCTACAAGGTGATAGCCTGGGGTTGTGTGGCTGCTGGAGAAACAATCAATTGATGCCTTGAACCAAAAGTAAGTGCATTTTCTAGCAAGCCACCTAAGCACTCAATCAGTGGTGAGATGGCCGGGGGGGCCAGGCCTTAAATAGAGGGCACCAAAATGACATAGGAACACGCCTATTCATAACTATTGGGCTACACTGATGTCATGAGAATCGGCTACGTGATAATTGCTACCAGCCTTTGGCATTGTTATCGTGCTGCTCGAACAGAGGGCATTATTGTGCGCAATGCAGTGCTCTTTAGTGTCCTTTTTGTGATTCCGTAATCTTACTGGTTGTTGATCCATTTTGTTGGTGAGCTTGAGTAGTTGAGAGGCATGGTGTGATCTATTCTTCTTTAGTACCCTGGTAAGCCACACACACTATCCATTCAATCTATATTGGTCACAACTTGCTTATGTGTATTTAATGGCTAAATTTGTGTTTGACGGACTTCGACATGCCATTGGAAGGCAAATCACATATGTGCAAATCAGGACCTGCTTATTGTAAAGAGAAGAAGGCAAAAATTAATGAGGAACGAAAGCTAGGCTCTTTTTGCAAACCACTGAAACTGACGCTCCTGCAGTCCTAGACCTCACACGTGACATTTGTAACGACCGCCCTGCAGTAGCCTGAGACTTCACTTCTGCAAACATTCATGACAATTCCTTGCCAACCATTTCATGTTTGGAATCATGAAATTCAGTAACTACTTCCTCCTTTTACGGATACTCCAACTACTACTCCTGTTGATGGCAACTCCTTATTGCAAAAATATCAAAGGCTATCACATGACTACAGTGACAGTGAAGTTACAGAAGCTTCAGCTTTGACGCCTTTTAGTACTGACAGCAATCTAGAGACTTTCTGCATAGAAAAGCCCGCCATAACTACCACTGTCGATGCATGTGGTTTCAAAGACTAATCATCAGTAATGTGCAATCAGCCTGAAGAGAAGATCATTACTGGTAAAGTTTCAAGAGATTGTAGGAAAAATTACTGGGGTCATTGATCTAGCTAAATTAGTGAAATTAAAATTAAGCATGCCAGAGAAGGAAGAATGGACCAAATCAGCCAGATAAAAGTGTTCTTACATGTATTTCCACTAAAAGGCAGCCACATTCCAGACATTGTTCCCCATAAGTTTTTACCATGCCTATGCACCAAAAGACAATGGGTATCAATCATATTCACCATCAAAGGATGCCTTGTTGTGTGCCATGTATTCTGTTCAGCACCGCTGTCTTGGGAGGACAACACTTACGACCTAATCAAGGAATGGCTTTTGCTCTGGTTTGTACATGCAAGTACATAATTATAATATTTACACAGTAAAATACATATGCACTTATAAATGCAAACAGCTAATCCGTTAGGTATATATAAAACAAACATGTCCTATGAGTCCTAAGTGACTGATCCTGATTGCGTTGGGTTGTTCATACTGCACGTGAACTATTGTTTTAATTGTTAAACCATTCCACACATTATGATAGTTCTATATATTGTAGTCTTGGCCCCAGACCCAATGGATGCAGCGTGGTATGCGTAGAGCTGTGTGACAGTGTCCGACTTTATATTTGTGCTTAACGAGATAAGAAATTCTAAGCATGTGTGTGTGGGGGGTGGGGGTGGGGGTGGTGGCAATCAGTGTATTTGGCCCCCCCCCCCCCCCCCCCCCCCCCCCCCGCCAGCGACAGACAAGCCACCTCGCCACTGCACCCAACAGAATAGACATCCCAACCAGAATGTTTTGGCTTAAAGAGAGCAGTGAGCACTTAAATCGCAGAAAACAACCAATATCTCCTTAAATAATATTGTAAAATTATAACAATTATAATAATAAGATAATGGCAAGTAACTACTATCCCATTTGATAGCACTCATACATGTCTACATGTCACAGCACTTGCTTGGAATCTACTCAAGCCATGTTCACAAAGCTACAGACAGTAATTCAGTTACATATCTACATGGAGGTACTCACCTTTGAACGCTCTACTGCACTACTCATTGGTTGTGATCTATCAATAATAACCTGACAAATAGACAGGAAAGAAATATAAATTATTGAAACTGTAATCCATAAATTTGTGTTTATGGCAAAAAAAAACTGCATTGGATTTTAAGGAATAATTTTACTGGCCCACTAGTGCACACAATACATTTGATGATGCTGTCATTACTATGCGTGTATTGATTGTGGTTATTCACAGTGGCCATGACTATGCAATACAAAACTTATTAGATCAAGTTATTCCTAGAAATACAAACCATACAACCCTATGGAAAACATTACAAACTGACCAATGCACATGGGCATTCTGCATTGCCTAATTCTTAATGTCAAATTGAGTTATGTTGTAAATTACATAACTTTGTTTTACACCACCCAAACAGTGCTAGCCAAGATTTATAATCTATAAAGCAGGCATGTCCTATAGCTAGCTTTGAACATGCGGCTACTATACGATCATGGACGTATGCAGCGGGGGTGGGAGGGGGTTGGGAGGGTGGGGGGAGGGTCGATTGATGGGTTCGAACAACCCACCTCCCCAAAACGAGGTCATTATCACTTAAAAGTTTTACTATTTGTTGAATAATACACCCTTATTTACAACATACGTGTACGCGTTCTAACATGTACGTACGAAAATGTACGTGTATATACGTAAAATTAGTATCGATTAATTTTGCCTTTATGACACAAATGGTCACCTTTTAATAAAATTCAACCCTCCCCTGTACTGAAGGCTGCGTACGCCCATGTGTGATCAGTAGAATGTTGATTGGACGTAGTTCAAAGAAATGGCTGTTGCTGTGGATCGAGCTATTAAAATACACCTGTATGTACATGTAGGCATTGATCTATGATCAAACAAGACTACATGTACAACTACCAAAATGTACAATGAAATCATACATTAATGTGGTCTAGTATCACATTCTATCTTTAAATGTAGATACATGGTATTAATGCTCAGAAAAAGCTGCTGGTACATGTATATTGTCCAGGAAAGTGTTATACTTATTTCAGTGTATGACCCACAAAAATATTATTACATGGACTTATTACATGGACTTCAGATAATGAGAGAAATGGCGACGAATTTAGAAAAGAAAAAGAAAAAGAAGAACTCTGCGCCGTGTTGCCAGTGTAATGGCGATAACACAAAGTGTAAGAATTGTGTTTGTGTAAAGGCGGGCCGTTTCTGCAGCAGCCACTGTCGAGCTGCAAAGAAGGGAAGTTGTTGCAACAACCCACCCGTTTCTGATGGAGTTGCCTGTGCTCAGCCTTCGCAGCTTGATACTGTCTCTTCCGGGATTGAAAATCGTTGTTTGTTGTTGCCATGCTTGATTTACCTACGAATGAGATATCATCCACTCTGCATATTAATACCGGTTCCAATAATGGCGCACCCAGCGTATCCTCGGAAGCAGATTCTGTGTGGAGTCTTCCTTCCTACTGTGAATCAAGTGCACCAAACTTTTTGTGGGATGAAGTAGACAATGAGACTTTTTCTCGTTCTTTGGAAAGTTGCTATTCGGAGGTTGTTCATTGGAAAAGGCAATTATTCAGGCTTCCTTTTGGACATGTAGGTAATTGTGTTGTTAAGGAGCTAGCTAGAGTCTTCAATGCTTTTGCAAATGCAAGTGCTTTAGAGTCTGTTGCCTTAAAAGCAGCTATGGTTCTACCTTCTTTGCTCCTGCAACGAACTCATGCTAAATCTAAGGCTAAAGAGGATGTGGTACATTTAGAGCGACGGCTCAACCTTTGGCTCAAAGGGGATCTTAACACCCTACTTGTTGAGGGTCGTGAAATTCAGCATATACTCTCTAGAAAGAAAACTACAACCCGGACTAGATCAGTCTCCATGGGAGAGAAGGCCCGCATTTTTTCAAAACTAATGATGGAAGGGAAGGTCAAATCAGCACTGAGAATGATTGCTAATGATGAATGTGGTGGTGTTCTTCCCCTTACAGATGAAGTAATACAATGTCTAAAGGGCAAACATCCTACCAGGAAACAGGCCACTCACACTGCTTTGGTAGCTCCGACCTCTCCTCCTGAATTAGTTCCACATATTATACTGTTTGACACCCTAAATGCAGAGCTGATTCGCAAGGTCGCACTGAAAACAGAAGGTGCTGCTGGTCCTTCTGGTTTGGATGCAACTGCTTGGAGACACCTTTGCTGTTCATTTCAATCCTCCTTCGATCTCTGTGCTGCATTAGCCTCTGTTGCCAAAAGAATCTGTACTACCTTTATCGACCCAAAATGTCTCTCAGCCTTTGTTGCCTGTCGGTTGGTTCCTCTTGATAAATGTCCAGGTGTGAGGCCAATTGGTATTGGGGAAACAATACGGCGTATCATTGGGAAGGCCATCCTGGCAACCATTGGGCAGAATATCATTGATGCTGCAGGCCCTCTTCAGTTATGTGTGGGTCAACATGCTGGTTGTGAAGCAGCAGTACATGCCATGGGCTCTCTATATATGATTCCCAGACAACAGAGGCAATTCTACTGGTTGATGCAAACAATGCCTTTAATTCACTCAATCGAGAGGTTGCTCTTAGAAACATCCAGCACCTTTGTCCTTCACTTTCAGTTGTTCTAATTAATACCTATCGTGAGGACATTGATTTATTTGTTGATGGTGCAACACTGCTTTCAACTGAAGGAACCACTCAAGGTGACCCATTAGCAATGGCAATGTATGGAATTGGCATTTTACCACTCATTAAAAAGTTACAAACTTGTGATGTCACCCAAGCTTGGTATGCAGATGATGCAGCAGCTGCTGGGTCAACAGCTAATATTTGATGCTGGTGGGACATCATAACCAAAGCTGGACCAATGTTTGGATACTACCCAAATGCTTCGAAGACTCACCTCATTGTAAAACAAGAGTATGTGTAATCAGCGAAAGATTTGTTTGAAGGTACTGGAATCTCAGTATATGCTGATGGTGATAGATACCTTGGTGCTGCCATAGAGACCAGAACCTATATTGAACAGTATGTTAAAAACAAAATCTCTGAATTTATTGGAGAGGTAAAAAATTTATCGGCTTTTGCACTTACCCAACCTCATGCAGCATACTCTGCATTCTGTCATGGTCTCATTGGGAAATGGACTTACCTTGCTCGAACGATACCTCACAGTAGTGAGCTCTTCATACATCTTGAGGATGCCATACGAACTATTCTTCTACCCTCCCTCACTGGTCAAAGCCCATTCAATGACACTGATCGAAACATGTTGGCACTTCCAACTCGGCTGGGGGGCCTTGGTATAATCAATCCATCCCTAATGTCTTCACATCACTACACTAGTTCAGTAAATGTGACATCTTCTCTTGCCAACCTTGTCATCACTCAAGCAACTTCGATGCCTCCTGATCTTGAGATCCAGCAATTTGAGCAAAAGAACCTGGCACGTAACCAACGTAAAGCAATGGAAACAGCATCTGTCACCGAGTTACTGGCTATACTCACAGCCAAACAGAAACCATCTGTAGAGACTGCAAGTGAGAAAGGAGCATCCAGCTGGCTGAATGCTCTCCCTATTGCAAGGCATGGTTTTGCTCTACACAAGGGTGCTTTTAGAGATGCTATCTGTTTACACTATGGCTGGCAACCTGCTTTATTACCATCCCATTGTATATGTGGCTCCATCTTTACTGTGGAGCATGCCATGAATTGCCCATCAGGAGGCTTTCCTTCAATTCGGCACAATGAAGTGCGAGACTTGACCTCTGCATTCCTCAGTGAAGTATGTCATAACGTACATACAGAACCTACCCTGCAGCCATTGCAGGGTGAGCACCTTAAAAATAAGTCTGCCAATGGAGAGGTAGGCGCTCGACTTGATGTTGCTGCACAGAATTTCTGGGGAAAAGACCAACAAACTGCCTACTTTGATGTCAGAGTATTCAACCCATTTGCTCAATCCTATACCAATTCCTCTTTGTCAAAGTGCTATAGAAAACATGAACTGGAGAAGAAAAGGGAATATGAAGAAAGAGTAAGAGAGATTGAGCATGGATCCTTTTCACCCTTGGTATTCACTACAGCTGGAGGTATGGGTTCAATAGCAACCACAGTGTACAAGAGAATAGCATCCTTAATTGCTGACAGAAGAGAAGTACCCTATTCTACCACTCTTTTTTGGTTGCGGTGCAAGCTGAGTTTTTCTCTACTCCGCTCAGCAATCATGTGCCTACGAGGAACAAGGTCGTTTCACTCACACTCACAATACCACTCTATAGCCTTGGCTTGTGCAGAGGCTAAGGTCTCCCACTGAACATTTTTTTTACTTTGGCATCTTTATATTTTATATTTTATTTTCGTTTTTTTGGGGTTTGTGTACACATATACACCACATATATTAATATTATGCAACAAAAATATTCATGTTGTATAATAAAAGCAGTAATGTATATCATGGTAACAAACTGGGCCACTTACTTGAGCCAAAGTTGACTTCCCGGCTTCAGTATGTCCACAGATGATTACTTTACCAAATGAGTGAACAGGAAAGTCCTCACAGTTCTTTATGTACTTCTTCAGCAGGTTCAGTACCCTGTATTCTTTGGCTACCCTCACTGCTGTATTTCCATGTTCATTCTTAATGTTCAAATTAATGCCAGGAACAGAAAGTAATATTTGAACACACTGCATATGTCCATTAGCAGCAGCAATATGAAGAGGTGTAGAACCAGGCTGAAAGATGAAGGATATTGTGGTACATATATGTACATGTATCTGCCACCAGACAAGTCAACATAAATGGCAGTTGTCTGTACAGAAATGTACACTAACAATAAGACAAGATAATAATAATTGTTTACATGGTGTGTTTGAGTATGTGTGTGTGTGTACATTCATGTCCTATGGACCCTGTAGGTGTCCACCATTTTGGTAGGCTATGTATGCACAGCAGGGAACAAGCTTTATGGTGATGATCATCAGCAGGAGGTGCTAACCATTAAAAATCCTGACACCATTTTAAAACTTGGGATATGCACTTCCCATTATTAACTTGGGTCAACAGGTCTTTCCATCGTAAAATGTACAGCATTGGAACAGCTGAGGACCAAATCATTATAACAAAAAACGACGTCTTGAAAGAGGAATTCACTACATACACACAATCAAATAGGTTCTTGCAATCAAATTTCAAATCACAAGTAATCATAATACACTCACACAAGAACCTCATCAACTTACATACTACATGGATGGCAGACAGTGTGACGCAATATACAGAGATATTCAATTGCAGGATCAATTCAGTTCAAAGTCCATCAATTCAGTTCAAAGTCCATCACGTGACAACCCCAATCAAGTAGAAGCAATATAAATTCAATTCCACACACACAATATCACACTTGCACACACTTTGCTCACTAAAGAGACTAGTATACTTTAGAACCAAACTCACTACTCAGATTTGGTAAATCATTGTTCAACCTCAAATACAGAACTTAATATATACTATTCACAACCTTGTTCAGTCACATGATAGGTTCGAGCAATCAAATTTCAAATTACAAGTAGAGTCTAATCACAATGCACTCACACAAGAATCTCCAACTCATCAACTTACAATCTAAATGACAGTAGACAATGTTGTATTACTGCAGCAATATACAGAGTTACTCAATTGCAGGATCAATTCCGTTCATCAACACATAAGTCCATCATGATGACAACCCAATTAAGAAAAAGCAATACTAATTCAATTCCACATACACAATATCTCACTTTCACACTAAAGAGACTAGGTAAGTTATAACCAAAAGAAAAGTAATAACACACTACTCATATTTGGAAAGTCATTGTTCAACCTCAAATACAAAACATAATATGTAGTATTCACAAACTTGTTCAGTCACATGATAGGTTCTTGCAATCCAATTTCAAATCACAAGTAGTAATCACAATGCACTCACACAAGAACCTCATCAACTCATCAACTTACATGCTACATGGATGGTAGATAGTGTTGTATTATTGCAGCAATATACAGAGTTATTCAATTGCAGGATCAATTCCGTTCAGCAACACACGGGCAGTCCATCATGATGACAACCCAATCAGGAAGAAGTAAAATCAATTCAATTCCACTATCTCACTTTCACACTTTGCTCACCAAAGACACTAGCATACTTTAGAACCAAATAAAAAAATAACACACTAATACAGAACATAATATTTAGACTAAAGAATATAATTATAATTGGAAAGTTTACATGAACAGAATATGTAATACACACAACACTTAAATCACACTACAGTTAATTAAATTTTAAGATGGGAGCCACCTGGAAAGGATCGCTGTCGCATTCGCTCTCACCAAGTGCAGGTTGAGCCTACTGTACAGCTCAGACAGCACAGCTGATTTTGTTTTGCCCGATGTTATGGCAAGATGGGAGGCAAGCATTTTAAACGAATCTATGGCTTCTTTTCCCCAAGCATCATACGACTCTGCAACTAGAGGTATACAACACCACCCCAAGGCATTGCATTTGGGGTCATTTTCTGTGTGTTTACGCTCTTCGGTGGACAATGCAGCTGCCCCAGCTGACAATCCCGCTAAAAATGTAATAGTTGATAATAATTGATAATAATTGATGCACACATAGTATACACAAAGGCAAGTAATCATGACTGTAGTATTCACAAACTTGTTCGGTCACATGATAGGTTCTTGCAATCAAATTTCAAATCACAAGTAGTAATCACAATGCACTCACACAAGAACCTCATCAACTCATCAACTTACACACTATATGGATAGTAGACAATGTGAAATTATTGCAGCAATATACAGAGATATTCAATTGCAGGATCAATTCCGTTCAGCAGCACACATGTCCATCACAATGACAACCCAAATCAAAGAAGAAGCAAAATTCAATTCCACATGTACACAATACCTCACATTCACACACTTTGCTCAATAAAGAGACTAGCATAATGTACAATCAAATCCTCCAAATACTAAACCTAATATCAACAAACTACACATACATTGTATGCGCATTGGAAAAATAACTATCTCATTGTTCAACAAATGCAATGCACACAGATATACATGAACCTCATGAATTCATCCACTTACATCCTATATGAATAGAAGGCAATGTTCCAAATGACACATTTTTGCAATGACAGAGTTATTCAATTGCAGAATCAATTCCATTCAGCAACACACAAGTCCATGATGACAACCCAATCAAGAAGAAATCCAACATCACACATACAATACCTAACATTCACATACTTTGCTAAAGATACTAGCATACTGTCAAAAAAACCTAATAACAACTTACTACTCGCATTGGAAGATAAGTACCTCATTAAAAATAACACACATGCAATATGTAGTATCAGAACCTATTGGAAATATGATTAGCACAACACCCAATCTCACTATAACCAATGTACCTTAGAATCAATTGGGCTTTAGTGAGCGTATTTGGATAGAGCTGTCGAATACCTACAATGTAGTAAAACCGCCAATGCTTAGAAAGCTGATATAATGCTCATTTGTTCCCACACCCGAACCTAAAAGGTTTCTCCTGCCTCTTCTGCATCTGATAAGGTTTTATTGCATTGCATTTTCGACACGATTGAAGCGTAATGTTAGCCGTTATGAAAAGGACCTAGAAAAAGTCACGTTAGCAGTGGCGTAGGAACCTATTAAAGGTTGGGGGAAGGCAAACTTCATAATAAAATATCAGGTGTCAACAAAAGGGGGAGTGTGTAAGAGGCGGATGTGCCCCCTCCCGCGTGGAGCGCAGAAGCTTTTGGAGAAGTATGGTAGTTGGCTTATGAAACCTCATGGTCACACATAGTTGTTATTAAAAATTTGTTTATATTATACATATAAAGGTACGTACACTTACCCTTTGGGAAGTCAGTTGTTTTTAAAGAATATTTTCGGATCAGGAGTAGCTACCAGATTAACGCTATCAAACCGACACGTGGATTTATATTTTAACCCTAATACTACATTCACACGACACAACCTTTCAGTGCCAGCATGGTACTGTACAGTACGGCATGGTTAAAATTTGACACATGAACACTGCCAAAACCATACATACTAGCAGGCTCGATTGTGGTAGATTGCGATATGATAGCAAGCGAGCATGCATAGTAGCTTGTTTTCATAGTATTAAAATGGCGGGGTGGTTGATTTCAGGCAATAATTGTAGCTAGCTACATGTAGTTACGGCCACCACACAATCCACAATAATCAATAGTCGTACCGTGCCATACTTAGCTGTTCCGTACCATGTTGTACCAATGATCGATGTGTCGTGTGATTATAGAATTTGGATTGGGGGGGGGGGGGGGCCAGGCCCCCGCAACTTTATGATTGGCCCCCCCCCCCGGTTCCTACGCCATTGGTTAGAAACTTACTGCTGAATTTGTTTGGTACTATGACTTTCCAAGTTACATGTATCCTGAACACAATTTCTATCTTTAGCAAACTTAGTTTTGTTAGCAATAGCCCACAACATATTTTATTTTATCAGCTTTGGAAGCCATAAAAGTGGGAACCTCCCCTGTAGCTTGCGGTCAGTTGTCACTATGGTCTACATTATTTAGCATATCTACCTACCTAATCACACAATGCACTCACACAAGAACATCATCAACTAACAAACTTACATCCTACATGGATGGTAGACAATGTCGTATTATTGCAGCAAAATACAGAGATATTCAATTGCAGGATCAATTCAGTTCCAAGTCCATCAGTGATGACAACCGAATCAAGAAAGAGCAACATAAATTCAACTTCACATACACACTATCTCATTCATACCTCACATTCACACAATTTGCTCACTGAAGAGACTACTAGCATACTGTACAAACAAATGCTCCTAATATCAGACCTAAAAACAACACACCAAAATAAACCATTTTCATTGTTCACACCTAAATACAAAACACACACTCACACTCAATCAGCAAATAAAAGCAATAAAAATTGAATCAAAATAAAATTGGTGATGTAGAATTTTTATAGACAGCAATGTGAGGAAACGAGGATTGCGGAAATGATACATTCATTAATCGAGAGTTACGGCAGTAACTCTCATATAGGAATAGTGCCATATCATGAAATCATTTAAAAACCGCGACCGGCGTATAACTCACGAACCGATAAATGGATAGTGTAGCTCTTTGTTGCTATCGAACCAGAATGGTACGACGATAATTTACACGTTTTGTTCAAGTCGCTAAATAGTTTGCTTTAAGAGAACAAAAAGCTCGTAATTCTCGTTCTCAGTCCCAATTTTCTCCTCCGACAGTTTTTCCTGGGATGAGTATAACTCGGTATAGGAACGGTTTTAGAGAGCGCCAATTGCACCATTAGATGTAGAATTTATCTACCGACTTGTCAGATATACAGATTTGGTATAAAGCAATAATTACACCATATTGAGTTCTTAACACAAGCGTTCCCATGACAATACCTATACGTATAATTAGAAACTTATGGTACCATAATTATTTGTTGTTTGTTCACCATGTTTAACTAGCGTTGTCAAAATGCCTTCACGGGAACGACAGAGAGACTACTAGCATACTGTACAAACAAATGCTCCTAATATCAGACCTAAAAACAACACACCAAAATAAACGAGGAATACATCCAAAACCGAGATGGTGAATTAGAAACCTCCCAGGTTCGGTACAATGTGAACCGCGCTTCTATTTTTAAAAAGAGGGGGGCGTGTATGCTGTGATGAGCAGAATTCTGATGAGTTATGATTGCAACGATAAAATTGAATAGTCCTATATTTAGCAACATATAATGCGGATCCTGAACAAAAGCGAGCGTCTGCTACAGTGCATAAAGCTTGGGGCGCGAGTTTCAATGTAAAACAGCTGCAAATGTAACATAAATGTGTTGCTAGGCAATAAAGCAACTTGATTTTGTCATACAAACATACGGGCCGGTTGTAAGTATACTAGTAGTTAAAAAAATGAATGAAACAAGATATTAAAAACATTCTCTCTGAGAAAGTTAGTGGTATATAGGATTTGAAGACGTTTATACAGTGCTAAATATAGGAATAATTATTGTATCTCCACTGAATCCCTTGTTCCCTTCCTTTTTACACCCCCGTTGCCTTCAAATCCTATATACCACTACCTTTCTCAGAGAGAATGTTTTTTATATCTTGTTTATAATATTAACTGCTTGAAATAAATTGCTAAATTAGGTCTGTAATATTTATAAATTAATGAATGTATAATTTCGGTAATCCCTAATTTTCTTACTTTTTACTCAATTGGTGTCTGCAAATCCTATATCACCAATTATTTTTTAATATCTTTTTTCACTCATTTCTTATCTGTCTGGGAGTGCAATGTCTGTGATAACACAATAAAATGGGGGCCTGGTGGGGCTAGCCAGCTCTCTATCAGTTTGTATGGTTTATTTTGCAACCTACTTTCAGTACTCTCTGTGAGCAGTTTCTGGCCACAATGACATCTGACCACTTTTATGGCTTAAAGGCTGATAAAGTCTGTTGTAAGTTTGAAATTGTGTTCAGGATAACTCTAATTCAGAGAGTAATAGTACCAAACAAAACTGGCAGTAAGTTTCTAACTTGTCTTCTCTAGGTCATTTGCAAACAGCTTATATTACACTTCAATTGCAATTGTGACAAAGATACAGTGCAATAAACCTCTTATCAGATTTGGAAGATGGATGAACTCTTTAAAGGTTTGAATGTGGGAACGAGTGAGCATTATTGGTGTTGTCTGAGCTTTCTAAGCGTCAGCAGTTTGACTACATTGTAGGCATTTGATGGCTCTATCCAAATACGCTCACTAAAGTTGATTCTACGATACATCGGCAATAGTGGAATTGGGTGATTTGTTACAATTCATATCCTTTATTTCTCTTACTAATGTATCAGCAACTACAATATGCAGTATTCACAAACTTGCTCAGTCACATAACAGGTTCATTGAATGAAATTGGAGATCAGTAAAAGTAATGCATATAATGATATTTAACAATACCTTGGACAACCCAATCAAGAAGCAATATCAATTCAACCTCACTTGTCATTAATACGTAACATTTATGTTAACCTGCAAAACCAAAACACACGCTCAATCAGCAACTAAAATATGTAGTATTCACACAGTTGTTGTTCAGGCACATTATAGGTTCATTGCAATCAAATTTCATATGAGTACAAATTAAGTGGGAATACCTTAGTCTGTGCATTAATGTTAGCCCCACCATCCACGAGCATCTGAACAACTTGAGAGCAACACCCAATGCAAGCAGAGTGAAGAGGTGCATGTCCATGCTGGAAGAGAATTGTGTGATTATAGGTGTGCACCATAGGTGTGCACCATATGTGTGGCATATGTGTGGCATGTACATGATCAAAGAGAATCATCATGGGTGCATATGTACATGTATGCATGTGCATATGTGCACATGTGTATGTGTGTGTGCATTTAATCAGGTGACTGGTCAGCTAGCCAGCTTTAAAGCAATACAAGTTTTGAATTAAGCCTAACAAATCTAATCGTAACGCCTGGAAATGAAATTTAAGCAGTTTTGCCCTCTTGAGTTCTACACCTGACCCCTCTCCCCTAGGAGACCTGTCCAATATGGGTCAATCAACACTGAATGGAGACAGAAAAATAATTTACCTGTGTTCATCAGTCAAATTGAAAGTACACATGTAGGTTGCAAAATACACCATATATTAATTCCGAGTGTGGAGTGAGCTGTGCTTTTTGAAAGGAAATGTGGTTATTATCCGGATAATTACCCTTAGCGTCAGGGCTAGTTGCGGTTAAGAGATGAAGAATTTAATTACCCATTAATGATATCGATGTCACATCCGGTTTGCTCTAGCGACTATGGTTTTGTATTATGAGTGAACGGAGCTGCCTGGATAATGCCATCCCTCATGATCCATGGGCAAATTAAATACTTTATTTAAGCAGCTATGACTGGTACATGGTGCGTAGTGTGTGGGAACAGCAGCACAAGGACCTCAGTACCTTCGTTAGTAGGTTTTCTTGTGATAAAGGAAAGCAAACCATCTGGCTTCGCTCACCATCGTGTTTTTTTGGAGGTATTTTCCGAATAGCGGCAAGAAGAGTGGCCCCTAACTACGTAAGCCTGGGTTTAGGCTTTGCCTAACACACCAATAACAAAAAGACCCCGTGGCCGAGCTCCAAAGGGCAAATTAAACATCAAGAGGCTGTAACATCCTGTATCAGAATGTGAATGTCAAATCAAAATTTGATTCGACGCGTTTTTTTGCTGTGGCTATTTTAAAGGATGTAGGCTCTTGTATGTACAGTTTATCCAGCACCAGCATCTCCATTGAGCAGCAGTTCAGTGACACCTCCAACTCTAGCTAAGATATATTATCACTGGTTAGCAGTATAAGTCGCTAAAGAAGATCTAGCAGGCCTAGCAGCTGCTTAGTGACTTTGCTGATGCATCAACATTCTTGACTGCAGCTTATTTTTTTCTGCTACAAGGTTTCTAAGAGCAGGCATAGCTGCCATTCGTAAGAACAGGCCATTCTCACAGCCGTACGTATAAAATTCGCGAAACTTACATCAGAAGATAGTGCCCAAGGTAATAGGTTGACTTCAGTGTCTTTATGCATACATAAGGTACGCCAAGGCAGAGGCACACAGAATAACAAAACTGTAGCCATGCAGGTAAGCAGTCCGGACGTGACGTCACGTGTAATTTTCAACGTTCTTTGGTGTAATCAACATTCCATTGCTTACGCGCGCAACTGGTCCATTGATATAATTGTACCAGGTACATGTATTTATGAAGCATATGCCTCCGTCACAACTCATAGCACTAATCTACAAAAAAAAAAAACAGTCATCCATTTATGTGCTACCATGGACATGGGGAGCTCATGCATATAAATATGCACTTGGCAGCCAAAGAGTACAACAAATACAATGAATGTGCTTATGTGTGGGTTTGTATTTACAATGCCTTTAATCTTTAATCTGCGTGAAACGATCCTGAATTCAGGATCAGTAAAATCCTGAATTCAGGATAATGAGTTCTTCCGTTTATAACAACCATTGCAGTGAAAATTAAAATCATAAAAACATAGAAGCTGTTTGTTTCACCAATGGTGCAAACATTCTATACCATGGAATAATTTTAATCATCTAGAAAGCTGCCCAAATGTCAAGGATGCATAAGCCCGTTTTGTTACTCTTCTCGCTTACATAAATTAAATGATTAGCAATTTATAGTTTGTAATGCTTACAAAGAGCATTGAACATATCAATTTTACTTCTTTTCACTTCTTATTGGTGGTAGCACCTCCAGAAGTTGTATTTTTATCAAACTTGTACACAAAATAATAGATAAGTGTAATTTATGATCACTGTCCGAGCACCCCCCCCCCCCCCCCCCCTTCTTTTTATGTCCCAACAGTGCTGGTGACAGCATTTCTACCAATGCCAGGCATTTCTGCATCGCTCTCAACGACAGAAATGCGTTTTTATTTTTATTTTGCAGAGGCTAACCATCGTACCACCTGCTTTGACTCGCTTCGCTTAGTCCGCCTTGAGTTAATTCGATGCTCAAATCTCCTGTGTCCCATATTCTTGAATTTGCTTATATGGCTCTCCTTACAGATCTTTGTAACAGTTTCTATCTTGAAAGTAAGCTTCCTGCTCTTTCCTCAACTTTATACCTGACTTTGATGGTAACCACGGCATTATTTGCAAACGAAAAGGGAAACTAAGCCTAAACTTGTTTTTTCAAAAAGAAATAAAAATTAAATGATTAGCAATTTATAGTTTGTAATGCTTACAAAGAGCATTGAACATATCAATTTTACTTCTTTTCACTTCTTATTGGTGGTAGCACCTCCAGAAGTTGTATTTTTATCAAATCTCCTGTGTCCCATAATTTAAAGACTAAAATGGATAGCGCTGTTGAGATGAAAGCCTACAGAAGCTAAAAAGCAAAAAAAAAATCAGCATTACCGTTCGAATTGGTGTCGATACGAGCGGCGTAAAGTCATCCTTAATTCAGGATTTCCATCCTGAATTAAGGATGAAAATAGATTAAAGGTTTAGGATTATAATAGTGGGAAGGGAAGAGATAGGATCATACAGTAAGTGCATCATTGCATGACCCACAGGGCTATACAAAGCCTAATACCAAACAGCCTATTTAATACCTTGTTCTGTAGCTTGAGGTCTGCCCCAGACTTCAGATCAGTTTGCATAACATCAGAGTGGCCACGCAAGCATGCAACATGAAGTGGGGTGTCTCCATCCTGCAAGACATGGCAGAACTCAAGATAATGATTGTAGACACACATAGATGTAGGCAAATATTTCCTATTTTTTAAAAGCAACATATAATTGTAATGCCATTCTACAAACTGCTACATATAGTAACAAGATATAAAAACATTTTCTCTGAGAAAGTTAGTGGTATATAGGATTTGAAGGCAATGGTGGTGTAAAAAGGAAGGAAACAAGGGATTGTAGATAAAATATTAATTATTCCTATATTTAGCACTTTGCAAGAATGGCATTACATTTATGTTGCTAAATATGACAATAATTATTGTATCTCCAATCCCTTGTTTCCTTCATTTTACACCACCATTGCCTTCAAATCCTATATACCACTAACTTTCTCAGAGAGAATGTTTTTATATCTTGTTTCATTCATTTTTTTAAATAAGTGACTACTAGTATACATGTACTTTGCAACCCGTATATACTAGTACAATGTACCTGTAAATACGTTTGTATGACAAAATCCAGCCATTGTAATTCCCCATGTTTATTGCATAGCAACACAATGTTTACAGTTATGTTATATTTGCAGCTGTTATAGATCGAAACTCGCGCGCCAAGCTTTGCCTCTTAGATGCTTATTTCTCGTCTGAGTTCAATTCCTAACGATGCCTCTTAGTAGCTCGCACCGCAACAGAATTCTTTTCGTGTCACTGCCCCTTAGAAGCTCGGTTCGACTCCAGATTTGCTCTGTAGATGTCACGAGCAGACGCCCGCCTTTGTTCAGCATCAGCATTGTACCGAACTCGGGAGGACTCTAACTCGTAGTCTCGATTTTGGAGGTATTGCTCTTGTCGCTTCTTTATTTGGACAACGCCAGTCAAAAGGTAATGGTACCATAAATGTCCAATTATTCTACAAAGTGCTACATATAGTAATATTGTGTTTAGTGTATCTCCAATCACTTGTTTCCTTCCTTTTTATACCACCATTGCCTTCAAATCCTAGATACGATTAAATTTCTCGGATAGAACGTTTTTAAACCTCGTAAAATTGGCACTGTCAAAATCATGGGGTAATATGAAGTGACTACTGTTACTAAAAATGCTTTTCTACATGAGTGCTTACTTAACAATCCCCAAAGGAGAAGGGAAGGGAGGAGCCAAAGGGATGAAGGAGCCAAAGGGAAGGGAGGAGCCAAATGGATAGTAAGTGCATCATCACATGACTCACAGGGTTGCACAAGGGCCTAATACAAAACAGCCTATTTGAATACCTTGTTCATAGCTTGGGGTCTGCTCCAGACTTCAGAAGAGTCTGCACAACACGAGGTTTCCCAGTATAAAAAGTCCAGTGCATTTTATACCCTTATGGATCGACGTATATATCGATTGCACCTTATTTGGATTGTATTTTATTTACAAACTACGTTTGATACACCCGTTTAGTACGCCACAACCTCTACACTCTACAGCCCCAATTCTTACCCCGCTAGCGTCCGAGTGTAGTTCTCGCAGTATGTGAATAGTCTCTCTCTGGATGCTTTTTCTGTGAGAAGTTGTTGCCTTTGCAAAACTGTTGACATGAATAAATCAACCATGCGAGTACTACGTGCATGTCAATATATATAGGATTTGACGTGTCTGTAACTTGTGCTTATAGGTATAGAAAAAAAAAAACTTCTATCTTGCTTTGAAACCATAAGCACTGATCATGTAAGATGCAATTAAAACCTATATTTGCAAACTGTACACTTGCTATGGGGTTGGCTGTATGGGTCAATGGCTGGTTGGTCGTAAAGATGATTGCTCAAGCCATGATAAAATTTTCATGGTGCAATGGCTTAACTATGATTCCAGGTAGCCTGCCTGTTCATATAAACTTGCTGAGAGTGTACATGTACATGTATTTGCATGTGCCTGCAGCTGCTTGTGCTGGTCCGTCATACGTCTTGATCATAAATCTGAAAGGTGTCTTGACGGTATGCATGCATGATGCTGCACAGCCAGGTGGCCACATGCTTTGCAAAATTCACTTGGATATGCCAATCCCAATTGTAATACAAGAGTAGTTGGGGGTACTACTGTAATGGTCAAGCAAGCTCAAAGTGACTTATAGCTGTAAAGAGGTGGGAGGTAGGGGGGAGGTGGGTCTGCTTCTAACTTAGTTAAGTTAAGAATGCGGTGCTTGCTGTGGTGCACAGTGAATTTCTATCAAAATGAGTGTCCATGATGACCACAATTTGAAATCACATGTACATGTCAGTACAAAGTGCCCACTACCCAATATACATTTGCTGCATGGTGTAGGTATATGACAGTTGGAAAAAATGATATACGTCATGCAGCAAAAGACAGCTGAAGTATACCTATAGAAGTAGCAAGACTTATTTGTCACTTGACAAACGAGAACTCTACAGCAATGTCATGTCGATCATCTATGTGTAACCTCATCACATAACCTATACATGTTGTATAAGCAGTCAAAAATAGACATGTCACAACTGGTTTATCTGTCAGAATGTTAGTTACTGGTAAGAATTCCTTCAAAAGGAAGTGAATCAACTTGGATACTGACAATGAATTGCAATTGCAATCTCACCTGATGTAAAATCAGTAATCAGGTTTGCTGGCTTTTTTCACAGGTCATGCCAATAACTGCATTCTGACGAAGAGTTTGGCATACTTTACACAATAGTAAAGATGCATTGTTGGAGAAACACATATGTGAATCAATTTGAATTGCATGCATGCTGGGTAGCTGCATGACTACTGCACCAATGCAAGACAAAGTTGAAAGGAACAACACGTTTGTCCTACATCCATCAAAACTACCGTTACACTCAGCCGTTTATTTTAACCAGTAATAACCACCATCTTGGAAAATGCCATATTCAAGGGCTTTAGTATAGCCATCAGAAAAAGCGTCCATCTTAGAAAATTTATACACCTATCTGTCCACTATACCTAGTATAACGGATTTTCACATCTCTGTGGCAGTTGGTGCACACAAGCCTCGTGTTCGTACCCTATTCGACACAGGTATGGTAGCTTCTGCAATTACAGTGTTGCGTAGGAGAGTGCTGCCAAGACAGGACTTGTACTGCTCTCATCACCCCCCCCCCCCCCCCCATCCCCGGGAAAAGTCTGGCTACAGATCTGCCCAAGTACCTCCCTGACCCAAACAGCTGGCCCAAGTACCTCCATGACCCAAACAGCTGGCCCAAGTACCTCCATGACCCAAACAGCTGGTGCAAGTACCTCCATGACCCAAACAGCTGGCCCAAGTACCTCCATGACCCAAACAGCTGGCCCAAGTAACTCCATGACCCAAACAGCTGGCCCAAGTACCTCCATGACCCAAACAGCTGGCCCAAGTACCTCCCTACCAGCTCCAAAGATGCTCTCTGCTTTTTACCACATTCATAATGTGCCAACATTTAAATCTTTCTTCCATCCATCACCTTTGTAGAAATTCACTGAACAAATGGGACTTTAAGCCCGTGCGATGGGCACACAACCAACACTGCACTGTCAAAACACCAGTCGCTATCGTAACACAACAGTGTGACATCCCCCCCCCCCCCCCCCCCCCCCCCAGGAGTAAGGGTATAGCAAATGTCACTGTGAGGTTTATGAAGAAGCCATACACCAAAACTAGGCTACATGAATGAAACATGACTATACATGTACCGGTATATAAACAGGATCGTCGCCCATAAGATTTTTCTTCTCCTTCAATCATGGATTATCTACCAGTATAAGCTGCCTGTAGTACAATTGTATTCAACCTACATGCTCCCCCTTTTTGGACTACTTAGGTGTGATTCACGCCTGCGAGGACATTATGTAGCGCACGTGATTCATTTCCAACCACTTTTTTCTTTTTAATATAGGTCCTAATCTCAGGTCCGGCATTATAATACACATCAACTGTGCTCTTTAGCATGAACAGGGCAGTGGCGAACTCTGAGATATCGCACATGGCTATCATTACATAGTACACCCAATCAGCCTCCACTATAGATACTAGTGTCTACTTAAGACAATTACATACAATGCACATTGATGCGTTAAGCGTACAATGCCCCCTTTAAGTCTCCTATTTCCCCTTCAAACACATACCTATAAGTGATAAATTATATGTCCTGATCCGATCTCCTCTTCCTTGCAATAGAAATATATGATGAATTCGTTGTAGTACGTTAAATGGATTTACGGTATCCGCAAACTATGCTTTCAATACACAAGTACTGGAGGAATACCGCGCCTTTAATTCATCTAAAAGACCTTCAAGACTCTAGCTGCTTTGAACTTAATTTGTTCATATCCCTGTGGCTGCCGTCTTCGCTTGGTTGTGGTTGCCTCCTGATGTGCTATCAAATTCCTTATCTAAGGCGAGAAGGGTCTGTATTTAAGAAAATTATATATTACTATACAATACATATATTAGTATAATGCATCTTTGATGTGAGATATGAACTATCCGATTAGCCCACTAAGAATCTCTAGCAATATATTGTGTTATTAATTTCATTTATTTACTTATTTTGGCGGGGGGGGGGGGGGGGGGGGGGGGGGGGGGGCCTGGGGAACACAACAATAAGTTAATTAACCTATCTACCATGAGGCACGGCTGTTTGCGGCCATAGAAATTGTGGACAGTAGGCCTCCACCTCCGTAATTTGAAATGATATCGTAATGCCTTAGCAACGAGCCTTGACAACCACTGACGTGACTTGACCTGTAAAACGTGAGGACTCGACAAGTTCAGTCGCCATTTTACAAGCCATATAATGCAAAGGTACTATTGTTCTATTTATGGCCCAAATCACATGGCTTAAGGTTGCGTCTCCGTTGTGAACTCTAGCGTCGAAAGCGGCTACCTTGGAAAGGACCGTTTAACTTCAAAGCGGTATGTACAAGACGAGACAATTTTTGTCGGCAAACTGAAAGCAGGAAACTAACGAAGACAGAAGGTGCTCACATACTGTCGAGTAAATGTTTTGCCATATTGATTGGGCAGTATGCTAGACGCGCTAGAAGTGGTGTGCGAAAGTATTGAAATCGTAGCGGTACAATTACTAGGCTTAGTACATTTTTTGTTCGCTTGGCCGGGGGAGGAATAGCTACACGTACCACATTCTGAGGTGCTATTGAGAGGTTATGGTGATAAAAGGTACCTTCATTTTAGCTTGGCCAGGAGCCATTGTTTTTCACTAATTGACTGTAAGCTGTGACTCAGACTGGTTAGCGGGTGGTGAGGAAAGTCACTGAGGTATGGTTAGGGGGTGGAGAGGAAAGGCCAAAGGGCTGGGTTATAGTGTATAGAGATTGTAATACATTTGTCAGTCAGCCAACCTACTCAGAACAAGCCCCTCGCCCTTTGTTGGTGAAGTGCAGCACTTGTGTGTGGTAATCTTCAGCTTTTACATCCTGTTTGCAGGCTATGCAGTGGACCATTACGTAGTCAGCTAAGGTGCCAGCTTAAGTTCTGCTGGCTTCAACTGTGTGCAGCAGCATAAACACTTCACCTCTGCACACGTGGACACCACCTCTACACACTTGGACACTTCACCTCTACACACATGGACACCACCTCTACACGTGGACACACTTCATCTTTACACACATGGACACACCACCTCTACCTACACACGTGGACACTTCGCCTCTACACACGTGGACACACTTCACTTCTACACACGTGGACACACTTCACCTCTACACACATGGACACACTTCACCTCTACACACGTGGACACTTCACCTCTACACACATGGACACTTCACCTCTACACACATGGACACTTCACCTCTACACACGTCCACGTGAACTATGTGAACCAAATGTTTCACTGTGCAAGTGGTACATTGAGGTGCCCTGCATGGGAGCTCTATATGAGATTGGGCACTGCAGCTGGTCCAAGAGATGTTGGGTTATCAATTGGAACATCTGCTGGTGTGTGCCTGTGGTTGTGCAATTCCTATATTTGTAATCCAGCAATAATTGTAGCATTACAGCTACATGTATGTGTAGCAATTGTATATGTGGAGCCGCCTCTTGAATGTGGATGTGATTTTTAATTTCTTTCCTCTATGCATGCATGTACATTTCTACTATACCTTGCATCCCTCTTCTGCATGTGCTGCCCACTGAAAGATAATGGTGGGCCTCTTGTATACAAGAAGGTGATCTTGAGTTTGTTTGATGAAGGGTGGGGTGCATGGTACATTACATGTAGTACTGAATACAGAAATGAGCTGTGCTGCAAACTCAGAGCATGGGTAAAATGCCCTTTTCATTTTCCCTGTAACTACCAACAGGTTCACAGATACTCTGCGCGCTTTTGAGTCATCTCTATGTGGTGGTGATCCATTGAGCCTATGTGGTCGTATACGGACGAGCCGCACAGATTATTCATAAGATACAGAAGCGTACTGTATTATGAAAAACCAATATGGCAAGCTTCCAAAGGCTATTCTGAATACGTATAGGCCTCTTCTCTATGGTGATGCATACTGACTTTAATGGAAAATTGTTGCGCGTCCGTGTCATTGAACTGAAGTAACCCCTCCCCTGTGACACGTTCGAAGATTGGTCCAAAAATCAGCTGCGCGTTTATAGGAAACGTAATAAACCGATTGCGTATGTGGACTGTTAGTAACTACATGCATAGGGTTAGCGAGAGAAGTATTTTCTCGTATGTTGGACTTAAAATGAGTACGATATGGCTCGCTAAAGATAAGGCATTTATAATGAGGCTTGCACGTATATTTCCTTGCGATTTACGGTATACATCTAATTGTCAAACCTAATGCCTAGCCGCAAACAGCCGTGGAGGAGGGGGGAACTACAACAATAAGTTAATTAACCTATCTATCATGAGGATCAGGACTTGTAATAGGACTTTACTTAGTTTTAACACTACAGGTATACATTTATTCAATGTATTCTGAGAAAGGAATAATCATGAAAATTTTATTACTGAGTTCAAACTAATATAGACATCGTTATAGCAAGGTACCTACTGATTAACGTGTCCATTAGTACTATTTACAATCATTTATAAAATGTTTATACCTGCACTAGTACTTGTTCCGGCATCTTGTTGATGGTTTCACATTAGTCTCATCAGCTATTTTTGATGATACACAGAGATAAATAATGGCAAGTACATCCACTTATATATTCTCTGTTATAAATTTTTCGAACAAGCGAGACTTGAAGGTGTGAAGGTTTGTTGCTTCAACGTTAACAGATAGAGAGTACTTTCACGGTGAGGAGAAATTATACTTACAATAGAAGACTGACAAACATCCAGCATGTACTGATCAGTTATGGTATTCACATGTAAGAAGTACCTATAAACAAACTGTTCTCTTAAATTAGAATTAGGCTTACTATCTTTTGCATGCAATACCGGTATATAAGTAACCACCATAGTGAATTAATAAATGAATCGATCTGTGTGCCCTTATAATAGCAGTGGAAGCCTATATGGTGCATGGGGCATAGAAACACAACATACCATCTCACGTTTGGCACGCAGGCTCTGCATCAAAACAAACCAAACGATGTCCAGAGTTATTTCAATGCTGTATGGTAGTCTGAACATGCATGTGTCCCTGATTAAGGCCAACTCAAGAGCTATGTTGAGTAGAAGTGCATTGTAGATTTAGATGTGTGGTGTAGTTAGTTGTGTATTTTATGTAGGTGTGCACAATACATGTAATATCAAATGAATCACATAGTCTTAAACTCTTAATAGTTACATTATAGTAATTCAAAGTTATTTAAGCATGGTCTCCAGTCCCCTTCATGTTTCAAATTCAGCAATTCAACTGATAATCATATGAATGTCTTTTGAGTAATTAAATTGATGTGAAGCTTCAGTACATGTAAGCAACACACTTGGTTATAGCTGTGTTTGATTTCATAAGGTCTTAATTATTTACTATGCATTACAATAGAATTAAAACTAGTCTATTTTTCAAGACACTGACTGTAGCTCTCTTCTCTCAGTGGCTCAGATTCAATAGCCGGATAATTAACAGCAAAAAAATGACGATTGATCTGCCACTTGCATCTCTGTATGCAGGCTATAATCAGTCTTTATCAGTATGTAGGTATCAGATCACTTGTAAAATCAATTCTTGATTTGCGGGGTTTTTTTTTTGTTTTTTTGTTTTTTTTGCTGTGAATCACAGGTTTGATTCCCAATGGAAGTTGGTTCATAATAATGGAGCGAAATGTAATTTCAGTAAATTATGTGCCTTTCACCTTAAATGCTCCACAGTCCAGGCAAGGTTTAGAGTTATGCATTTGAAGATGATCTCATATATTCATTCGCCACTCCCCTCCGCTAATTAAATTTCAATTAATTTCTTGATACCCACGTGTTTGTATTAAACATAAGCTACCTAGGCCACAAAAGATGCCGACTGTGAGGGACAGAAACATTCAGAAGCTGAGGCGCATGAAACAGAAGCGAAGGGCAACTATTGAAAAGTTGGCTGAACAAGCAGAGGCGCTCACAAACGGTAGAATGGGGGCGTCAATTAGAACTTAAACCATTGCCTTTCCCGATATTAAATAGAAACGAAGGATGGCAGTGAACCGGAAGATCGCGAAGATGATCACGTAAAAGGCAAAATTTCGGGTCCGAAAAATTCCAAACGGAGGAAAGTGGAAGCTGCAACTCCCGCTTTAAAGGACCGTACTGTGCAAGCCAGGGAGGCCAGCGATGACTCTGCGGACGGTGAAGGTATGTGCGATGCTGCGCACGTGAATCGTGCTCTTGTGAAGCTTTAACCGTATGTGCAGTACGCGTGTCCATAATTTTGTTTGTGAATATCGTAAAAAGCAAGTAATATGTATCCTATCTTTTGGTTATAAAATTGGGGTCTGAAGAGACCCATTGTGTTGCTTGAGGTACCAAATACAAGCAGAGTGTGTTGCTTTGTGGTTTGTTATATGATGATCAATGTTACAATTGTCAGTTTTTAAATGAAGTTGTTGCCCTTTCAGAAGGGGCAGGAGGAGAGAGTGACAAAGATTCTGAAGGGAATGAAACAGATCCTGCTGCAAAAGCAGATGACATCATCGAACCTCTTCAGGGTGCAGAAAAGGCAGTGGGAGAGAAGTCTTTCTTGTCTCTGAAAGGGCTGGTCTCCCCCAAGACACTACAGGCCATTGCTGAAATGGGCTTCACAGATATGATGGAGATCCAGCACCGCTGCATACGACCACTGCTGGAGGGACAGTAAGTCATACCGCAGTAGGCTATTGGGGCATCCAGGTGTTGGTAAGGTGGTAGGTACCACTACTTCTCCACAAAGTGCATGTGGATTGTTATTGTTGTAACAGGCATTGAGGCTGGGTTAGTGCTGTGGTAGGCACATTTACCCAGGATTTATGAGATGGTAGTAAGAGTAGTGACAGAGGTAGCCCCCCATTTGAGTCTGTGCTGTGATTTGTAATGGCATGGTAGTGAGAGTAGTGATGGTGATGGTAGTGTAGGCTGTGCCGATGTGGGTAGTGACGGTGATGGTAGTGTAGGCTGTGCAGATGTGGGTAGTGACGGTGATGGTAGTGTAGGCTGTGCAGATTTGGGTAGTGACGGTGATGGTAGTGTAGGCTGTGCAGATGTGGGTAGTGACGGTGATGGTAGTGTAGGCTGTGCAGATGTGGGTAGTGGTGGTGATGGTAGTGTAGGCTGTGCAGATGTGGGTAGTGGTGGTGATGGTAGTGTAGGCTGTGCAGATGTGGGTAGTGGTGGTGATGGTAGTGTAGGCTGTGCAGATGTGGGGCACCTTTGAGCCAAGCTGCTTTGCATCTATTTGACATCGGTAGGTGGGTGTGTGACCTTTTGTGCTACAAATTAAGAAAGTGGTTGAATAGGATAAATTTTGATCCTAGTAGAATGGTACAATATATAGATGTACATTAAAAATCACCAATGGGCTTGCCTCATTCAAGAATATAGCGGGGGGAATGCTGGTGTACTTTTGTGTGCTGCTGCAAAGTGATCTGACTCCAGTGAGAGCAAATGCTAGATCTGCATTATCACCAGCATAATAGAAATCTGTTTATTTACTGTCTTATATATGTATGTAATTTTATTTCTTGATATTAAGTGTTACAGTTTCCATGACAATTGCCCAATTATATATCTAAAATGCTTTATGTTTGAATCACTGCAGTATGTTATTTATATTTTGAGCTCTTACACTAACTTCGTGTTATATTCCTAAGGTCCCCATGGGGATCAAAATGTCATAACTTTCGGCAGGAACATTGAAATCACTTCAAAATTGATACATGCATAAAATAGTCCTGTACCTGATAATTTTGTGTCCTCTGTTATGGAGATAAGTTTAACAAACTACGTGCATGTTGATTCACGCAAATGATATACTCCCCGCCTTCCTTACATAATCATTACCATACAAGGTTAGGCTTAGAGATGGGTAGTTAACAATGATTTGTAATCTAATCATTTAAAAGTCGGGGACTATTGATTAAAATTAGATGGTCCCATCTTGAATACACTGGTCTTGATTACTCTTTAGTTTTGGCTGACATGTGTTGGTAGGTACTTCATATAGTTTATTTTGCCTTAGCAACCATGGGTTGTGGGTTCAATGAGTCTGGTTAGCCCAGTGATTGGATCTCATGTCAAGAGATAGAATGAACTGTGTTGGTCATTCCAAAAAAAACTTCAAAATATATGTGCACATTTCATTTAAATGTTAGGTTCATGGCACACATGCAAACGAGGCCACCTGTTGGTGGTGCTGTCGGTATACCTTTCCTGTGTACTGAGAGGTCTAGTATAAATGGGTGGTTGTTGAGGGGCATATGCAGCTCTGGTGGGTAAATCCATATGTCTAGATTTGCCACCCTTTTAGCATCATTATTTAGTTTGGACTTGCTGTTAACCCTATGTACTCTGCAAATGTATTCCCCGTGGTGTACAGTTTTTTTATATGCAAGCAATGGACCCTTTGCATGAAAGATCGGAAGTACGATAAACGTCACGCCTGGGGTAAAAACCACAGCGGTTGCCTAGAGACATGGTGTCACGTTCGCGGACCTTTGCGTAATAAAATGGCAACGCTTGGAGTCATTCCTTCCCGCTCGGACAGTGATCCTTTGGCTGATCCAGTTCCTGGTCAAACTATGCAGCCAACAGTAAGTTTGACCGAGTCTGACATACCCGGAGCCTTTTTAAAGCCATTCATTTTAAAAGGCTCCGGGTATGTCAGACTCTGTCAAGCTTACTGTTGGCAGCATAGTTTGACCAGGAACTGGATCGGCCGAAGGATCACTGTCCGAGCGGGAAGGAATGACTCCGAGCGTTGCCATTTTATTACGCAAAGGTCCTCAAACGTGACACAATGTCTCTAGGCAACCACTGTGGTTTTTACTCCAGATGTGATGTTTATCGTACTTCCAATCTTTCGTGCAAAGGGTCCATTAAAATTTTGTGAGCTCAGTCAATTCTATTGAGCATATCTTCAGCCCTGCAACATTGTAGTCAATTCAGATTACATCTAAACATTGTATCTGTAAATTTGCACATTAAAATGATAAGTTTTTGGTGCATACATGTATCATAAATAGTGCCATGAATTTAAAATACAATTCTGACCAAGCGTTTACCATAAGTAGTTAACCCTGTAGTCATACCACCACACATATTTATCTTTTGGGGAAATATATTCTCTAAGCTGGGACATGCCTTAAAATGGCAGGTATTCATTTTTTTCCCCCCTGCTTACATCTGTTTGTTTAGGGCAGTGAGGTGAGCCATACATCATACAGGGCTACTGGAACAGCCCTGCCCCCTTAAAATGGTTGGTAGCCTTTTCCCCTCCTTCACAACTGTTTACAAAGCTATAAATACACTGTATGGTCATTTCTTTGACTGTGACAGCACAGTTGTGATAGAATGATGGAGCTTTGAGAGCACTACTCATAAGCTACCTATGGTAAAAGTTTGGACAGAATTGTACTTCAATATTTCTTATTATTCATGATAAATGCATGACCCCATTTTACGTACCAAAATGAATCATTTTAGTGTACAACTTTATAGGTACAATGCTTAGATGCAATTTGGATTGGCTAGAGTGATGCAAGGCTGGAGTGATGCAAGGCTAGAGACATGCTCAATAAACTTACCGAGGTCATGAAAATAGATAATGATTTACATGTAATTGCTTGCATAAAAACAAACCTGTTGCACTTTCCTATGTGGAGAGCACATAGTGTAAATAGCACGTCCAAACCAGATATCTAATGATGCTCAAAGCGTGGTATGGAGTTACCCTGGCAGTACATATGTGGGAGTTTGTTCGTACCATTGATGATAAGTATGCACTGGATGTTGGAAAATAGCCACTGATGGTGAATCTACTGGAATCCATTTGAAAGCATGTTTTCTCTTTTCATTTGCTATATTAAACACATTTTGTGGTGATATAGGCATCTTCAGATGCTGTTCATATGTTACAATTAGAGATTTTTAATTCAAAATAGCTCTGTGATGCTATGAATAATTAATCAGTGCTGGTCGAGAGTTAATAAAGTGTATGATTTCTTAAAATTGAATAAGTTGTGGCCACAATATTCAAGGTTCGTTTTAACATTTTACCCAGATTAAATAAAAATCAATTCAACAGTGAAGAAGATATTTTCAATCATGGTTTTTTAGTTTGAATTGCTATAATTTCTAAATGGTAAACACTATGGATTTTCTATTTCCTATCTTCAACACTTCATACTGCGCTATTTCACTATGGTAAAATACATTGTGGGTCTTGCACTAGCTCCGTGCCAGTATTTTAATGTCTAATACTGCACCAGGTTCAAACCCGCCATACCTTTTGGCAGGAGTAATCGAATCATTTCAAATTTTTGGTTTTAGGTGGAGAGGTCCCTTAGCTATTGGATTGTTATATTCTCTAATTTGTATATCATCCGTTAGGGAGTTACAGTTGAACAAACTACATGCACATTTTTGCGCTTGATTCGCATCAATGATATAATCACCGCATACCCATACAGTGAGCTGTATGCAATTTGCCCAATCATTGGCTTAAATTGAGCACGAAAACATGCATGTAGTTTGTTCAACTGTATCTCCCTAACAGATGATACAAAAATTAATGACCAGTACAATCCTATACTCTCTATCTGCACACCGAATTTGACACAATCTGCCAAAAGTTAAACCACATGGGGGTATCGGATATTGTAATACTGGCACAGAGCTAGTGAAAGACCCCAAAATGTATTTTACCATAGAGAAATGATGTAGTATGAAGTGTTGAAAATAGAACGTCGATAGCATTTACCATTCTGAAGTTATAGTGATTCAAATGCAAGGCATTTTTATGACTGTTTTAAATATGCAAAGTATCATTTTCCCGGAAACAGTCCCATATACATGTAGCATAGTGATCACATGCCACATCATGTAGTGATCACATGCCGTATAAGTGGGGCTTGTTGTCACACAGGTTGGTTGTCACAAGCATTGTATCCTTTTAACAAAGAGTGATAAAATAATGTATACGTGAATTGTAGGTAGTGATGTTGTGTGCTCAAATGAGAACTGCCAAGTGTAAACTTACAGCTGATACTCCTGTTCATAAAGCTTGCTGCACATGGGCGAGGCTCAAGAGGCATCATTATTGAACTCATACAGTGCCTTCAGTTCTGTAGCCTCAGCAGCTGCCTTGAGAACAGAAGGCAACAGTGTGGTGCATACTTTACTGGCGTAGTGAAAACTGCACATAAAATGTATCCAAAGCATGCAGGGCCATGAAGCATCTGCTTTTTGATGGTTGGATGGTTAGAGGAAAGATCTGGTGTCCAGTTGTGGCACAGCACTTCCAGGCACTGCTGTAGGTGGACAACAGTACTCATCCTTATGTAGAGCACCTTTTAACAGCACTCATCCTTTTGTAGAGCACCTTTTAACAGCACTCATCCTTTTGTAGAGCACCTTTTAACAGCACTCATCCTTATGTAGAGCACCTTTTAACAGCACTCATCCTTATGTAGAGCACCTTTTAACAGCACTCATCCTTATGTAGAGCACCTTTTAACAGCACTCATCCTTATGTAGAGCACCTTTTAACGGCACTCATCCTTATGTAGAGCACCTTTTAACGGCACTCATCCTTATGTAGAGCACCTTTTAACAGCACTCATCCTTATGTAGAGCACCTTTTAACAGCACTCATCCTTATGTAGAGCACCTTTTAACAGCACTCATCCTTATGTAGAGCACCTTTTAACAGCACTCATCCTTATGTAGAGCACCTTTTAACAGTACTCATCCTTATGTAGAGCACCTTTTAACAGCACTCATCCTTATGTAGAGCACCTTTTAACAGCACTCATCCTTATGTAGAGCACCTTTTAACAGCACTCATCCTTATGTAGAGCACCTTTTAACAGCACTCATCCTTATGTAGAGCACCTTTTAACGGCACTCATCCTTATGTAGAGCACCTTTTAACGGCACTCATCCTTATGTAGAGCACCTTTTAACGGCACTCATCCTTATGTAGAGCACCTTTTAACAGCACTCATCTTTATGTAGAGAACCTTTTAACGGCACTCATCCTTATGTAGAGCACCTTTTAACCGCACTCATCCTTATGTAGAGCACCTTTTAATGGCACTCATCCTTATGTAGAGCACCTTTTAACGGCACTCATCCTTATGTAGAGCACCTTTTAACGGCACTCATCCTTATGTAGAGCACCTTTTAACAGCACTCATCCTTATGTAGAGCACCTTTTAACAGCACTCATCCTTATGTAGAGCACCTTTTAACGGCACTCATCCTTATGTAGAGCACCTTTTAACGGCACTCATCCTTATGTAGAGCACCTTTTAACGGCACTCATCCTTATGTAGAGCACCTTTTAACGGCACTCATCCTTATGTAGAGCACCTTTTAACGGCACTCATCCTTATGTAGAGCACCTTTTAACAGCACTCATCCTTATGTAGAGAACCTTTTAACGGCACTCATCCTTATGTAGAGCACCTTTTAACAGCACTCATCCTTATGTAGAGCACCTTTTAACAGCACTCATCCTTATGTAGAGCACCTTTTAACAGCACTCATTCTTATGTAGAGCACCTTTTAACAGCACTCATCCTTATGTAGAACACCTTTTAACAGCACTCATCCTTATGTAGAGCACCTTTTAACAGCACTCATCCTTATGTAGAGCACCTTTTAACAGCACTCATCCTTATGTAGAGCACCTTTTAACAGCACTCATCCTTATGTAGAGCACCTTTTAACAGCACTCATCCTTATGTAGAGCACCTTTTAACAGCACTCATCCTTATGTAGAGCACCTTTTAACAGCACTCATCCTTATGTAGAGCACCTTTTAACAGCACTCATCCTTATGTAGAGCACCTTTTAACAGCACTCATCCTTATGTAGAGCACCTTTTAACAACACTCATCCTTATGTAGAGCACCTTTTAACGGCACTCATCCTTATGTAGAGCACCTTGCTGCAACATTGCTGTCTCCTATGCTTCCATTTCATTGATGCGCATGATCGCATGCTTCAAGGCATCATGAAGCTGGAGCAGCACTAGCTCACACAAAACTGGGTGCTTACTATACTGGGTCTTGAATTAGGACCTACTTTTCTTGTACATGTATGGGAGCTGAACAAAGTATGCCTATGTACAGTCCTGGCACTTCCCAGGGCCCACAGAAGTATGCCTATGTACAGTCCTGGCACTTCCCAGGGCCCACAGAAGTATATAACCCGGCATATAGACTACACCCTGCAAAGGAAAAGAAGTATGACAGAAGGCTGGAGTTATGAGTACGTATACATGTACTATGTGCACGTGACTCTAGCCAGCCCCTGTTGCTGCAGCAACAAGGTATACATGCAGAAGGTCGGGCATGACACTAGTCCATCGAAGCAGCTATTTGCCGTTCAAACCTGAGCTAAAAACGCATACTTTTACCTTCCATAGCACATCAATGTACTGTGTGGAGCATAATGGATAGATCTGCTATCACGGCTTGTTTTGTGAGTTACAAAAGGAGTTATGCCTTACATATCTCGGCCCGATCCTAAAAGGACTTGTACTCTGTGTCACTACTGTTACATGCAACTAGGTACCTTCAGTGACAAAGACTTTTGCTGTACCGCCCGGGTGTACTATTGTATACTCAGGATGACGTTCAGGACAATAGGCATTAGAAGGCAAATGTGTTGAGTACAGTATCAATCATTTTGTGCATGTATCAACTTTCAGAATAGGTTTGTGGTAAAAGTCACAAACCTGTGCCTACAAGGGTGTTTTGTTGCTCATGTTATTCGGTTCGCAAAAAAATTTGGGCCCTATTTCTAAAGAAAACCGCAGTAAGTAATTTAAGACCAGCGGTGATATGCAGTGCACTCTGTGACACCATCAGAGTGCATCCTTTGACCTACTGGCCGCCTGACGGATGATTTGTTGCCTGAGATATTGCATATATTTGGTTCGCTGTATTTCTATTGAAAACCACAGCAATTCAGCAGATGTCTGGACCACTTGTAAGCTCTCTGCAGCACAGTGGTAGTTCATTCTGCGTAGGGCTCTCCATCTGCTGATCATCAATGGGATAGCACAGCTGTTTCTGCTGAAGCAGCCATGACATTTGGATGGTCCATTTCTCCTGTAGTGCATAGCTAGCATAGCTGCATAATTTTCTATTGCCGTCCTCCCATCAAATATGGTCGGCATGGGTCAGGCCTCTATACAGCATGACATTGGGTGGTGGGTGGAGCCTGTGTACAGCATGACATTGGGTGGAGCCTCTGTACAGCATGACATTGGGTGGTGGGTGGAGCCTCTATACAGCATGACATTGGGTGGTGGGTGGAGCCTGTGTACAGCATGACATTGGGTGGAGCCTCTGTACAGCATGACATTGGGTGGTGGGTGGAGCCTCTGTATAGCATGACATTGGGTGGTAGGTGGAGCCTCTGTACAGCATGACATTGTTCAGCACACGTGCACACATTGGCTGGGTAATCCTCACTACCCTGGTGGCTGGGTAATCTTCTTTACCCTGGTGGTTACCTATCTGGTGAGGCTTTATCCTCTGCACACTTTGTTGTCGTTGCATCCGTTACCATGGCCGCTGAGCAGAATGTCAGCTTATGGGCAAAGAAACCAGCTGGGCAGCACACATTGCGTGATGTGTGTGTAATCTTGGAGAGCCTTGGTGTGTTGTAATGACAGTGTATAGTAGGTGTGCACACACCACTACTACTCATGACCATAAAAGGAAGAAAAGACGTGATGGTGTGTGTGTTTCCACAACCTCCCATGAGAGGTGACTTGTGTGTGATCGCTTCTAATGATGTGACCTGTCCTATGCCTCCCTACAACTGCTAACAACTAGCGGCAGGTAGTGTTTGGTTGTGGGTGTTGGCTTGTTGCCATAGCAGCACTCAGGTTGGGCTTCACCTGCAGCATAGGGATTTGTGCTATGCAATAGAAGGTCTTGTAGTGACCAATCAGGGAATAGATGTTGTAACTGTTGATTTGTTCTTGTATGTTGTGTTCACGACCCTGTTTCCTGATACGTTTGTCGTAATTGGGAGCAACCCTTCAAGGGCTTTGCTATGCATGCTCTTCCACTTCCCACTACACTTCTACTACTTTCCCACTCACACTTCCAGGCTTCACTTCCCCACTCACACCTCTAGCCTAGCTTCCCCACTCACACTTCCAGCCTTCACTTCCCCACTCACACCTCCAGCCTAGCTTCCCCACTAACACTTCTAGCCTTCACTTCCCCCTCCCTTCTCACCTGCACTTCCTCTCACTACACATTGGTGGCTGTTCTACTGCTGTGTCAATCTCCATCTTTCCCCTGCTGCAGGGACCTCATGGGAGCGGCACGCACAGGCAGTGGCAAGACACTGGCATTCCTTGTTCCTGCAGTGGAGTTATTACACAAGCTGAACTTTATGCCACGTAATGGTAGGTATAATTTCCACACATAACACACCCACACACACACACAAACATATCACGTTCACCCACATAATGCACGCACATATGACACAAACTCATATCACACTCACACATATAACACACACAAACTCATAACACACACAAACTCATAACACACACAAACTCATAACACACACACAAACTCATAACACACACACACACACAACACATAGCACACAAACTCATAACGCACACACATATAACACACAACGCACACTACTTCTTTTCTCTCTCCTCTCCTCTCTCGTCCATTCTTTCCCTCTGGTCATGCTGTTGATGAGTCATCATTACAGCAGGTTATCTAACAATGCATAACTGTACTGACATGCAGTGTCATTGTGCAATGTGTGTGTTTGTATTTGCAGTGCGATCTCAGTTTTGTCTGGGTCCTTTGCTGAGCTAGTGTGTTGTCACAGGCACAAAAGGATATCTATTGTCCTGGAAGGGCGTTCATGTCTCTAGTGCATTGCGTAGAGTGTGTGTTGTGTCCTCGGTGACATTTATGTGGCTAATGAGTTCTCCACACCTACGCACACTCTTTGAAAGCAGTGTTTTATGTTGCTAGGTTACTTATCTTGTTTGTTGGACCTACATGTACATGTAGCAATTGTTTTTAAAGGGGTTCCCCCCCCCCCCCCCCCCCCCCCCCCCCCCCCCCCCCGAGTTCCTATGGAGGCAATCTCTGAGCTCTTGAAGGGTTGGGTGACAGGACGGGACTTACTCCATGCTTGACGCCCTGGGGGAAGGGGGGTGGGGACTACTCCATGCTTGACCCCCTGGGGGAAGGAGGGGACTACTCCATGCTTGATCCCCTGGGGGAGAGGATGGGAAGAAGGGAACTACTCCATGCTTGACTCGGAGGGGGGGGGGGGGGGGGGGAGAGAGGAGGGGATTACTCCATGCTTGACCCCCTTTCTCTTTTAGCTGGACAAGAGGACTGGTCTGTTAGGTCTAACAGCAGTGCCAGATTTTCTGTTATTTTCTTGTTGACTTGGCACACATTTCTTCATTGTGTGGGGGTCGTGTTTTCTGTAAAATGGATAAAAATAATATTGGTGATAGTTCTGGTTCCTGTTAGAGGTCTGTTGAGAGGACCTTTGCTGCAGTGTTTCTTACACTAGGGTAGTGATGTCATAACAGCTCACACTACCTGGCACATTTGGTTCTAGAGGAACAATATGTGGCCGTTACCTTGTGTCTAATTAATTTAATGATCTGCAGATTTGACTGTTAATATGTTTTAAAAAACCCTCCCAAATAGTGAGGCTAGGTCTTCAGTAATAGTAAGGTGCTGTACAGTCGTTTCTAATTAAGGCCTACTCATGAGCCATATTGAGCACAAGTGCATTGTAGATATAGATGTGTGGTGTAAGTTGTGTGTATGCTTTATTAATTAGTATTGAAGATAACTGGCAAACTATAATTAAAATATATATACAGTGGAATAGTTCTGTTGATTATTACAGTGGAATAGTTATAGTTGTGTCTCTTTTCCTTCTCAGGTACGGGGGTGATAATCATTTCCCCAACCCGGGAGCTCTCCCTGCAGACATATGGAGTCGTTGCTGAGCTGCTCCAGTACCACACTCAGACCCATGGTATCATTATGGGTGGGGCTAACAGGAGGGTGGAGGCAGAGAGGTTGGAGAGGGGCGTCAATCTTCTGGTGGCTACTCCTGGAAGGCTTCTGGACCATTTGCAGGTATGATATTTGGCCCAGGCATGTTCGCTCAAATGATAGAGTACTTGTAATTAATTGCAGTTTCATTAGGTCAAATTGGTTAGTGGGTGGGGGGCTGGCACATAGGTCTATTCCTTTGTTGCGACCATGTGTTAGAGCAGGTCAGGGCTTGGCAAATTGGCAGTGGGTGGGTATACACACAAACACACACACACACACACACACACACACACACACACACACACACACACACACACACACACACACACACACACACACACACCAGTGCATTAATGTTTGTAAGCTAAAAACAATATAAGATGCTCCGTACTAAGCATTTAGGTATTAAACACCCAGTGGTGTGTCCTTGTAGCTATGCAGTTTATTATCATTGATCAGCAAAGTGTGCTAAGCACTCTGCAAAGAGTCTTCCTGCTCCTATGTGGAGTACACACAGTAGGTTATTAACAGGAGGGTCCCTATGTGGAGTACATACAGTAGGTTATCTGCTCACAGGAGGGGCCCTATGTGGAGTACACACAGTAGGTTATTAACAGGAGGGTCCCTATGTGGAGTACATACAGTAGGTTATCTGCTAACAGGAGGGTCCCTATGTGGAGTACACACAGCAGGGTATCTGCTCACAGGAGGGTCCCTATGTGGCTCTCCCCTCACAGGAGGTTCCCTGTGTGGCTCCCCCTCATAGGAGGTCACCCTCTCAACTTCCTACATTACACATATTTGATCTTGTGATTGTCACAAGTTTGAGGATTTATGTAAACATCCACTACATTGTGGTCAAGCAATAAAAGCAATGCTGTAATCCAGCTGCTGTCCTTCCATCACACCTTACCCTCCATCATAACCCAGTCCTTCCATCACACCTTACCCTCCATCATAACCCAGCCCTTCCATCACACCTTACCCTCCATCATAACCCAGCCCTTCCATCACACCTTACCCTCCATAACCCAGCCCTTCCATCACACCTTACCCTCCATCATAACCAAGCCCTTCCATCACACCTTACCCTCCATCATAACCCAGCCCATCCATCACACCTTACCCTCCATCACCCAGCCCTTCCATCACACCTTACCCTCCATAACCCAGCCCTTCCATCACACCTTACCCTCCATAACCCAGCCCTTCCATCACACCTTACCCTCCATCATAACCCAGCCCTTCCATCACACCTTACCCTCCATAACCCAGCCCTTCCATCACACCTTACCCTCCATCATAACCCAGCCCTTCCATCACACCTTACCCTCCATCATAACCCATCAGCAGGTCCATGGGCATAGTCACAGCCTGCTCCTGTTGCATAGGGTAGATTGTGCTGTCATTTTGCTCTCAACCCTCATCTCCCTAGTCCACGTTATGGATATCTTAGTTGCATCACAGTGTGATAGGAGTTGTCATGGAGTGGTGCGCGCTGGTTCCCAGTCCTCACACGGACAGTTCCTAGAGGCTATTTTTCAAATGGTGCACACTTGACACTTTGACCCATTTGTCTGCTTATGGAGCCACTTTGTCATAATTGTGACTTCAACTTTCGTACTAAAAACATTTCTTTTAAACACAGCCATCACTTTCTTTGTCCTAGTGTTGTGGTGCACCGAGTCACATCCTGGGGCGTAGTGATGTTTTATTGAGCAATAAAGTGTCAAGTGGACCTTAGTGTCCTGATCCTGTTGGAGTAAACAGGTGCATGAGATCACCAGACCTCCCATGTGAGGTGCATGAGATCACCAGACCTCCCATGTGACTTAATTGAATGCTTCAGGTGCCCACAAGCACACCACACACTGCATGCAAACTGCTGCTGTGGTGGTGACTGGTGTGTGGTGTTGTTCCCTGTGGTAAATGGCAAGCAAAGTAGTGGGGAAACTGCCTCTGGGGGTGGGGGGGGGGGGGGGGGGGGGGGTATGTAGCTGAGAAGGAAGTGGAAGAGTTGAGGAGTTGATTGATTCGTGCATGCTTTCTATTCAGCTTGTAATCAGTGTCCTGTGTTTGCTGACTGTCATGGGACAATTAGGAAATGAAA
Source organism: Spongilla lacustris (assembly GCA_949361645.1). Classification (NCBI taxonomy): domain Eukaryota; kingdom Metazoa; phylum Porifera; class Demospongiae; order Spongillida; family Spongillidae; genus Spongilla; species Spongilla lacustris. The sequence goes on along the minus strand of OX442421.1, from coordinate 6,383,065 downwards.
GGTGTTATGACAGCTGGTAAGCCAGCAGGATGTTGCCATGTCACAGAGGGTTGTTGGTGCTACCTCCATATATGGAAGGTGCACATATCTGTAATTTCCTGCTATTGTGGCAGGATGGTAACAGCACATGCTGCTGGCTCTGGAGATCTAAAAATAGAAGAAAAATACGCAGGTGGAATGGTGGGGCTTGGAAGGTGTTAAGGGAGTAGTGGTGTAAGGTGTGAAGAGGTGTTAAGGTAGTAGTGGTGTAAGGTGTGGGGAGGTGTTAAGGGAGTGGTGCAAGGTGTGGGGAGGTGTTAAGGGAGTGGTGCAAGGTGTGAGGAGGTGTTAAGGGAGTGGTGCAAGGTGTGAGGAGGTGTTAAGGGAGTGGTGCAAGGTGTGAGGAGGTGTTAAGGGAGTGGTGCAAGGTGTGAGGAGGTGTTAAGGGAGTGGTGCAAGGTGGTTAAGGGAGTGGTGCAAGGTGTGAGGAGGTGTTAAGGGAGTGGTGCAAGGTGGTTAAGGGAGTGGTTGCTAAAAAGGTGGGAATGGATGTCAAGAGGTGGGATGTGAGATGGATGGTGTGCTTTTATTTGAAACATTTGGATGGTGTGCTTTTATTTGAAACATTTGGATGGTGTGCTTTTATTTGAAACATTTGGATGGTGTGCTTTTATTTTTAGGATGTGGGAAAGATGGTAGGCTTTTATGTCAGATAAGATAACAATGTACTCACGGTTAGCCTCTCATAGACTTCATCCACAAAAGCCATTTGCTGTTTGTACAATCATGTGTTACTCTGAAAGTGGCATTTGTAGATGGGTGAAGTCTTGGTTGGGTTTGAACTTGATGAAATGGAACTTCGGGCCCTTTGGAATGATAGGTTTGTACATGTAGTGAAAACATAACAGAACTAACCAGTCAGCCAGTGGAGTGGTCTACCATTTTCGTTACACTTGGTGGAATAATAATTGCATGAGAATCCCCACAGTGCTACTATGCGTGCCCATTCTTTATTGTTCTGTATCATGGCAACTGTTCTAATTAAGTAACTGAATACTAGCTGCTACTAAATACTAGCTCCCCATTTTCCAGAGATTGTCAGAAGTTGTTGACATGGTTTATCTCTATTCAGTTATCATCTGGGGAAAGAGGCGCACTTCTTTCTTCATGTAGCTTACATAGCTGTCTTTTGATTTGTTACTCAGTGGAGGACAAGGGGAAGGATGACATCATTGGTGCTCAGTGGAGGACAGGGGGAGGGATGACATCATTGTTGCTTGTGACCAGTCACATTAACATCCACCACCTGATGACAGTTCATGTCCTTGTGATGAGCTTGAAAGTCCTTTGCTTGCACAGCGTGCCATAAAAAGCACCAGTTTTTTCCCCTGTTTAACTGTGGTCTAAGTACTGATGTTATTTATAGCACTTGGAGTGAGGCTAGCTGGCCTTTCCCACTTAGACTACCTCTACCCATGACAGAAGCATGCGCAGTGCTTGAATTTTTTTTCCCCCCTAAACAATAAGGTACACCTAATACTACACCTACGGGGTGCACTGATATCTTTGGCACTGGGCACAGAACCCCAGTAGTGAGTACATGTATCATGGAACAAAAGTCTTTGAACCATTTTGGCCCTTCTAGGTGGAAGAAACCATTGTCATGTTGTGTTTATAATATGCAGTGTCTCCCAGTCATGCCTACCAGTGATTGCAGTTGTTTGCTCAACTTGTTGTGCACTCTAATGGTGTGCCACCCCCAACTAGCAACGTAAGCAAAGCCATCCTCTTGTGAAATTCTTTGATTCGTTACACTGTCACTTTGGAGCATATAATGAAAGGACAGGAAATGATAGTGCTCCATTATCTTGCTGTGGTTTTTAAAATATGAACTTGATGACACTTCATGTTCATAATATTTTTAGAACACACGCGGTTTTGTGTACAAGAACCTCCAGTGTCTTATCATTGATGAGGCTGACAGGATATTGGAGATAGGGTTTGAGGAGGAAATGAAGCAGATCATAAGACTGTTGCCAAGTTAGTTGGTTTGTGTGGTTGAAAGCAATCATCCCATGTTCATCCCCTTGTCACATGTGTACACACACGTACGTATTTACACACATACATTTGCACGCACGCCTCAACACAGAAAAACGTCAGACTGTGTTGTTTTCTGCCACTCAAACAAGGAATGTGGAGGACTTGGCACGGATATCCTTGAAGAAAGCTCCGCTGTATGTTGGAGTGGACGATGACAAGCAAACGTCCACAGTGGAAGGGCTGGAACAGGTAATGAGTTGGAAAACTACACACTTTCGGATACTGTTATTGAAATTTGTTTCCATGTACCTCTGTGTGGTGTGTGTGTGTGTGTGTGTGTGCGTGATCTAATACTACTTAGTGTGTTAATAAAGTACTCCGCATTACAAGAAGCAGTCAGTTTATTTTTTTGAATTAGTTCAGCTAATCAGTATAATTTGCGCCATTGCCACTCCCATGTTTTAATGAATGCGGTGACACTGTTGGTGTGCTCATTGGCTACATGTTTGTCGTATTCCAGACTTCCTCTTTGTGCAAATATGTCGTATTCCAGACTTCCTCTTTGTACAAGTACATATACGTCGTATTCCAGGCTGCCTCTTTGTAAAGCATTACACAGCATGCAGATGTGTAGCATGTATGGAAAACGTGTGTGGATGTGAGGTTATGACACCTTGTATGTGGGTTATTCCACCTTGCCAATCATAATACTGCACCCCACCTATCACACCTGCACCCATCACACCTGCTCCAATCACACCCCACTCATCACACCCCACCCATCACACCTGCACCCATCATAACTCCATCGCTCCTTTACTGCCGACATTGCCTTTGGCGTTGCAGTGTGTGGCTTTACTCCCAAGCTTGCGGCTAGGGAACCTTATGTTTGAAATAGTTTGCAGTAACGTATTAGTCTTGAACAGCACATAGCAAGCATACCTTTAACAAACTAAGAATGGGAACCCCTCATGTGCAGGTGGACGTATATGTACATGTTCTGCGTAGCAGCTTTAGGTGGATTAGTTAGGTTGGGTTCTGTTATGACGGGTGCAGTTATGATGCATGCTCTCTCATGGCTCTGTACCGTATTAGTGGAGCCTTTTTTTGAATTGCAGGCTAGGGTGTTGCAATGTACACATTCCAGTGTAAAGTTGGGGGTCAGAAGCACAACCAAACCCTAGAACCTCTGCCCAGCCCTAGAACCTCTGCCCAACCCTAGAGCCTCTGCCCAACCCTAGAGCCTCTGCCCAACCCTAGATAGAGCCTCTGCCCAACCCTAGATAGAGCCTCTGCCCAGCCCTAGAACCTCTGCCCAACCCTAGAACCTCTGCCCAACCCTAGAACCTCTGCCCAACCCTAGAACCTCTGCCCAACCCTAGAACCTCTGCCCAGTCCACCTTTAATCCTAATAGAACGCTTGCTTGCTCAAGCTAATGACCACTTGTATATCTGCTTCATGGCATGGCCCCTGCTTGTATATCTGCTTCATGGCACGGTCCCTGCTTGTATATCTACTTCATGGCACGGTCCCTGCTTGTATATCTGCTTCATGGCACGGCCCCTGCTTGTATATCTGCTTCATGGCACGGTCCCTGCTTGTATATCTGCTTCATGGCACGGCCCCTGCTTGTATATCTACTTCATGGCACGGTCCCTGCTTGTATATCTGCTTCATGGCACGGCCCCTGCTTGTATATCTACTTCATGGCATGGCCCCTGCTTGTATATCTGCTTCATGGCACTGCCCCTGCTTGTATATCTGCTTCATGGCACGGTCCCTGCTTGTATATCTACTTCATGGCACGGTCCCTGCTTGTATATCTACTTCATGGCACGGTCCCTGCTTGTATATCTGCTTCATGGCACGGTCCCTGCTTGTATATCTACTTCATGGCACAGTCCCTGCTTGTATATCTGCTTCATGGCACGGTCCCTGCTTGTACATGTATATCTACTTCATGGCACGGTCCCTGCTTGTATATCTGCTTCATGGCACTGCCCCTGCTTGTATATCTGCTTCATGGCACGGTCCCTGCTTGTATATCTGCTTCATGGCACGGTCCCTGCTTGTATATCTGCTTCATGGCACGGTCCCTGCTTGTATATCTACTTCATGGCACGGTCTCTGCTTGTATATCTGCTTCATGGCACGGTCCCTGCTTGTATATCTACTTCATGGCACAGTCCCTGCTTGTATATCTGCTTCATGGCATGGCCCCTGCTTGTATATCTGCTTCATGGCACGGTCCCTGCTTGTATATCTGCTTCATGGCACGGTCCCTGCTTGTATATCTACTTCATGGCACGGTCCCTGCTTGTATATCTACTTCATGGCACGGTCCCTGCTTGTATATCTGCTTCATGGCACGGTCCCTGCTTGTATATCTACTTCATGGCACGGTCCCTGCTTGTATATCTGCTTCATGGCATGGTCCCTGCTTGTCTACTTCATGGCACGGTCCCTGCTTGTATATCTGCTTCATGGCACGGTCCCTGCTTGTATATCTACTTCATGGCACGGTCCCTGCTTGTATATCTGCTTCATGGCATGGTCCCTGCTTGTATATCTACTTCATGGCACGGTCCCTGCTTGTATATCTGCTTCATGGCATGGTCCCTGCTTGTATATCTACTTCATGGCACGGCCCCTGCTTGTATATCTGCTTCATGGCACAGTCCCTGCTTGTATATCTGCTTCATGGCACGGTCCCTGCTTGTATATCTGCTTCATGGCACAGTCTCTGCTTGTATATCTGCTTCATGGCACGGTCCCTGCTTGTATATCTACTTCATGGCACGGTCCCTGCTTGTATATCTACTTCATGGCACAGTCCCTGCTTGTATATCTACTTCATGGCATGGTCTCTGCTTGTATATCTGCTTCATGGCACGGTCCCTGCTTGTATATCTACTTCATGGCACAGTCCCTGCTTGTATATCTGCTTCATGGCACTGCCCCTGCTTGTATATCTGCTTCATGGCACGGTCCCTGCTTGTATATCTACTTCATGGCACGGTCCCTGCTTGTATATCTGCTTCATGGCACGGCCCCTGCTTGTATATCTACTTCATGGCACGGTCTCTGCTTGTATATCTGCTTCATGGCACGGTCCCTGCTTGTATATCTGCTTCATGGCACAGTCCCTGCTTGTATATCTGCTTCATGGCACGGTCCCTGCTTGTATATCTGCTTCATGGCACGGTCCCTGCTTGTATATCTACTTCATGGCACAGTCCCTGCTTGTATATCTGCTTCATGGCACGGTCCCTGCTTGTACATGTATATCTACTTCATGGCACGGTCCCTGCTTGTATATCTGCTTCATGGCACGGCCCCCGCTTGTATATCTACTTCATGGCACGGTCCCTGCTTGTATATCTGCTTCATGGCACGGTCCCCGCTTGTATATCTACTTCATGGCACAGTCCCTGCTTGTATATCTGCTTCATGGCACGGTCCCTGCTTGTATATCTACTTCATGGCACGGTCCCTGCTTGTATATCTGCTTCATGGCACGATCCCTGCTTGTATATCTACTTCATGGCACGGTCCCTGCTTGTATATCTACTTCATGGCACAGTCCCTGCTTGTATATCTGCTTCATGGCACGGTCCCTGCTTGTATATCTACTTCATGGCACAGTCCCTGCTTGTATATCTGCTTCATGGCATGGCCCCTGCTTGTATATCTGCTTCATGGCACGGCCCCTGCTTGTACATCTGCTTCATGGCACATGTATCTTCATGGCAGGCTGATTCACCAGCTCACCTTCACTTATCCACCACATATTAGCTGATTCACATGTTCTGTCAGTTCATGTCAGCTGTTCACCACAAGCCACTTGTGCCCACCTGTGCTACAGGTGCCATTACTCTTATTGTCTCCCTGTTCCCTCCTCAGGGCTACATTGTGTGTCCGTCAGAACAGCGCTTCATGCTGCTCTTCACATTTCTCAAGAAGAACCTTTCAAAGAAGATCATGGTGTTCCTGTCCTCGTGCAACTCTGTTCGCTACCATGCAGAACTGCTCAACTACATTGATATTCCCGTACTAGATATCCACGTAAGTGATGCAGGTCTGTGTGGTGGAAGTTTCCATCTGCACAGTAGTTGGGCCAACCTCATTCTGGGGGGGGGGGGGGGGGGGGGGGTTGTAGGTGGACATCATGTTGTGTAGATTGCATGTAGGATACATCTGTATTTCACACACACACACTCACAGGGCCGCCAGAAGCAACAGAAGAGGACAACAACCTTTCTTGAATTCTGCCAGGCAGCCCAGGGCATACTCCTGTGCACTGATGTGGCTGCTCGAGGACTGGACATCCCAGAAGTAGACTGGATCATCCAGTACGATCCACCAGATGACCCAAAGGCAAGACCCTGCCGTTATCTTTCCTTTCCTTCCATCTCCCTCCCTACATAAGATCAGTTGTCACTCCTCCTCCCCCTCCCTTCCATTTAGGAGTACATCCATAGAGTTGGGCGCACAGCGAGAGCTGGTGGGAGGGGCCATGCACTCCTGTTCCTGCTGCCAGAGGAGTTAAACTTTCTCAAGTTTTTGAAGCAAGCCAAGGTATATTCCAATGAGAAGGGGAGCAGTGTACCATGTCATCACCTGGATGAGGGGGGAAGGAGTTGTGGCCCATTTGTAATACCATCCCTTTTGTGCATCTGTTGACGCATGTATATCCTTATATAATTGTGATGTCAGTAAGCTGAATATCATTAGGTATGCCTAAGTTATATCCCTGGATGAGCTAAGTGCTTATTGTTCCAGGAACATGTTATTGTGACTTCACCAAGCCACACAAGTAGCAGAACCTGATGGGGGTAATGTTTTGTGCGACGTTGTGATTCATACCACCCCTTAGGTCCCCCTCAACGAATACGAGTTTGCAGATCAGAAACTGAGCAACGTTCAGTCCCAAGTGAGTAGTCCCTTGTACTTAGCCCAGGAGTGTGTTGTTGAACTGCCGTATGCCTGCACAGTTGGAGAGGCTGATAGAGAAGAACTACTACCTTCACAAGTCAGCACGAGACGCGTATCGCTCATATCTGCAGTCCTATGCCTCACACTCCCTCAAGACGGTGTTCAATGTGGAGGCATTGGACTTGCTGCGTGTTGCCAAAGGGTTTGGTTTCTCCACTCCCCCCAACGTTCCTCTGAGTATCCTCTCTTACACTCAATGACGACAGGTTGTAGAATTAGTGCATAAGCATGCGTAGCATTCATACTGTCCATTTCTTATTACCATTTCCTGCTGCTTTTTATTTATTTATTTTTACACTAATTTTGTTCCCCATGCAATGAGCGTTATGAACCTTGACTGCTGATCTCTTAAGATGTTCACAGCAGCAAGGGAGGGAAGGCTCGTAACAAAGCAAGAGCGGGGACGTGGTCAAACAAGCCAGCAGCAAAGAAATTCAAGAAGTGGCAACCTGTTAATAAGGACTCGAGACAGTTCAGTCGTTAGAAGATGTGTAATATATGTATCTTTTGTCTCAGCTGCCTTTTAGCAGTACAACATTCATTGCGATTTTGTTCATGGCGTGAACAGTACCAATGTTGACTTTTGGTCGTTTTCATATGCCCAAATTGTGCAATAGGTATGACAACGTCACGTACTATCATGCATAATCTAATCTTATGACGTAAGTTACTATCGGCATTCCAAACTACATGTGCGTGCCCGTAATATTCCTAAACCAATAGGGAAGGACGGCTAAAACCTTTTGCCATACGCTGTTCAGCCCATCGCCTTCACCGGTCTGAGATAGCCTTTTCTCTTTACAATATCGTAGCCTTTTCAAAGACAGACACGCTTGTACAAGCGTCACGTTTTATCGTACCGTTGCAAAAATGAAGAGCAACTTCTATCGACATGATCGACCCTCAGCCTAAAAAGTAGTCGCTTCATATAATACGCATGCGCAGTAGTGTGCTCTGTTGTAAGATCTGGGTACCGAGACTGGTTACAGCAAAAAAAAGGTAGAAGAAAACAACTAAAGGCGTATGTGTATGCAGAGACGGCTTGAGCTTCAGTACCAATAAAGTTATATAAGGGTGTCACCCCCCCCCTCCCCCAACTTTCCAAATAAAAAGCGGGGCTGTGGTTGTCCATGCTACAGTGTGGCTTCTTTTGCCAACATATGTAGTCATGACCAATCAGGGCATAGATATAAAGCCTATGTGAACCAGCCAGGGCATAGATGTAAAGCCTATGTGAACCAGCCAGGGCATAGATGTAAAGCCTATGTGAACCAGCCAGGGCATAGATGTAAAGCCTATGTGAACCAACCAGGTCATAGATGTAAAGCCTATGGATGTTTTTGACCAGAGATAATCTGGTTTGATGTGCAGTTTGTGGTTGGATGCTCAAGTATGAACCATATTTTATGGCAACACTACATACTTCTTGCACAAGTACATACTGAAGATGCATTTTAATTTTGCAACTTTCGAAGTGTCGGAGTGCGAGGTCTCAAATACATTAGTATTTGAACTAATTACATGTACAAGAGGCATTATTTCACCTAAGTGTTTCAGCACTGTAACTGACTACGTCAAGCATGTTTCAGAACGGGGACTTCAGAATGTTCCCTGTTGCTTGCATGCAATGATTTCCTTATCTTTGTGAAATGTTGCCTAAAAGCAAATATTGTAAAAGTCTTATATTACCATGTAATAAATATGACTGTATTTACTATTAGCAAGGTGAGGCTTTTACCTCCCTTCAAATTTGCAAACATGCAATAATTCATCCGGTGTACTGGTGGAAGCATTTCAAAGCTCTTTTCTTTGTCCATATTAGTGCAAACTAACAAACTGACTGAAATCACATCATACAAGCTTTTTCATCATGTCTTCCCCTTGTTGGCAATTACCCAAGGTACATACATGTAGGCATGGTGACCAGTGCATGGTGACCAGAGCCACACCCTTCATACATGTAGGCATGGTGAACCTTCGTACATGTAGGCATGGTGACTAAATTCATGAGTGTGGCACCAATAATCTGAACTACTTGGACTTCATAATTGGTAGGTTAAAAGAATTCATATCCTGCTTCGAGGACTCTGTACTGGAACAAACCTCATGCTCCCCTCCTTTTATCCCCTCCTCTCCTCTCCTCCCCTCCCCTCTCCGATTATTTGGGCTCCTTTAACAGCTAACATAGCTTTTGTTTTATACCTACCCCCCACCTCTTACACAACTACCCTACCCACTTCAATCCTGGATTTACAGATATCTACTTTTAATGCAGCCCACCCTACACAACACATGCACACTGGTCTTAGATCTTACTTCCCCACCTCAATGCTCTAGGCAGCAAGTCCATGCATGTAAGCTCCACACTACAGACCATGGCATCCATGTCTGTTGTCAGGCATTAGTTCTGACTGCTGTGCACATCTGCTATGTATATGTGGGTTAATAGGGAAGCCAGATGGGGCCTGTTATGTCTGGATTGGATTAGGGGGAAGGGGGCACAGAGGCGAAGCTGTACATGTGTGCATGTGCTGTATTAAACAGCACATCTGCCCACTAACTTGCTGTAATTTGAGTTCTGAAGTTCTTGTGTGTACCCCCAAGCCTTACCGCCACCATAAAAGATATTAGAGTCAGTATCTACACACCCACCTCAATGTGACTGTGATGACTTCATGTGTTGATTATTTACGGATTGTCACCTACCCACCATTGGACAATGGCCTACTTTATTGACCAGTGTTGAGTGGGGGTACAATAAATACAATTTGTATTGATTGCATCTGTGACCTTATGACCTGATGACCTACCCCCATTGTGGACCAAACAGGGGTGGTGTAAGGTTGCCAGTACACTGGTGTGTGTGTGTGTGTGTGTATGTGTGTGTGTGTGTGTGTGTGTGTGTGTGCGTGCATGTGTGTGTGTGTGTGTGTGTGTGCGCGCGCGTGTGTGTGTGTGTTACACCATAGAATAATCTATTATTTATGGCGTAACATACTGTGAGATAGGGATGTTTCCATATATGGTGGTACTGACATAAAACCATCCATCCCAGAGTTAAGGTTGACATATGTGCATGTTATGTTTGCATGTAAGTGGGGGACCTGGGTGGGGCATTGTTTTAAACTCTTTCAGAGACACAGAGCTGATGACTGGAAAACAGTTTTCTGTTGTTATGTCGTGTGGCTGCTGATTGGCTGTTGAAAATCTTTCTTGTCTGGCAGTGTTATGGGCAGGAGGAGGGGAAGGTGGAGGAAGTGTGAAATGGGATTGCAGACTTGATGGTGGGCGGGAATGGAAGAAGGACTGGGGACGGGTAACCCAGTGATATGTGGATGCATTCCATGGGTCGTGTGGCCACTGTAAGTGGCACAGCTATTTTGATGACAGGCTGGTTGTCATGGGAATCAGGAAATGAAGGTGTTGTGTCACAACAGCACACTTCAGGAAATGAGATGAAATAGGGGGGGGTGATTAGGATGTTGACAATGGTTGATGAGTGGCAGAGATTAGCTGTGTTCACTATGACAGATTAGCTGTGTTCACTATGACAGATTTGCTGTCATATAACAATTGTCTATTTCAATCCATGCTCCTAGGTCAACAGGAAGTTTAACCTTAACTGGACTGTTCTTTAGACCATTCAGTATCAATATATGTGGGTGGGTCGTGTGTGTGTCTGTGAGCGTGTGTGCATGAGTGTGTGAGCGTGTGTGCATGTGCATGTGCATGCATATGCGCCCACTGTGTGTGAAAGTGTGTAATGGTAGGTTAGTGTATATGTGTGTGCACCATAATGGTACAACTATGGGATCAATTGTGTGTATGTTGGTATGCAGAGGCATGGTGTGGACTGTTATGTGTGCAAGGATTACTAGTCTTAAGTGTGTGTGCGTGCATTTATGTATGTATGTATGTATGTATGTATGTATGTATGTATGTATGTATGTATGTATGTATGTATGTATGTATGTATGTATGTATGTATGTATGTATGTATGTATGTATGTATTTATGTATGTATGTATGTACAATGTATGTATGTATATATGTATGTATGTATGCATGTATGTATGTATGTATGTATGTATGTATATGTATGCATGTATGTGTGTATGTATGCAAGACAGTGAATAGAACTTCGTTCAAGAGATCGGGGGTGGCATTGTGCTATCTACATGGTATAATACCAGGCTATGTTTTATGGGAACCAGGATATGGGAACCAGGCTGTATGTTATGCATGGTATGATAGGTGTGTGCAATCAGCAATTAATCAGACTGCTACCTATATACACCTCCATGTCGCCATGGTACCAGTGAACTGGCTCTCCAAGCAGTGAACTTTATGCTACTTTTGAAGAGACATGGCATGGAGTTCTATCCACAGCGCCATAGTTAATCGCATTATCTATGGCAGCACCTAGATAAATATGAACTCCTGTTGTGTGCGTTATCTAACTAGTGCTGGGGTGTGACTGTTGTGTGCGTTATCTAACTAGTGCTGGGGTGTGATGGAGTAGTCTGTTGTGTGCGTTATCTAACTAGTGCTGGGGTGTGATGGAGTAGTCTGTTGGACTTCTGCAGTGTTGCCCAGTGAGCTGTGCTAAGGTTAGAGTTGTGTTTGTGGTTAATTCTCTATGTGATGTGCTGATAACCAAAAGTGATATCATATACATTTACATATATGATATCATATATGTGTGGATATCTGGCTATCTATGTGTTGTCATATACATGCACATAGTGGATATTTGTATGATATCGATAATATGCGTACATCTATATGATATTGCAGTGATTATGCACTGCCATATCATATATGCACACTTCGAATCATTTTTCGACCACTTACTAACTACAAAGAAATGAAATTTCTTTGGCAAATATCATAATGGGCATTTTAGAAGAGTAGAACGAAATAAAATCATGGATGTTTGTCATTTAAAATTCGCGGCCAAGGGGAAACAGTCTGGGTATGGGTCTATGGTGTCTGTCGACATTCTGCAAAAGAAGACTGCTTTCTTCGTCTAAAAGCTCCTCCTTAGATCCTGTGGAGCTACAACTCCCCATGCAAGTCTAGTGCAGGAGACAGCAGCCAACGTTGTAAGTGACTACCCCCCCCCCCCCCCCCCCTCGCATGTAATTTTCTTGGAAAAAACCAATTGGTGTGAAGGCAAATAATAGGGCAGGAAGAAAAATAAAATTCAGACTAGCTCGGACTAGCTAATTAATTTTTGTGCTTATGTTGTTCTTCCATACATATCCATATGCAATACTTTAAGAAACAATAATGTATGTGATTTGTGTATTTGTGCAAGCTTGCAATCGTGTGTGCCTTTGTGTGAAAGTATTTTTACAGATGTGTTACAGATTTTTTACAGATGTTACAGATGTGTGCATCATTCATATACCAAGTATGATGAGTGCCTGCATACCCAGGACTTCCCTTACACATATATACATTTCACAAATTTTGACACGCACGCACAGAATCATGTCTGGTTTTTGATCCACCCTTGAACTGGTTGTTGTACTTCATCAATGGCTAAATTTCACCTGCTCACCTCATCTGATCCAATGCTCACCTCACCCTCACCTGATTCACCTGATCACCTCTCCTGATTCATCACCTGATCACCTCCTGATCACCTCTCCTGATTCATCACCTGATTGGCTCACCTCAGCTTAGTCACCTGCTCACCTCATGCATCCATCACCTGATTCACCTGCTCACCTCAGCTTATTCAACTGCTCACCTCAACTTCTCACCTCAGTTCATTCACATGATTGCCATCTGATATTAGCCATGTAGCTATTTTGTTCTCTATGCATGTATTGAGTGCATGCTGGTAGCTTGGCCAATTGCTGCTCAGAGTGGGATGTAAACTATAATATGTCACTGTCAAGTGGGAGGAGTTATCTGCATGTGTGTGTGTGTGTGTGTGTGTGTGTGTATGTGTGTATGTGTGTGTGTGTGTGTGTGTGTGTGTGCATGTGCATAAACATGCATATTTTGCAGGTTGCAGGTATCACGCTGTGGGGGGCTCCTGGGGAGGGTGGGATAGGGAGGGGGATAGGGCTCTTGGGGCTCCTTTGTGTCAGGCATGTCTGTTGTTGACATCCTTTTCTCATTTGTTGTCTGGTTTACATTAATAGACGTCCTCATCATTGCCCTTAGCTGTCTTGTCTTTAAGGTGCTCTGGCCGGGGCACAACAATATGGTATAATTGATTGCAACGTCCCAGCTGGATTGGTCAACAGTAAAAGTTATTGTGCATGTGTGTGTTGCTAAAGTTGTGAAATGAAACCATACCGCAGGATGTTGTGTGTGCGTGTGTGTGTATGTGTGTGTGTGTGTGTGTGTGTGCGTGTGTGTGTGCGTGTGTGTGTGCGTGTGTGTGCGTGTGTGTGTGCGTGTGTGTGTGCGTGTGTGTGTGCGTGTGTGTGTGCGCGCGTGTGTGTGTATGTGTTATGTGTGTGTATGTGTGTGTAAGTGTGTGTGTGTGTGTGGCTGGGCAGGTTTGAACACTTGGATTGACAAAGATGACAAGTTAACAATACATCCTTGTACTGCAGTGGGCTGTTCTATTGTTCAGCTTGGTAAGGCACTTTTTTTGAGAAGAATATGTATGTGTGTTGCATGTGTGTCTGTGGCTGCACACAAGCAACCAGTATGTCATGTGTGCATGTGTGTCAGTGATGTGTTTGTACATGTGCCTATACTCTTGACCAATCACTTGATGTCTTTTGTACAAGGTGCCTCAAAGAGATGATGCTCTCAAGTTTTAGAACTTCAGGTGTGGAAAGTGCTGATCCATATAGTATGCCGTCAGCAGCAAGGGAGGGAAGGCTAGTAAGCAGAGGCAGCAGCTGATGAAGCAGGGACAGCCTGTTGAGGCAGTTTTAGGTATTGCATCATCCTTTAGTACACTGTATTCATTGAGGTCGGAACATTCTAGATATTGTGAATTTAATTAAATGAAGGAAAAAAATTCATCACATCAAAAACATGATATTTCCACACACAAAGCAAGAACAAAAAATTCAGTCAAAAGAACAGTTCAAAGAAGGGTTAAACACAGCACAATACTGTTCACATTTTCTTTTTATATTTCCATGAGGACATGCAGAGCATTAATTTGAATACATGACTGTGATCTGATGTTTTCAACTGCTGCAAGGTAGTGGCATACGAGAAGAGTAGCCATTGTAAGGGACAGAGTAATGGGAGTAAGCATTTGACATTGAAACATAGGGATAACCAGTTAAGTGGTAAGACATCACTGTCTTGACCTGGCAGATCACACTGATAGTCTTCTGACGTTCCGACTCCATTAGACATCTCGCCTTCCTGACCACTACGTCCATCAGCATGTCCAAAAATGACTGCGATTCCTCCCATATGGAGAAGCGTTGAGCATAATCCAATATCTTGCTGTACTGCTGTTCTGTAGATTGGAAGTCAATGAAGAACCTGCTGCACATGTATGGCTCAAGCTGTGTCATGACATCTCGATTTGCTGGCTTGAAGCCCCGTGCCAACAGGTAGCAGTACTTCAGCAGCCCACCACCGTGGATTTCGGCTGGTTCTCTCGTGTGAATGAGTCGGTTGTTAAGATGCTCCAGGGCCTCGTCGTAATCTCCGTAAACGGACACAGCCTGAATCGACGGAAAGAAGTGCGACTCGATTCTCACACGATCTTCGCTACCCTTCTGACACCTATCGAACGAGAAGTATGACTCCAGCCCGATTTGGAACGAATCCACGGTGAACTGGAACGGTCTCTTCATGGCTGCAACAAACTTGAGCTCGATACTAACGTCGCTCCCGTCTCCAAGCGAAATAAGAGACCATCTGTTTCCAGGCGATATAATCTTTACCAGCTTTCGCGCGTATGCTTCCTCTAGAATGGTAGTGCTTAGCTTCTCTTTGCTGATTCCTTTGGGGAAAAACTTGAAGAGAGATTTCATTACTGCGTCTTTGATTAAATGGAAGTCCTCTTGTTTGCACATGTTGGGTACCATAAATATGATGTCCACATCGTTGTAGTGAATGTCTTTCAGTCGTTCGCTGTCTATTTCTTCGCACAGACAGTAGCTCGCCGCGCTGCCGTTCATGCGTATGCTAGATACAGCAACGTTTTTTTCGCTCAACCGTTGCCTCACCTCCTCCACGAGAGCGGCAGGTGTTACGGTTAGTGTAGGGAAGTTGCTTGGAGACCGGAGCTCCACTTGTCTATTCAGAATGGCGTCGAGCTTTGCGACTTGCTCGTACGTAAGCGTGCGTTCTTCGAACTGACAAAGCACATGGCTCGACTCCATTTTACCAATGTGCGACGTGACCAACAAAATATAGCAGAGAACAAAAGGGATTTGCTGTCTGAATCGATGATGCTCGGGTGCTGAGTTCTATTTCGTCTAAACTTCTGAGGTCCGAAGGTGAGGACGTGTTAACTTTTTTTTTTTTTTCTTCCTAAATGCTTGCTTTATAACCTCCAAAAACTTGAGAGGAAGTCAAAAAGAAGGATTTCTGGCTTACCTGTTGCGCTGCAGGGTTCAATTGGCAACAAACAGGGTCGTTGTACAGCAACACCGTTATTCAGCAAAATTTTGTATCGACAACTACGTTGCACGCCTAACACAAGCGTCCCGGTGAAGTTTTCCGAGGAAGTTGCTCACCAACTTTGGAGACAAGAGGTGACGCCAAGGAGAAACTACCGGCTTGCGTTACGCTATAGAGCGTGCAACTTAATAAATCGATTAATAGATTGTTACTAAAGGAAGCGAAATAGATAATCGCTAATGAATGCTATTAAATGGCGACTACATGTACTGCCCGTTGTTACTTTGTGGAATTCTTGCAACGGTTACAGGTGGCGCAGGTGTCGATACTACTGGATGGAACTAAGTGCATTACATTTCTTTGTAACTCCATATTCTCCAATGGCAAACAGGACACCGCTTTTGCATGGGACGGTTTAGGCATACGACCATCCACTTATTCATGTCTCAAAGTGACAGACGGTGGAGAACTGCACGTGAGATTCAAACTGGCTGAGGAACAAGGTCTTGCAAGTCACCCGCTTGACCTGCAACTAAAAAAGCCTGAAAATACTGTGTTAGCCTTGCGATGTAGGTTCTGCCGTTCGTTACTCACAGATAGTAACTAGTAAGTTTAATGTTAATTGCTAGACCGTGTGCGTGTGTGTGTGTGTGTGTGTGTGTGTGTGTGTGTGTGTGTGTGTGTGTGTGTGTGTGTGTGTGTGTGTGTGTGTGTGTGTGTGTGTGTGTGTGTGTGTGCTAATAATACTCATGCTATGAATGCCTTGCTGCATGGCACTGCAGTAAGTTCAAGAGAGTCCTGCCCCTTCCATCTGACTCGTGGCAAGAGTTCTACGCAGACGTTTTCTGCCACATGGACCACTCCCACGACTGCACCTCACAGCCTTTTCATTCAGTACGTCCAAAGGAGGGAGACTGTCTTGTTGGGGACGACAAGTTTGTTGTAACTTTCTCATCACTGAGGCAAGAAAGCGTTGTGGTAGACACCACCAAGGTACATGTACCATGTGACGATCAGTGATAAGAGAGGGAGGGGAGGGGGATGAATGAAACCTTTGTCCTATATGTGCACTCTTGCAACCACATACATGTAGGCCAGGAAGGAAGGCACAATTGGGATACTGTGTACAAGGTGTTATTCCATACTTGGAACAGTACTCCAAGGTCAGTGCCTGTCAGTTGGTACCACATGGAAGTCCCATTGTGTAGTGTAGTGTGAAGCCACTCCAGTGGCTTTAAAAGAAATGAGTGTTAGGCACATAAATGTGCACTGTAGCAAGCACCCCTCCCATCCACGTGTCATTTGTGTCAATTGCTTATCAATCAGGCCACAAAATAGCCTGTTGTGATAAGACACTGGGAACATAAAACCCATCTTCTGTTCTCTCTCTCTCTCTCTCTTTCTCTCCCCCCCCCCCCCCCCCCCCCCCCCCCCCCCCCCCCGCCCCCCAACTTGGCCTTCCTAGGTGAATGTGACACACTAGAAGCTGTAGACACCACCATTGAACATGTCAGGTCACTCCCCTTCTGCCTCAAGCTGTCAAAGCTTCTGGTCGAGGAAGGTGGTATAGCTAATACCATGGCGACTCCCTCAAAGTGGGGTCATTGGAAAACCCTTGAAGACTATTTTGCAAGGAGGCTCAATGCCCTGGCTGTGGCCACAGAGAGCTTTCGTTTCGTGCTTCAAAGTGACCTGGGGAGTATGCACGTGAGCACATGTGTGGATGACCTTAAGGGCAGAGCGTAAATTCATTGGCATGGGTAGAGTGTTCCCAAGATGACCTCAGATAGTGTAAGTGATGATTGCAGATATGGGTGCTGAGCTCTGGGAACAGGGTGACCTGGAGTGTTTGTCCCTCACCAGGAGGCCACGATGATGGTGTTGATGATCATGATGCCTTCTCAGGTAACTAATGAGGTGGGATTCCTTGTAGAGAAGACCTCCTTATGCTCACCTCACCAAACAGGATGCTATGATGGGCCTGAAATGGAGTTACACTGCTTTGGGGTTTCCTGCAGGCCAGTCCTTAAGCTTCTCTATAAGGCTGTACACACGGCTGTAGAGTAAGTACGGGCACAGTTAACAAAGTCTATTGGATGTGGATTTATTATTATCATTATTAAAGTGATGTTGAGGTCTTGAAGTGGGATGAGGAGGACTGGTTGAACCTCAAGTGGATCCTTAGCTGCAGGACAAGGGCCCTTCCTCCATCGCATAGGGTAGCTAATGGATTTGACGTGAGTCATCTTTTGAGAGAGGAGGGAGGTAAAAATGGCCGTACTCCTTCCCTTCAGGTTGGCTTTCTGGGCTTTGTGGAAGATCTCCAATTGTATCAAAAAAAAAATTCTTTTTAAATAAGGCATATGTTGCATGGATGTCACATGTGCTATAATGCAATGTAGAGAAGATGGCTTTGAGCTTGTAATAAATTGTCCGTGGTGTTCAGGCATCATGAGGTCTCCTCTGCAAGGTGACCATCATCGTGTGTGACCACCATCATGTGTGAGGTCTCCTCTGCAAGGTGATCACCATCATGTGTGAGGTCTCCTCTACAAGGTGACCATCATCATGTGTGAGGTCTCCTCTACAAGGTGACCACCATCATGTGTGAGGTCTCCTCTACAAGGTGACCACCATCATGTGTGAGGTCTCCTCTGCAAGGTGACCATCATCATGTGTGAGGTCTCCTCTACAAGGTGACCACCATCATGTGTGAGGTCTCTTCTGCAAGGTGACCATCATCATGTGTGAGGCCTCCTCTAAAAGGTGACCGTCATCATGTGTGAGGGTGTCAGGCAGACATCTACTAAGTTGTCATGGTATCCAGGATATGGCATGCATGAGCAGGTACACTGCTGTTGGCTTGTATGTGAGCAACCTCGCGAACATTGAGGGCTGGGGACCACTGGAATGGTGTGGGGTGATAAGGGATCAGAAGTATAATCTTGTCTGCAGTACTTGGTTTGCAAACCACTGGAGTAGATGTGGTCAGTACTTGGGATATTGTTCCACAGTACATGTACATGTACTGTTTGCAAACCATCGGAGTAGATGAATAATTACTTGGGGTAGTGTTCTCACCCCCACCCCTTCCTGAACCTCCCCTTTCTCTGTGGCTGTTCTGTGTAACCCCCCCTCCGTTGTGTGAGGCACTTACCATATTATAATCCATTTCGTACCTCTTCTTACGTCTTTCTCAATATGTGAGTGACGTGTGTTGGGGCCGAAAGAAGTCGTATTTAGACATGCAGTTACGCAATTAAGTTTTAAAGATCGTAATCAACATTGTTGCGTAATGTTACATGCAACCCTATAGACGTAACATACCCTTGCGCACTCCGCTGAATCAATTGCTAGCTTTACGCCACTGAAGATGGTTCAACCACTTTCTGTGCACGACGTCAGGACTTTAATTACTAGTACACATATGCAACACACAGTTATCGACAGTATATATCAGCTGCCGTAAAGCAAAATATTCAAAAGGAAATCCATGATATGAACAAGCTTTTAAGTACAGATGGGCAAGTTTTTATGATGTTCATTGTGTGTTAGCCAGTACTATTGCTTTGTGACTTGAAATTATTGTTTTTGCCTTCTCGTTTCGTCTATGACACGTGACAGGTGAATTAACTTACTCAAGACAATTCAGAAAATGGAGGAACACTGAAGCAGCCTTCGGTCAGTGCGTGCTGTGAGAGATCTATATGTGATCTCTGGTATGAGGATGTTGCTAAGGCGATACACTGCTGCTGTGCCTCCTAAGCGGGGGCTTCCCTTGCAATGGTAGCTTATTCAGATCTGAATACTGGATTGTGTTTTAATTAGCAGATTCTAGATTTGCTTAAAAGTCAGGTGTTGGCAATTTTCTGAGTAAATGCAAGAATCTCTTTCAGGTTCATCATGCGATGTTCGCAGTATGATGTAGTTATATGTATGCTTCATCACTGGCAACAGTATAGCAACTATGGAATGTAATTTTTGGCACACACACACATATATATATATGTATATAATATATATATAGCTTCATTGTTGGCACATGCCCGGCCAGGTAACAATTTATATTTTGGTTCAGCCACAGTGGGGGTCTCTGTTGTTGTAAAAATCAACTTGTGCTAGCATTGAAACAGTTGGACAAGCAGAGCTTCAGAGCTTTCCTATGTCCAAAACCCTGGCTTGGGTTACAAAAAAAAAAAAATCATTGGCTCCCAAAAGGCACCCCCCATACTAGACTAAAGGCAGTTGTTGCTATAGGGATACTGCATGCAAACCTAGTGGTTAGCAATGCACAAGCATAGGAGTTGCATGTGTATTACAGTGATGTAGGAACTGGGGATGGGTCATGCTCCCCCTCTCCTGAGGGGCTCCCCCTCCCCTGAGGGTCATGCTTCCCCCTCCCCTCAATCACTTGATTGGGGGGGAGGAGCGGGCCAACCTATGCATGCATTGTGCCCACCCCCCTCCAATATTTCTATTTACAGTATTTGCAAAGCAAAATATTAATTGCATGCAGCAAGTGAAAGTACTCTGACCACCAGCTTAGACTATAGTAGGTTTTCTTTGAAGACACAAGCTTTTTTTGGGCAACTTAAATACTGTCTAGTGTTGCACTGACTTAGTGTATTCAAATTGGCTAAGTTTGGCCCCCCAATCCTGTGGCTAAGTTTGGCCCCCCAATCCTGTGGCTAAGGTTGGCCTACCCAATCCTGTGGCTAAGGTTGGCCCCCCCAATCCTGTGGCTAAGATTGGCCCCCCCCCCCCCCCCCCTCATCCTGTGGCTAAGGTTGGCCCCCCAATCTTGTAATTGTGTTGTGCCTGTGTATTGGTGAGCCTCCCCCCCCCCCCCCCCCCCCCCAGTGTGAACTAATAAACAAAAATCATTACTACTCTTTATTTTACCTAACAATGTATGAAACATATACATACTTTAAAAACACGAAATACATACAATTAGATGATACTTAAGTAATTAAATTGAGACACAGCAGTGTCATGTGCTTAATGAAGTGACTAGCCTCTTCGTGAAGCAGTCCATCCACGGAAAGGACAAATGGGGTGAAGGTGCCTCTTCTGTCTTCAACTGCCTTTTTTCCTTTGATTGGTCAGTTAATGATCAGTCTTTTAATGATTGGTCCTCTCTGTATTGTAGTACATTACAGTAGCTTTTGCTTGTCCTGTCTTTAAACGGAGAGATTCTGATAACAGAACAACTTCTCCACCCTCCAATATAGATTCAAAATCGATTTCCCAGACCACGAACACCATTTGTCAATTTTTTGTCCATTGTCATTAAAAATGACATCACATGATCCCTCTGTACAGAAGTGTCCTTGGATGTTGCATTAAAAACTCCTACACGCATGAGAAATGCCTTAGCACATACACGTAGGTAGATGGACCAGTAGCTGACCAGTACATATGCGCAGGGTAAATCATTGACGTGGAGATGTGTGATGTAGTGACATGGTTGCATGAGGTGCATATATGGATAGAGCAGTACAGGTGGGAACAGGTGTGCCTGCCATGGTACATATGTGAGCAAAGCTGTGGTCGTGGAACACGAGCATGGATGCAGACGTTGGCATCAAACACAATAGTTACGGAGAGGGGTGTGTGTATTTCTGTGTTCTTAAAAGCTGTGGACTTGCTGCTGTTATGTTTAAAAAAATTCATAAGGGTAAAGTGGTTCGTCTCATCTTTTCTTGTCTCCCGTGGGGTAGCAGGGATTGATATCTGATTTGGATGCAGTGCTTGAAAAGTATTTCTGCAAAGCCATTGAGTGTGGCTATGAAGAGGCACTCCTGACCTTGCTGGGCAAGGCAATGTGCCCTCCTGAAGTTGTGAATAAGGATTACGTGGTGAAGGCTAGTATGCAAGGGTATGCATGTGGTGAAGGTTAGTGTGCAAGGGTATGCATGTGGTGAAGGTTAGTGTGCAAGGGTATGCATGTGGTGAAGGTTAGTGTGCAAGGGTATGCATGTGGTGAAGGTTAGTGTGCAAGGGTATGCATGTGGTGAAGGTTAGTGTGCAAGGGTATGCATGTGGTGAAGGTTAGTGTGCAAGGGTATGCATGTGGTGAAGGTTAGTGTGCAAGGGTATGCATGTGGTGAAGGTTAGTGTGCAAGGGTATGCATGTGGTGAAGGTTAGTGTGCAAGGGTATGCATGTGGTGAAGGTTAGTGTGCAAGGGTATGCATGTGGTGAAGGTTAGTGTGCAAGGGTATGCATGTGGTGAAGGTTAGTGTGCAAGGGTATGCATGTGGTGAAGGTTAGTGTGCAAGGGTATGCATGTGGTGAAGGTTAGTGTGCAAGGGTATGCATGTGGTGAAGGTTAGTGTGCAAGGGTATGCATGTGAGGTGGCAAAATGGTTGGTACAGTTTTTGACAACACAGCTTATAGGATCTACTGTATTCACCTGTAATTGGACGACATGAGTCCCTTCACATAGGAGGGTTTGGCCTTGTTTTGGTTGTAAGTTAGTGCATGGATTATGCATGGTATCTAGACCCTTGTGGGAAATGCATTCCATCACAGCCCTAACTCAGAGATGTATTTTGTAAGACTGGCATGGTCGTAGAGTACTCTTAGAGTGCAAATGGTTGTCATCATGATATGCGTGTACATGTACATGTAGCAGAGTACAACCACGAGAGGTAACTATGGAAAGAGAAAGAGGTGTGGGTAGATCTATGTAAGTATGAAGCGGAGCAGGTGTAACCATGGGAGGGGCATATATGTAACTATGGGAGGGGCATATAGGTAACTATGGGAGGAGCATATGGGTAACTATGGGAGGAGCATAGTTAACTGGGAGGTAACTACACATATGTATGGGAGGACCAGGAGTAACCATAGGCACCATCCTTCCCTATGATTTTAGAAAACCATCTTAGGTGTGATCTAAAGTTGCTTATCACAAAAATGATACAGGTACCATACTATTATGATATGTGCGGTCACCTATTCAAGTAATTACCCAACACAGAGGTAAAGTCAGAGCACAGAGG
Organism: Spongilla lacustris; assembly: GCA_949361645.1. Taxonomy (NCBI): domain Eukaryota; kingdom Metazoa; phylum Porifera; class Demospongiae; order Spongillida; family Spongillidae; genus Spongilla; species Spongilla lacustris. Next base: position 6,360,472 of record OX442421.1, on the reverse strand, counting down.
TAAGGTCAACACATAGAGGTAAGGTCAGCACACAGAGGTAAGGTCAGCACACAGAGGTAAGGTCAGCACACAGAGGTAAGGTCAGCACACAGAGGTAAGGTCACACCCACCATTACTGACAATGTCTTTAATCACTTTTCCTGTCTCTTACCTATCACCCCCACTCATATTCCCTCACTAAAAACCCCACCCTCACCAAAACCCCCACCCCATACCATATCCATGCACACATCAGAGAACATAGAATTGGAACTGAATGTTTTGGATGGCTTCCCTAGTAGGAAATACAACAGGATTTAAATGGTTGCCAAGCCCTAGTATAAACCCACTTCTCAAGCCACACCTATGCCACCGTGCCACCAGATGACCACATTAGACAAATCATCATTGTAGTGCCACAAAATTAAAATTAACAGAAACATATTTGATGTGTTACTTAATATTTTTATTGGCACACTGTCTGGATAATGGCTCACTGACCTTACCTCTGTGACCTTACCTCTGTGTGCTGACCTTACCTGTGTGCGCTGACCTTACCTCTGTGCTCTGACCTTACCTCTGTGTGCTGACCTTACCTCTGTGCTCTGACCTTACCTGTGTGTGCTGACCTTACCTCTGTGTGCTGACCTTACCTCTGTACTCTGACCTTACCTCTGTACTCTGACCTTACCTCTGTACTCTGACCTTACCTCTGTACTCTGACCTTACCTCTGTACTCTGACCTTACCTCTGTGTGCTAACCTTACCTCTGTGTGCTGACCTTACCTCTGTGCTCTGACCTTACCTGTGTGTGCTGACCTTACCTCTGTGTGCTGACCTTACCTCTGTACTCTGACCTTACCTCTGTACTCTGACCTTACCTCTGTACTCTGACCTTACCTCTGTACTCTGACCTTACCTCTGTGTGCTAACCTTACCTCTGTGTGCTGACCTTACCTCTGTTCTCTGACCTTACCTCTGTACGCTGACCTTACCTCTGTACTCTGACCTTACCTCTGTGTGCTGACCTTACCTCTGTGCTGACCTTACCTCTGTACTCTGACCTTACCTCTGTGTGCTGACCTTACCTCTGTGCTCTGACCTTACCTGTGTGCTCTGACCTTACCTCTGTGTGCTGACCTTACCTCTGTGCTCTGACCTTACCTCTGTGCTCTGACCTTACCTCTGTGCTCTGACCTTACCTCTGTGCTCTGACCTTACCTCTGCAGAATGAATGTTTTATTCCTATCCTTACTGCTTGTGAGAAGAGACACCACCGCATTACTCCAAAATGGGGGTGCCAAGTGTCTCACAAAATGCAACAAGGTCAGTTGTTTTTGTTTGTGTGTGTGTGCTCACATTGCATAACTCATACTAAAATAAATAAAAACAGAGTGGGCACAACTGCCTGCACACAGCTTGCAGGACTGGAGACATTCAGCTGGTGAAATCCCTCTGTGAGCATGCTGACAGTGTCCGAAATAGCGGGTGCACACCTGCACTAGTGCAGGTACATTTCCCAAAGTGCAGGTTCATTTTGCCCGCCACCTGCACTGCGTGCAGGTGGCCTGCCCGACGATAAAATGATATAATTATATTGTGTACTGGCCACGCTTGTACTAGTGCTACATCAAGCGCTAGCGATTGCAAATGTAAAATTTACATTTAGAAAGCGTATGTAGCAATTGTTCAGATCAGAACGCGTAACGCAAGTATCGCACTAATTGGTTAAATAATATTATTGATTACTCCGTACGACAAAGTGCAATCCCCACGGCAGCGTTCAGTTGCTAGTTTTGCATTGATGCTTAAGGTCTAGATCAAGCTCCCACCATGCTGCTGTCACCGTGCAGGATGCGTATATCGCGAGTTGCTCCGTTACATTATGAATGTCATTAAAAACGAGACTCGCTATTACTAACTATTCCATGTCCTTACGATCAAATCGTTAATTTTGTTGTCATTATCCAAATAGAAATCAAAAGTTCATACCTGGTTGTGGTAGGTGAAGCATTTAGTGTAGTAAATGTTGTGTGGTGCCTAGGGTACATTACAGTTGGGTGCAGATGGGGCAGGTAGGCCCAATAAGTCACCTGCACCATGTGCAGGTGACTTTTAAGAAGTATTTCGACCCCTGAATTGCTAGTGAACTATCAGGTGAAGGAAGGGAATCATTTCTGAATGCTCAGTCAAAGGTAACATTTACATTTGTGTCAATGTTATCACGTTGCAAATAAATTGGTACTTGTTTAGCTGCAATGTAAAAGAAAAAGTGGTCAAAAAATAGAGAAATAATTTGATACAGCTGCCTAGGCCTAGCCTTAGTGAGAGCCAACTGCAGCCAGGGTCTTTTAGGTTCAGTTCCGAGGTTTTATGAATTTAGTAGCATTTCATTGGCTTAACCATAATATTAGTAATGTGATGTTATATTCATTCGTTCATGTATTCTTATGTATTTATCATAAAATAATTTGATTGTGATCTAAATTTGCACAAGTTTAAGAATGATGAGGTTTCTAACAGCGGAACTCTTAAATATAACAATCACAAAAGTCACAGATGTAAGTTCAGCATGAGACAAGTCCCAGTGACTTAGCATGGATGGCCTAAGCACATACATTATTTGCAGACCCTTTGAGGTATTCTCCCTGCACCTCTCACTCATATGCCATTAGGAAAATTGTGTCCCATTTTGGCACACAACCTGCATGAATGTGTTTCAAGCTGTCTCTTTTTCTGTGTTTTCTTCCCCATCAGTTGATGGCCCTGAGTAGTTAGACAGTCCTAGCTGTAGATGCAGAGCCACAGACCTTAGCCAAGCAGAAAGGGGACGGGTTTTATTACAGTATGACTGAAGACTTTCATTAAGTTGTTGTTATTTTAGAAATTCTGTTATTTTAAAATTCTGTTATTACTAAGAATAACACACTTCTGCTTGAATTTATCAACATTTGGTATTGCAGGTCTTGTTTTAAGGGTTAAAATCCCAGTATCTACTGGGATTTTAACCCTTACAAGACCCTTACAACCCTTACAACCCTTCAAAACCTACGTAAGGTAGTGTGGTTAATATTTTGAAATGATGCATTTGCAGCAGATATTCATCCTTTGTGCTGTTAGGATGGGTGGACATCATTGATGTATGCAGTGAAGGCTGGATGTTTAGAGATGGTAACATATCTTGCCGGGCTTCAAGGTTTGAGGATGGATCAGGTGACAAAGGTTTGCCATAGCAACCACTTGTGCCTTGCTATCACAGCTCTAACTGACCCATAGGGGCAGCAGAATGTAATCCACATTGCAGCAAAGAGCAGTCTTGAGTGCCTTCATTCTGTAGCTTGCTCGTCTGTCACAGTTGGACTCTGTAAAGCTATTCTGTGCAGTAGATAAAGTAAGACTCATCAATGGCACACCCCAACTTGCCCCAGCATGCCCCAGTTGTGTTTGTGCAGTGCATTGTGAGGTGGGGCTGGTAACTCTGTTTCGTTCACAGTCAGGATGGGGCATCTTGCACCATGCTTGTGCAGGTTGCAGCATTGATACCATGAAGTGGCTACAGGGTGTTTCACAATCAAGGAAAATTGTTTATAAATTAACCACAGGCAGTTAATTAACTTAAAATTGTTGATAAATGCTTTATTAACGTGAGCTTAAATGTTGATGTAAACAAAATAAATACTTAATTTAAATTTTTAAAAATAAATTAACGAAAACGAATTCATAATTCCAGATAACACCTAATTAAAACATACCATTTTAGAGGCATTCAAAAGCTCTAACATTTACTTGAATTATAAACATATCAACTTGGCTGAATTTGTTAATAAATTCAAACTACTAAATCAAGATACAATGGCCCTCAAAATCAAGTACATTGTGAAAATCAAAATTCAGCTTTTAACTAACCACCAACCCTATATTTATTAACATAAATAATATTGAATAGGGGTCTTGGGACTTTTATTAACATTAAAGATTATATTTCACCAGCATGTCTTCTTTTGCTGTTAGAACTTTTAACAACAATCACCAGTTAATTAACTGCTTGTGGTTAATTTATAAACAATTTTACTTGATTGTGAAACACCCTGTATAATATATGTCGCTGTCAAGTGGGAGGGATTATCTAAATGCATGTGTGTGTTTGTGTGTGTGTGTGTGTGTGTGTGTGAGTGTGTGAGTGTGTGTGTGTATGTGTGTGAGTGTGTGTGAGTGTGTGTGTGTATGTGTGTGTGTGTGTGTGTGTGTGTGTGTAAACATGCAGGTTGCAGGTATCACGCTGCGGGAGAGGGTGGGATAGGGCTCCTAGGGAGGGTGGGATGTGACTCCTGGGGAGGGGGATAGGGCTCCTAAGGAGGGTGGGATAGGGAGGGTGGATAGGGCTCCTGGGGAGGGTGGCTCCTGGGGAGGGTGGGATAGGGAGGGGGGATAGGGCTCCTGGGGAGGGTGGGATAGGGAGGGGGGATAGGGCTCCTGGGGAGGGTGGGATAGGGAGGGTGGATAGGGCTCCTGGGGAGGGTGGGATAGGGAGGGGGGATAGGCTCCTGGGGAGGGTGGGATAGGGAGGGGGATAGGGCTCCTGGGGAGGGTGGGATAGGGAGGGGGATAGGGCTCCTGGGGAGGGTGGGATAGGGAGGGGGATAGGCTCCTGGGGAGGGTGGGATAGGGAGGGGGATAGGGCTCCTGGGGAGGGTGGGATAGGGAGGGGGGATAGGCTCCTGGGGAGGGTGGGATAGGGAGGGGGATAGGGCTCCTGGGGAGGGTGGGATAGGGAGGGGGATAGGCTCCTGGGGAGGGTGGGATAGGGAGGGGGATAGGGCTCCTGGGGAGGGTGGGATAGGGAGGGGGATAGGCTCCTGGGGAGGGTGGGATAGGGAGGGGGGATAGGGCTCCTGGGGAGGGTGGGATAGGGAGGGGGATAGGGCTCCTAGGGAGGGTGGGATAGGGAGGGGGATAGGGCTCCTGGGGAGCATAGGCATAAAGTTTTATTTAGCCCGGGGGGGGGGGGGGGGGGGGGGGAGGCTGGGTACATGTACAGATACCGGTAAGTTAGGTAGGGGGTGGGAAACACTGCAAACAACATGCATTTGTACATATATAATTATATATATAATTATAATCATAATTATAATTATATATATAATTATAATCATAATTATAATTATATATATATATTGAAGGTACATGACTACGTGTACACATTTATATGATAAACATTCATTTCATGCATCGAATTTCTTGAGGATAAACATTGTCAGATGAGCGTCATTATGTTGTGGCTATGTAAATATTCATGTGTACAGGAGCTTTTGTGATGAATTCGTCAAGTAATTGGTTTGAATCTACTATTTCAGAATGGCAAGAAATCACTGCAATGTGATTTAACCGTTCTTGGGTCATTGTTGAGCGCAGGTATGATTTGAGAAGGACCTCTCTGCTTTGCAAGTGCGTTTGTCCGTGTTGTACTCAATCCAGTTGTACTGCACTTTCCAACAAAGCTGAAATTTTTCTACCCGAACCACATAGCTCCTCAGATCTTGGTTCATTACACTTCTCTGAGGTCATCTTTGAGGTCGTCTGACTTACCTCGCAATGTGTCCGTGATCATAATCATCAACGTTGCCTTTGGCCACGGAATGTCCACGAGCATCTATATAAGTACTCCACTCTGCTTACTGCGCTCAGCTATTGTCGATATTGGTTGCTGACAAATCTTATTAATAACTTTATAAATGAATAAATACGCCGGGGGGGGGGGAGGGGGGGGGGGGGGGGGAGGCCTGAACCTCTCAACCCCCCCCCCCCCCTCCCCTCCCGTACTCTACGCCCATTCTGGGGAGGGTGGGATAGGGCTTCTGGGGAGGGGGATAGGGCTTCTGGGGAGGGGGGATAGGGTGCATGTGCATGTTGCTAAAGTTGTGAAATTAAACTGTACCGCAAGATGTTGTGTTTGTGTGTGTGTGTGTGTGTGTGGCTGTGTGCAGGTACCTTGAACACTTGGATTGACAAAGATGACAAGTTAACAATACATCCTTGTACTGCAGTGGGCTGTTCTATTGTTCAGCTTGGTAAGGCACTTTTTTGAGAATAATACGTGTGTTGCATCGTGTAAGCAGCATGTGTGTCTGTGGCTGCATGCAAGCAAACAGTATATGTTGTGTGTGTCAGTGATGTGTTTATACATGTGCCTACACTTTTGATCAATTACTTGATGTGATACCTGTCTTTTGTACAAGGTGCCTCAAAGAGATGTGCTCAGTTTTAGAACTTCATATGTGGAAAGTGCTGATCCATATAATATGTCCACAGCAGCAAGGGAGGGAAGATGCCTGTTGAGACAGTTTTACATATTGCATAATCCTTTAGTACACTGTACTCCCTCCTCGTACATGTACGCCACCCTTATAGGCCTTACCCCATGCATATTGACAACTCTTGGTGGAGCGTCCCAACTTCATGTAAACATAATACACGTACTGCATCCACCAACAATACACGTGCTGGACATACACATGCAACTCACAACACCAATATCCACAAACGCAATCACTACACAAACCACACTCCAACTACCAACAGCTAAACCTAATTTATTTAGATGTGGTGGGCCCACACCACCTCAGGGGAAAAAACCTTGAGTGAGGAAAAAACCTTCGTACACACTGCCCTGGACACCACAACATACCACAAGTTCCTCAGTAGAGGGTCTTCAGCTTTCTTAAGGAACAATCTGCCTCCCATCCAACATGGGGAAAAAGCATATGGCAGCAAACCATCCCCATCGCAACATCAGCCGTTCGGCTGACACACAATTATCACATGTAACCCCAGCCACCCTGCTGAAACACACAGCTGAATGCAATCTGCCCACTCATACAGCCATCCAACTGCACACTATATTCAGCCTATGTAAAGTTCACAGACACGTGCACTGGCAACGTAGAATGACTTTCTTCCCTCTCACATATATGTAACCTTTATCGCCACATGGTCACATCACGTGCTGTACAACCAATCACATACGGAGGGAGCATAGTTTCTAATTCACTATGTTGAACTGACAGAAACATGTATTTCATTGAGGGCTTGGAACATTCTAGATATAGTGAATTTAATTAATGGAAGGAAAAAATTCATCACAGAATACAACGATATTTTCACACACAAAGCAACAAAATATCACAGTCAAAAGAACAGTTCAAAGAAGGGTTAAACACAGCACAATACTGTTCACATTTTCTTTTTTATCTCCACAAAGACATGCAGTGCATTAATTTGAATACATGACTGTGATCTGATGTTTTCAACTGTTGCAAGGTTGTGACGTACGAGAAGAGTAGCCATTGTAAGGGACAGAGTAATGGGAGTAAGCATTTGACATTGACACATAGGGATAAACACCAGTTAAGTTGTAAGACATCACTGTCTTGACCTGGCAGATCACACTGATAGTCTTCTGACGTTCCGACTCCATTAGACATCTCGCCTTCCTGACCACTACGTCCATCAGTATGTCCAAAAATGTATGTGATTCATCCCATATCGAGAAGCGTTGAGCATAATCCAATATCTTGCTGTACTGCTGTTCTGTAGATTGGACGTCCACGAAGAACCTGCTGCACATGTATGGTTCAAGCTGTGTCATGACATCTCGATTTGCTGGCTTGAAGCCCCGTGCCAACAGGTAGCAGTACTTCAGCAGCCCGCCACCGTGGATTTCGGCTGGTTCTCTGGTGTAAATGAGCCGGTTGTTAAGATGCTCCAAGGCCTCGTGGTAATCTCCGTAAACGGACACAGCTTGAACCGACGGAAAGAAGTGCGACTCTATTCTCACACGGTCTTCGCTGCCCTTATCGAACGAGAAGTATGACTCCAGTCCGATTTGGAACGAATCCACGGTGAACTGGAACGGTCTCTTCATGGCTGCAACAAACATGAGCTCGATGTTTACGTCGCTCCCGTCTCCAAGCGAAATAAGAGACCATCTGTTTGTATGCGAGATAATCTTTACCAGCTTTGGCACGTATGCTTCCTCTAGAATGGTAGTGCTTAGCTTCTCTTTGCTGATTCCTTTGGGGAAAAACTTGAAGAGAGATTTCATTACTGCGTCCTTGATTAAATGGAAGTCCTCTTTAGTGCACATGTTGGGTACCATAAATATGATGTCCACATCGTTGTAGTGAATGTCTTTCAGTCGTTCGCTGTCTATTTCTTCGCACAGACAGTAGCTCGCCGCGCTGCCGTTCATGCGTATGCTATTTACAGCAACGTTTTTTTCGCTCAGCCGTTGCCTCACCTCCTCCACGAGAGCGGCAGGTGTTACGGTTAGTGTAGGGAAGTTGCTTGGAGACCGGAGCTCCACTTGTCTATTCAGAATGGCGTCGAGCTTTGCGACTTGCTCGTAAGTAAGCGTGCGTTCTTCGAACTGACAATGCACATGGCTCGACTCCATTTTACCAATGTGCAACGTGACCAACAAAATATAGCAGAGAACAAAAGGGATTTGCTGTCTGAATCGATGATGCTCGGGTGCTGAGTTCTATTTCGTCTAAACTTCTGAGGTCCGACGGTGAGGACGTGTTAACTTTTTTTCCTTTCCTAAATGCTTGTATAACCTCCAAAAACTTGAGAGGAAGTCAAAAAGAAGGATTTTTGGCTTACCTGTTGTGCTGCAGGGTTAAACAGGGTCGTTGTATAACACCAACACAGCGAAGCACAATTTTGGGTTGTACTATAATTACTTGGTTTATTATATTGGCCCCCTTCTTAATATTAATCCAAATCAATTAACAAGTCAGCTAGCTGCACATTGATCAGTAGCCTCGTTCCCCGAAATATTGAAATGATCACGTAATGACCTAGCAACGAGCCTCGACTACTTTTGATATTTTTAAATAACGGAGGTACTCGTTGATGCAGCTTCAAAATGGATGGATATAGGGCTAGCGTTAAAGCTGAAACTATCTACTCTTGAATAGGCTGACCATCCTAGTGACCATAAAGCATGTCTGAGAGATACCTTAACGGCATGGCTGCGATGGCGTGATGAAGTTGACAGATTTGGTCGCCCATCGTGGACACATCTGTATCAAGCTCCTCAACTGGCAGAAAAGGTAGGACAGCATTTAAAACAATGGAGTAGCCATGCAGGATTTGAACATTTCTGTTTAGCACTTCAAAGTGTTGTTTGTGTATTTGCTGTGCAGGGGGTGACCACATTTTTTTGGTGTGTGTGTGTGTGTGTGTGTGTGTGTGTGTGTGTGTGTGTGTGTGTATGTGTGTGTGTGTGTGTGTGTGTGTGTGTGTGTGTGTTAAAAATTACAACTTTATCTGGCACCACGCCTACGCCATTTATTGAGCATTATTGTTAATCAACCAAATTACACTGATTTAAAAATAAATTTGAATTCAGCGTATCAAAACATTTGTGCGCAATACCAAGTCACTGAATAAAATTGTTGCCAGGTGTTTATTAACTTAAACAACACAATACTTCTACTAAAGCTATTAAACTGGGTTTAATAAAACTTTTAAACTAGAAATGATGAGCGAAAAAAGATAGGGGAAATGGCAATGAAAATTTCATTACAGATGTAAACACCTCAGCCTTCTAATTAATTTGGACCTTAATTAGGTAAAACCTAAACCTGAGTAGACAAATTCTGAAGAGCAGCCATACAGCAAGTTGTCACATGCAGGGTGCCCCTTTAGCACCCCAAGTGCAGGGTGCCCCTTTAGCACCCCAAGTGTAGGGTGCCCCTTTAGCACCCCAAGCTTTACGCCTCATGTGCAGGGTGCCCCTTTAGCACCCCAAGTGCAGGGTGCCCCTTTAGCACCCCAAGTGCAGGGTGCCCCTTTAGCACCCAAAGTGCAGGGTGCTTGGTTCAACTGTGTCTTGACAACATCTTTACCAGGTGGAGAATATTACAGATATCCAGTTCCCTGTTTGAAACACTAAGCTCTCTGCACATGTGATGTGCCAAGTTGAAATCACCAGGGCTGTCTCCTTACAATACAGGGTAGCATGCACCAGTCATTGCCTGTGTCCTAGCAATACAAGACAACACATGGTAGCATGCAATAGTGATCCTTTTAAAAAGCTTATTTAGTCTAATCATTTGCAATAGTTTACACATCAACACAAATTTGAGAGTGTATGACAAACATCACAAGCACACAGTATACACACACACACACAGTACACACACATACACACACATTTAGCAACCACATGACTCAGGTTCTGTGTCCACCGGTTTTCTGGTGCTGTCACTCAAAGATATGCTTGGGTGGTCAGCGAAAGGTGCGTGCCTGACACTCTGCTGCTGCGCCTTGACCCGACATATCTCTGCTGCCAGCCGGTAGAAGGCTTCCCTCACATTCCTATTGTCCTTGGCACTAGCCTCCAGGAACTCCATGTCGTGTAGCTCAGCATATTTCTGCACACAACAACATACATGGTTAGAAAATATAGTGTGGTTTAAGTACATTGTATTTACGCTGAGTGGAATGTGCAACTGTGTGCAATGGTGTTATGCAAATCCAGTGGGTGTGATTGTTCAGCGGGGTGTACTGGTGTGAATTAGCAAAGAGGACTCTGTGAATTGGGTTGAGCAATGGGTGCAGTACCCTCAATTACCCAGGTCAATGGGGGTATATCACCACTATATGATGCACCAATAGTACCCTCAATGACCACACCCACAGTACCCACCTGCAGTTGTGTGAGGTCCATGTCATGCCTTAGGTCACACTTATTCCCCACGAGTAACTTGATGGCTTCAGGGCAACCACTGAAGGTGCAAGCACTTGGTAAGTTGGAGCAACCACACACACACACACACACACACACACACACACACACACACACACACACACACACACACACACACACACACACACACACACTGTCACACACACTACACACATACACACATTACGCACACATACACACACATGCACACTACATACACATATACATGTATGCACATATACCCACCTGTGCAAATTGACACTTCTTACACACACACATTACACACACGTACACACACATTACACGCACACACACACGCAGACACACACACACACACACGCACACACGCACACACACACACAAACACACACACACACACAACTACCTCTCTGGAGCTTCCACAGCTGCCATCCAAACAGATTCAATGTTTGTAAAACTCTTGGCCTTAGTGACATCAAAGAGGAATATTACTCCATCTGCTTTACGGTAGTAGACGGCTGAGATGGACATGTACTTCTCAGAGCCTGCAGTGTCCCATATCTTCACCTGCAGTGATGACATACACTGCTATTGTGTTATGTGCATGGGCATTGCTATAGAAGAACCACTGTGTTATAGAGCAACCATTGTGCATGGGCATTGCTATAGAAGAACCACTGTGTATAGAGCAACCATTGTGCATGGGCATTGCTATAGAAGAACCACTGTGTTATAGAGCAACCATTGTGCATATAGAGTACCGAAGGCACAAGAGAAACAGAGAAGATTAAGGTTTTGAGTTTTAGGGGTGCGCGCTAAGCATCTAATGACCCAACTTTACACCCCGTGTCAAATTACACCCAGGAAGCACTTCAGTGTTAATTTCAAATTCATAAAAATTTGATCAGGCTAGTCCCCAGTCCACTTCATGGACTGGATGCCACAACACAAACCCTATAGCGGAACCATTGCGCATGCTCTGAATTTATCACCTACTAGCCCAGTGGATATCACGATAAATCTTCAACGTTGAAAATTGGTCTTGCCATGTGGTATTATCTGATAATGGAGGAGCATTGGTCTTGCTAAACTGGAATATTTATCACACTATTCCTCTACGAGGCCTCCGATCCCCGGAAATTATAGGCTGTCAAAGAGAGTAAGAAAAAAAAAAACTTACATGTTGTATAGCTGTAGTGAGGGATCTGTTTATGATAGGATCAAAGTATAGTAATGTACAACTTGAACCATAACAAAAAATAACACCATAACTTTTAGATTCTTTCCAGAAGGAAAATAACATAATACCTGTGCCATAACTTGTACAATAATAATGATTTTGTACCATAACTTATGGCACTCCATCACCACCCTCCATGGCAGCCATCACCACCCTCCATGGCAGCCATCTTACCTTTATCTTCTTTCCATCAAGGTCAAGCTCACTGATGTAGAAATCCACACCTATGGTCGTTTCTACGTCTCCCATAAAAGTGCCCTCGCAGAACCTTCGGATGAAGCTGGATTTCCCCACTCCATTGTCACCAATCAGAATGATTTTGAAGATGTAGTCATAGTTTACTGTGGCAGCGGTCATTTCTGGGTGGTAGAGTACCATATGAGAGAAGAGATGAAGAAAGGTGGAGGCAGTGAGAAATGGAACATGTGAGGAAAAGGATGATAAGAAAAGGGGAGGGAGAAGAGGAGGGGAGGGAGAAGAGGAGGGAGGAGGGGAGGGAGAAGAGGAGGGAGAGGGAGGGAGGGGAGGGAGAAGAGGAGGGAGGGAGGGGAGGGAGAAGAGGAGGGAGGGAGGGGAGGGAGAAGTGGAGGGAGGGGAGGGAGAAGAGGAGGGAGAGGGAGGGGAAGGGAGGAGGGGAGAAGAGGAGGGAGGGGGGGGAGGAGGGGAGAAGAGGAGGGAGGGGAGGGAGGGGAGGAAGAGGAGAGGAGGGAGGGAAGGGAGAGGGGAAAGGAGGGAAGGGAGAGGGGAAAGGAGGGAAGGGAGAGGGGAAAGGAGGGAAGGGAGAGGGGAAAGGAGGGAAGGGAGAGGGGAAAGGAGGGAAGGGAGAGGGGAAAGGAGGGAAGGGAGAGGGGAAAGGAGGGAAGGGAGAGGGGAAAGGAGGGAAGGGAGAGGGGAAAGGAGGGAAGGGAGAGGGGAAAGGAGGGAAGGGAGAGGGGAAAGGAGGGAAGGGAGAGGGGAAAGGAGGGAAGGGAGAGGGGAAAGGAGGGAAGGGAGAGGGGAAAGGAGGGAAGGGAGAGGGGAAAGGAGGGAAGGGAGAGGGGAAAGGAGGGAAGGGAGAGGGGAAAGGAGGGAAGGGAGAGGGGAAAGGAGGGAAGGGAGAGGGGAAAGGAGGGAAGGGAGAGGGGAAAGGAGGGAAGGGAGAGGGGAAAGGAGGGAAGGGAGAGGGGAAAGGAGGGAAGGGAGAGGGGAAAGGAGGGAAGGGAGAGGGGAAAGGAGGGAAGGGAGAGGGGAAAGGAGGGAAGGGGAGGGAGAGGGGAAAGGAGGGAAGGGGAGGGAGAGGGGAAAGGAGGGAAGGGAGAGGGTAAAGGAGGGAAGGGAGAGGGGAAAGGAGGGGAAATGATGGGAAAGGAGGAGGGAAGCAAGAGAGGTGAGAGGAGATAGCAGGGGAAAGGAAAGGGGGAGGGAAGCAAGAGAGGTGAGAGGAGATAGCAGGGGAAAGGAAAGGGGGAGGGAAGCAAGAGAGGTGAGAGGAGATAGCAGGGGAAAGGAAAGGGGGAGGGAAGGAAGTGAAGAGGAGAGAGGAGGAGGAGAGAAGGAAAAACAAAAGATAGAGAAAAGGATGGAGAGTAAGGTAAGGCAGTGCTGGCAGGGGCGGATAAAAGTGGGAGAAAAGAAAGGACACAGGTGTGGTGTTACAATTATACTTACAAAGCATTCAGCAACAATGAAAACCGGAAGATGGCACAATGTTGTGGCTTCTAAACACAATATTAACAACACACCCGACCATGCAAAACTAAAGGTAGATATATATTCCCAATGGGGATGGGGGAGGGGGGGAATTGGTTTGCGACACCTATGCGTACAGGTCAAATCAGTTGGCAACAATAAAGAGTAACTAAACATGTGCACACTAGTTGAGCTTCGTCACTTTAGCATGTATAGATACTTCACACGAGACAGAGGTTACACATCAAAGCCAAGCTCTGTCACAATTACAAGCTTGTGCGCGTACACAAGTATTGCATTAGTGCCAAAAATCTTTCTCTTTACTGAAAAAGGGTTACGTCACCCCCCAGGGACAAGCACATAGGGAATTTTTCAACGATACTGACCCCAAGACAACGGGAAAACAAACACAAAATGCTTGTTAAATACATGCAACTTTTGAACACACCGCCAGTGACCGCGCACTTGGTTTAATACGAAACTCGCACTAACAACACAGCAAAATAGGCCTAGGCCTACAGACCCTCGCGCATGGCGTATGGCAACTTCGCCATCTATCTCCGAGAACCAATGCGAGGCGAATTAGTCACCTGAGCACTCACTTGAGGACCTGAGTACAGCCGCGCCGTGTGATCTTAAGGATCCACTTCTCAGTTCTAAATATCAGAATGTACTTATTACTTACCAAGGTTGATTTTGTCGTGTCGGGTTATTAAAGAATCATATATGAAATGCTAGAAGATTAGAAGGTTTACATGTTACATGTACATGTACAGGACATGGCTTAGCCTCATGACTTCTCTTATACTGTCTGTAGGCTGCATGTAGCCAAATACATAACAACAAATATGTACATGTAGCATTTGACCACAGCATGAATATAATTACCAGGCCATAGCAACATACATGTAATGAATTCGCAGCGTTATCAGCGACACGTACATGTACAGTGTAATGAAAGCACACCAGCTGTTCTGTAAAGGAACGTTTCTACATCATGCAGTCGCTTGTGTACATGTAAGTCTTACCGGCTACAAATAAGACCATATAAGGTTATGAACGTAAATTTGTAATACCGTATAAGGTTGTAGTCGTCTGTATAGCGGGCATGTATTAAGGTATCAGGCCGGAAGACGAGCGCTGATTGAGTTATAATTATAATATAATTAAATTAATTATTATAATATATAACTTGAAAGAGAAGCAATGGAAACCTCATCTGTAAAATTAAGCTCATGTAGAAGATTAAAATAAGGACATATAATTGATTTCGGACTTCAAAAAGGCTACTACTGATTCATTCAGTGCACCACTTACTCAGTCTAAGACTCGATGGATATTATTTGAAAGCCGTATGAAATCCAGATTTTCTCTAAGCAGTGTAGCGTTCGGTACAAACATTTCAAATCCATACCATGCAGATACGCGCATGCGCGCGGATAATAAAGTATGAGAAAAGAAATTAGTTGCATGGTAAATGAAAGACTATATCGTATCTGCACGAATTGCATGTGCCAACTTACACCCGCAGGTGCGTGTAACCAGACAACAGGATTCCGTCCCCTTTCCACCTTGCTCGCGCGCTGAATGGGCATTGTATTGAGCTGCTGCGGCCGGAACCCAGCGACGGAGGACTCCCACGCCCTAACCCTCCGTGCAGGCGTTCCGAGGGGACGACAAATCTTAAAGTGAGTCCGTGCACCCAGCATTAGTCCAAGGATGTTTGTTTGCTGTGACTCCCGAGCGATCGCGGGTGGATGCACAAACGTCCCTTAGTTACCAAGGATAAGTGGGTGGGGCTACATTACCCCCTTTGCGGTTCGTTTATCAGGCTGATGGTAGAAGTGAGTGCTTTATCATCTGACGACGGTCCGCTGCGTTGGGAACCTTACCTCAGTGGACTCGTACCTCTTTCGCTCTCATGCGTTCAAGTGCGTAAGGCCCCAACGGTGTGCCGACCTCATGCGCCACTTGCTTCTTACATAAACGCCATAGGAGGGGGAAATCTACGAGTATGAGGTGATGGCAAGCTCCGGGGACGGGCGGATATTTTCTTGCAACATATTGGTTCCTGGTAAGCGCATATATGCATTGTCCAAGAGCCCCCCACAAAGTACCAGATCAATCAATTTCCCATAGGTACGGTGCTTCGAAAGACATCGGAATGCTTCGTTCAGTGGAGAGACCTGGAAAAAGGTTCGATCAATGTGCCGGCTGTCCGTGCATGCCACATGACCCCTAGCACGTACTGCTGTGCACACATACACGCACGCATAAAACATGGTAATTAACGCAGGCGGAGCATGGGGGTTGAACTTCACATCAGAGCCGGATACCATTCGATTCCTCGCCGGTTGCACGGTAAGGTGTATATATATATATATATATATGTGCATCACATACGCATGTGCTTTGCTTGCGCTTGTACATGGGCGAGCTCAAAGGATTGCGGGTACTAGTACTACGTGCACATTCTTTCACACGCAGCCCCCCACCGTGCCCCCAGAAGCAGTGGGGCTAAGATACACCACTTCGTCCCACTCCCTTGCCCTCCCGACCCCCGCCGCGCCCACTGCTGTCACCACTCCACCAGCACAAGATAGCGATCCCTTGCATGGTGCTTTGGAACACCGTATGAGCCATTCGGAGGAGACTGGCTTCACTGTGAATCGTCCGCTCAGCCACGGTGAATTCAGCGTTGCTAGTGGGACTGAGCGTCTACCAACACCGGACATCTCCGTCCAATCCCTGCCCTTTGATGATCTGCACACAGAGAGGTACACTCCTCCCCCAGGCTTCGGCCTGAACAGTCCAAAGCAAACAGGTGATGCCAGGTTTGAATTCTCGACTCCACTGATCGCTGGGACGGTCGTCGTTAGTGTGGAGGCACCTACACCAGTCAAGTTTAATGAGGAGAATGCCCTCCTGACTGGTATTCAAGAAGAAAGTGAAATTGAAAGCTCAATGAAAGAGAAGTCTGTTGCCTCTCATGGTACTGCTAACACAATTGCCCGTGATGAAAATGGAACTGGTCCCAGTACGCAAGACGATTTTGACGTTCCTCTTCCAAGTACCCTTCCTCCCCCACCCCCTCTCAGCCCCCCTCCCCCTCAGAACACCACAACCAAGAGCAGGTTCAGCCAGTTCCTCAATGACATCGACTCTTCCCTGCTTGAGCTCACAGGCAAAAAAAGTTTCACCCCCTCGGCCCCTCTCAGTGAAGAGGCAGAACCCAAGGGGGTGGAGCCTCAGGGCCGACCAATGGTGCGAGACCCGAGTCTGCACAGTGTCAGTAGCGGAGGAGGTAGGATGAAGGAAGACATCATTGACTTGGGTGAGCTGGTCCTGGAGGTGTCTGGGCTTGATGGGAGTAACTATGGAGCCCAGCTACAGGGCAGCATTCATGGCAGACAGAGAGTTAGCATAGTCCAGGATGAAACTGATGGGGACCAGGATCAAAAAGGGGGTGAAGTGGGCGATCGCCTGAGCCCCCTCCCCCCAGCTGCAGAGGATGACGACCCCTCCTCCGCTGAGAGGAGGGGTCACCTGAAGATCACGCCTTCTTTTCTGAGGTCCCTTCTCCCCCCTCAGGAGTTCTCTACTGATGGCGAACACTTGATCACCTTGGAGGGAGGGGCTAGAGGGCAGGGGTCATCCAGGGAGCAGGGGTCAGCCAGGGAGCAGGGGAGGACCAGACAGCCCAAAGGGTCAAGAAACAGTTTCACAAGCGTCCGACACAATGAAGAGTTCTCACCAGAGCGTGGCTATTCTTCGGGTGGTCCAAGGACAAATACATCTTCGGGGAGCGTGGTGTGTAGATGCATGCGGCTGTGGAGAGGTCATGTTTGTCACTGCCACACCCCATGCACACACACACACATTCACACATGCACACATGCACGCACACATACATGCACACATGCACACTCACACATTCATACATGCACACATGCACACATGCATGCACACACACATGCACACACATGCACACACATGCACACACATGCACACACACATGCACACACATGCACACACATGCACACACACATGCACACATGCACACATGCATGCACACACACATGCACACACATGCACACACACATGCACACACATGCACACACATGCACACACACATGCACACACATGCACACACACATGCACACACATGCACACACATGCACACACACATGCACACACACACGCACACATGATTGTTGTACAGAAATCTACGAGCTCGGATGGCGACAGAGGGGGTGTGGACTTGGCCGGAGAGGAGACAAGAACCAACAGTCAAGATGACATCATTTTGCCCTCCGTTGCAACCAGGAAGGCAGGGTGGCTAGAGGTGAAGACTGTACTCGTGCGCAAGAACCAGACTGTGGCCATGAAGCCAAAGAGAAGGTGGAGGAAATACTGGGGTAAGTGTGCTGTTGGTACTCAGCTTGAATTAGAGATGTCCCCCTCTATCCCCCTCCCTCCCCCTCTACCCCCTTCTATCCCCCCCTCCCCATCAGCTGCATTGAAGGGGATCCAGCTGGTTCTGTACCAATGTAATGATCCAACTACCATTCCTGAGAACCGGCCTTCGGATATGACGTTAGGTACACATTTTTTTGGACACATTCCACACATATGCACTCACACATGCACACATATGCACACATGTTAAAACCACACAAATGCACATCGTACACACACACCTGCACTCCACACTCATGATAACACATCATATATGAGTGCTTGCTGTGGTAGCATACACACGTGTGGTGTAGATGTGAGTACATTTGTGATATTCTACGTGCGTGTGTACCAGTGTGGTAAGCACATTTTTCCTTTGCAGACTTGGAACTGAGTCTTGCCCACCCCATCCACGACCACATGAAGAGAGATCACGTGTTCTGCCTCAGCACGTACAATGGTGACACCTTCTACCTGCAGGTGGGGCAAGGGAGAGGGGGGGGGGGAAGCATAGGTGTTATTTTTGTTGGAAGAAGAAAGGGGGGGGGGGGGGGGGGTGGGAAATGGTATGTCAATAGTAGCCTAGACACTTACCTTTTGTTTTTGAAATGTTTACACACATGCAGACTACTGGGCAGTCAGACGTGGAGGACTGGATCAGAGCTATTCACTCAGGTACATTAGGCCTGTGCCAGTTATGCAAACATTAGCAGCTGGAGTACACACCCCTGTGGCTTCACATTCCTGGTCACATGACATGCTTCTCTCCCTGTTAAACCTGACAGCTGCAGCAACATCCCTCATCCAGCATTCCAGCAAGGACGAGTCGCTCCAGGTTAGAGAGGAGCGTTTTGGTTGTTATTGTGTACACGTATGTTTGTTTTTGTTGTGTGGTTCATATTTATTGCATGCAGGACGTGTTTGTTTATGTTCTGTGCAATATGTGTGAATATGTGCAATGTGTGTATGTGCAATGTGTGTATGTGCAATGTGTGTATGTGCAATGTGTGTATGTGCAATGTGTGTATGTGCAATGTGTGTATGTGCAATGTGTGTATGTGCAATGTGTGTATGTGCAATGTGTGTGTGCAATGTGTGTATGTGCATGTGTGTATGTGCATGTGTGCATGTGTGCATGTGTGCATGTGTGCATGTGTGTAGCATGAACAACACAGGACAATGAATTTTTTTCTTCTGCAGCGAAGGATAGAGAAGTTAAATGAACTGATTTCAAGTGTAAGTTGTACATTTGTGGTTCATAAATGCAGTCCTGCTTTAATAACCCACTCACATAATTGCACGGATACGCCCCCACAGTAGTACTATACTCACACCACATCCTAATTCTTGGCTGACCTCATATCTCACAGGAGAACCAGTTGAGCAAGTTGGCAGAACTTGAACTGAAGACGGTTGTTGACTATGCCAGTCGCTCTGCAATTGTGAAACAGGTATTAAAAGTGATGGACCACGAGAGCATTTGTTGTTTGGTTTACCACAATGTTCAGTTTGCTACAATATTTGGTTCACCACAGTGTGTGCTTTCAACTGTTTTGTCATGTTTCTATCACCCTCTGTTTCACCCATCAGCTGGTGAAATTCTCTGAAAACATAGAAAGATACAGTGTAGAACTGTACAAGTAAGTATAAACAGAGCTTATTTGTAAAAGGGACTTCCCCTTTCTCAGCTTGTAGTGTGTCATGTGACTTTTTTTTTTTGCAGGCTGAAGTGCTATATGGCTTCAGCACATGGGGAGGAGACACCCAACCCCCAGGTCAGAGACCTGGGCTGTAACAGAGTACTTTCATTATGCCCTTATCTGTTGTTATTTTCTTCGTTCACTTGTGCACAACTGTGCGGTGGTTTGTTCCTCTTCCATGCTACAACTAACAGTCACTACTCGGACATATCTCCAAGACTACTAAGACATTCCTTAGCAACATAGGAATGTTTTCTGTGGCTTCTCTTCATGCATTGGTAAGGGCTGGGGACGAGTTCACTGTATGAAAATTGGCTTATCTGTATGATGCAATATCCACCATCTATATCCCACTGTCACTATATCCCACTGTCACCATCCAAGACATCATTTGGTGCCAAGCATATAGAAATTTAAATTGGTTTTATAAGTGATTTGTGTGCAATGATTGAATAGAACATGAGGATTATGGCAATGATGAAATGACGCATTTTACAGACTCACATTTAGCAAGTTCAAGAAACAATATCTGTAACTTTGCTCTTGTCTAAATAGTCTAATATCCTTGTACCCTCAATGTACATGTACACACACTACACACACAATACACAGATATACACAATACACATAGATATACACAATACACACACATGCACACACATGCACACGCACATGCATATATATGTTTCCCACAGTTATTAATACCGGTAATCCCACACCCTTCCAAGAAACACTTCACTATATTTGAGAAACTCCCTTTTTAAAAGTTTTGCCAACTGGCTGTTGTAATTAACTAGTACAAAACACCCTTCATGTTGTAAGGCATCACCCTATCTACAAGCTTCCTCTGTGCAGTGTGCTTATGTCCTCTCCCTGTGGTGTGCTTATGTCCTCTCCCTGTGGTGTGCTTATGTCCTCTCCCTGTGGTGTGCTTATGTCCCCTCCCTGTGGTGTGCTTATGTCCCCTCCCTGTGGTGTGCTTATGTCCCCTCCCTGTGGTGTGCTTATGTCCTCTCCCTGTGGTGTGCTTATGTCCTCTCCCTGTGGTGTGCTTATGTCCCCTCCCTGTGGTGTGCTTATGTCCCCTCCCTGTGGTGTGCTTATGTCCCCTCCCTGTGGTGTGCTTATGTCCCCTCCCTGTGGTGTGCTTATGTTCCCTCCCTGTGGTGTGCTTATGTCCCCTCCCTGTGGTGTGCTTATGTTCCCTCCCTGTGGTGTGCTTATGTCCCCTCCCTGTGGTGTGCTTATGTCCCCTCCCTGTGGTGTGCTTATGTCCCCTCCCTGTGGTGTGCTTATGTCCTCTCCCTGTGGTGTGCTTATGTCCCCTCCCTGTGGTGTGCTTATGTCCCCTCCCTGTGGTGTGCTTATGTCCCCTCCCTGTGGTGTGCTTATGTCCCCTCCCTGTGGTGTGCTTATGTCCTCTCCCTGTGGTGTGCTTATGTCCCCTCCCTGTGGTGTGCTTATGTCCCCTCCCTGTGGTGTGCTTATGTCCCCTCCCTGTGGTGTGCTTATGTCCCCTCCCTGTGGTGTGCTTATGTCCCCTCCCTGTGGTGTGCTTATGTCCTCTCCCTGTGGTGTGCTTATGTCCCCTCCCTGTGGTGTGCTTATGTCCCCTCCCTGTGGTGTGCTTATGTCCTCTCCCTGTGGTGTGCTTATGTCCCCTCCCTGTGGTGTGCTTATGTCCCCTCCCTGTGGTGTGCTTATGTCCCCTCCCTGTGGTGTGCTTATGTCCTCTCCCTGTGGTGTGCTTATGTCCCCTCCCTGTGGTGTGCTTATGTCCCCTCCCTGTGGTGTGCTTATGTCCCCGCCCTGTGGTGTGCTTATGTCCTCTCCCTGTGGTGTGCTTATGTCCCCTCCCTGTGGTGTGCTTATGTCCCCGCCCTGTGGTGTGCTTATGTCCTCTCCCTGTGGTGTGCTTATGTCCCCTCCCTGTGGTGTGCTTATGTCCCCTCCCTGTGGTGTGCTTATGTCCCCTCCCTGTGGTGTGCTTATGTCCTCTCCCTGTGGTGTGCTTATGTCCCCTCCCTGTGGTGTGCTTATGTCCCCGCCCTGTGGTGTGCTTATGTCCCCTCCCTGTGGTGTGCTTCCTGTGGTGTGCTTATGTTCCCTCCCTGTGGTGTGCTTATGCCCTCTCCCTGTGGTGTGCTTATGCCCTCTCCCTGTGGTGTGCTTATGTCCCCTCCCTGTGGTGTGCTTATGCCCTCTCCCTGTGGTGTGCTTATGTCCTCTCCCTGTGGTGTGCTTATGTCCCCTCCCTGTGGTGTGCTTATGTCCCCTCCCTGTGGTGTGCTTATGTCCTCTCCCTGTGGTGTGCTTATGTCCCCTCCCTGTGGTGTGCTTATGTCCCCCTCCCTGTGGTGTGCTTATGTCCCCGCCCTGTGGTGTGCTTATGTTTCCTCCCTGTGGTGTGCTTATGTCCCCGCCCTGTGGTGTGCTTATGTCCCCCCCCCCTGTGGTGTGCTTATGTCCCCGCCCTGTGGTGTGCTTATGTCCCCCCCCTGTGGTGTGCTTATGTCCCCGCCCTGTGGTGTGCTTATGTCCTCTCCCTGTGGTGTGCTTATGTCCCCTCCCTGTGGTGTGCTTATGTCCCCGCCCTGTGGTGTGCTTATGTCCCCCCCCCCCCCCCCCCCCCCCCCTGTGGTGTGCTTATGTCCCCTCCCTGTGGTGTGCTTATGTCCCCTCCCTGTGGTGTGCTTATGTCCCCTCCCTGTGGTGTGCTTATGTCCCCGCCCTGTGGTGTGCTTATGTCCTCTCCCTGTGGTGTGCTTATGTCCCCTCCCTGTGGTGTGCTTATGTCCCCGCCCTGTGGTGTGCTTATGTCCCCTCCCTGTGGTGTGCTTATGTCCCCTCCCTGTGGTGTGCTTATGTCCCCCCCCCCCCCCCCCCCTGTGGTGTGCTTATGTCCCCGCCCTGTGGTGTGCTTATGTCCCCTCCCTGTGGTGTGCTTATGTCCTCTCCCTGTGGTGTGCTTATGTCCCCTCCCTGTGGTGTGCTTATCCCCTCCCTGTGGTGTGCTTATGTCCTCTCCCTGTGGTGTGCTTATGTCCCCTCCCTGTGGTGTGCTTATGTCCTCTCCCTGTGGTGTGCTTATGTCCCCTCCCTGTGGTGTGCTTATGTCCTCTCCCTGTGGTGTGCTTATGTCCCCTCCCTGTGGTGTGCTTATGTCCCCTCCCTGTGGTGTGCTTATGTCCTCTCCCTGTGGTGTGCTTATGTCCTCTCCCTGTGGTGTGCTTATGTCCTCTCCCTGTGGTGTGCTTATGTCCCCTCCCTGTGGTGTGCTTATGTCCTCTCCCTGTGGTGTGCTTATGTCCCCTCCCTGTGGTGTGCTTATGTCCTCTACTCCTTTGGTATGTTTATCTTTCTCCCTTTACCTTTTGTGTATTGGCCCCCTCCCCCTCTCCCCTCCCCCTCTCCCCTCCCCTCCCCAGTGATGTGCTTGTCTTTATCCCCTTCCCCCCCCCCCCCCCCAATACTTCACTCCCACATGTCCCTCCTACAGGTATGTGCCAGAGATGCCAGCACTCCCTTCAGCAGTGGGTATGGTCTACGCCAGACAAGCAAAGCCAAGCTCAACTCTCCTGCTCTGGTGAGCTTGGAGATTCCATTTAGATTCATCTTTAGCAAATTGTCTTCAATTCAGTCCAACACTTACTGTACAACTGTGTCAACCCATTCATTACTTTGAATAATACAACCACTTTGCTTTAACCCTTCACTGCCTATTAACGTATAGTGTCTGCCTTTCACCACAATCCCCACAATCAGATCCAAATACCTTCACTATAAACTTCTAGCCCTCTTCCAGTTGTCTTTAACCATTGTTTCTACTTGCCTTTAACTTTTAACCCCTGTATCACTTTTCTCCTCTCCCCCAACACCTTTTCACAGTCACGAAGACTTGGCATGAATGGTACAAAGGTCAAGGTAGGTAGCCTAGCAACAGAGTGATCCCTTGAGCTGACCGTGTCTCTTCCTGTTCTTCAGACCAATGGCATTTTGTTAAAGTTTTCCGGGCGTTCCAAGAAGTACTTGCCTAGAGTGGCATTGGTGGCAGATTTAATCACTTGCATGGCTCTGTTCCATACAGGCCCAACATCACATCACATGACATCTCAGGACCCATCCCCCTCACACCACTACCCATCCCCGCCATCAAGCAGGAAGAAGATGAGGTTGTGGAGGAGGTGAGTGTACTGTGCTCGAGTGGTTTGGCTGCAGTAAGGCGGGGCACACTTGAATGTCTGCCGGTGTTACTTTTGTTAGGCTGACAAGGACGGCTCTGTGTGGATGGAGGGCTCGGACCCTGGGGATATGTGGACCAATATTGCCTGCACCGTTCAAGTCAAAATGCCAAACAACAAGGTCACTTATACACATACATGTATGCTGTACAGCACACAAATTTAATGCAGAGGAATGCACGCACATACACACATACATGCACACAAATCACACACATATACACACACAAACCACACACATATACACACAAACCACACACACATACACACAAGCACAAGCACACATACACACACAAACAAATGCGCATATATACACATACACACCCATGCACGCACACACACTCACACTCACACATGTGCACACATATTTCACAGACATACGTTCACATATACAGCACGCCTGTCTGTTGCATGCTGTATAGGCAGGCCAAGGCCAGGGACCTGCTAATGGCAATGCTGACTGCTTAACACTAGAAAGCTTTACTAAAAGCAATACATAAAAAGATCAAAACCCCAAGACCCACACATTCAAGATGGGAACCTGGGCTAGCGATGTAAAGCGATTCTTAATTGGAATGTTGGGGGGGGGGGGGGGGGAGGGGGGGAGGGAGGATAAGGGTACCCCATGTTGGACTGTTGCAAAGCTTGGTAAGAGAAAGCTTTGAGCAAAAAGAGGAAGGGTATGTACAGGATGGGGAGGAGGGTATGTACAGGATGGGGAGGAGGGGTACATACAAGGGTGGGGGAAGAGGGGTATGTACAGGGGTGGGGAGGAGGGGTATGTACAGGGGTGTGGGGAGGAGGGTATGTACAGGGTTGGGGGAGGAGGGATATTTACAGGGTTGGGGAGGGGAGGGATATGTACAGGGATGGGAGAGGAGAGAGTTGGGAGGAGGAGGTATGTACAGAAAAGTCAGGGTACGTGGGAGCATTGTACATTTTTGTAAGCCCTGTATGGAATTTCTGAGACTGGCTTGGTCAGCTGTGCACAATGTACACACATGCCTATATCAGGAGGTTAGTGGTGGGTGCGGCTACTACACCATTGCATGCAAATTTTAGTATTGAAATGTTGATGGACCCTCTGGAGTTTTTAAAGAAGGAATTAAGAAGTAAAGTGATTATAATGTAGTTGGATGGATGTTGGGGGTGGGGTGTTGGGGTGGAGTGTTGCATAAGGTCCCTTTTCTTTAGAAGAAAACACTGCAGAAAACACTGCACATCTATTTGCATTAAAGTTAGCCTTATTTTGTTCGCTTCAAATCCCCCCCCCCCCTTCCTACACTTACATCTTCACCTAATTTGTGGATGGTGAATATTAACATAAGGAATGTTGCTCTGACCTGTCCAAATCTGGTGAAACTCCATGCCCCATATCCCAAGTGGGGGCATTACTAGCAGACTATAAAAGTTAATGAGATTCACTGGCAGGAGTTAATGAATATGAATCAAATTACCAGCTTCTGCTATTGATTTTTGTGCTGCCATAAACCTCTGGAGTAACATACTGCTAGTTCCCAGACCAGTAATAGGGTACCTGTAGCAAGATGGCTGATACCTTTAATGAAGATACAGTTATGAGGTGCTTTATATGGACCCAGCTGGCCACAATGTTGCCATGCCTTTATATGGACCCAGTGGCAGGGCTGGCCACAATGTTGCTATGCCCTTATATGGACCCAGAGTTGCCATGCCCTTATATGGACCTAGGCACAATGTTGCCATGCTAGAGCTACATGTAGCTAAGTTTGTGACTCGCACAGGTAATGATGTCAAAGTCAGACATGCATTATATAACACTATACTGGAGGACTCAGGAAGTGTACAATACTTCACAGTTTTCTAGTGCCAATAAACTTATGAACAAAATTTTAAAAATGAAATTTTAAAAATGATGCTTTGATTGCAATGGTGAATAACATTCAAGAGGAAGTGGTTAGAAGTTTTGCTTTAAATGATACATCTTAGGTTAATAGTATGCCTAGAGACAGTCCTTATTTCTTGAATTAGATGTCCCTTTTGGAATAAAATACGGTTCGTAAGTGGTAATTATATTAGCGATATAACAATTAATTCAAGATTAATCATTGCAATTAGTTGTACCAAACAGATTCTTTTTTAAAAGGATCATTACATCATATGGTTATTATCATCATGTGGTCAAGTGGTTATTATCATGATGTGGTTATTATCAAGTGGTTATTATCATCATGTGGTTATTATCAAGTGGTTATTATCATCATACAGTGGTTATTATCATCATGTAGATCTTATTATCAAGTGGTTATTATCATCATGTGGTTATTATAATGCGGTTATTATCATCATGTGGTTATTATCATCAGGTATGCTACATGTTATTGCGTATTATGTAGGCATATATGTAGGCTTATGTATGTAGGCTTATGTATGTAGGCTTATGTATGTAGGCTTATGTATGTAGGCTTATATATGTAGGCTAATGTATGTAGGCTTATGTATGTAGGCTTATGTATGTAGGCTAATATATGTAGGCTAATATATGTAGGCTAATATATGTAGGCTTATGTATGTAGGCTTATGTATGTAGGCTTATGTATGTAAGCTTATGTATGTAGGCTAATGTATGTAGGCTTATGTATATAGGCTTATGTACATGTATGTAGGCTTATGTATGTAGGCTTATGTATGTAGGCTTATGTATGTAGGCTAATGTATGTAGGCTTATGTATGTAGGCTTATGTATGTAGGCTTATGTATGTATGCTAATGTATGCAGGTTTATGTATGTAGGCTTATATACATGTATGTAGGCTTATATATGTAGGCTTATGTATGTAGGCTTATGTA
The DNA here is from genome assembly GCA_949361645.1 of Spongilla lacustris. Taxonomy (NCBI): domain Eukaryota; kingdom Metazoa; phylum Porifera; class Demospongiae; order Spongillida; family Spongillidae; genus Spongilla; species Spongilla lacustris. The sequence goes on along the minus strand of OX442421.1, from coordinate 6,333,626 downwards.
TGCAGGCTTATGTATGTAGGCTAATGTATGTAGGCTAATATATGCACTCCGCCTCCTCACAGATTTGTAGCATACCTCTTCGCAGCCAGATGACTGTCAGTGATGTCCTGGCCTGTTGCTGTGAGGTAAGGTTAATGTCACATGACTCTTGTGGCAATGGTCACATGGGCAATTCCAACAATGCAGAAACATAGATTGGAAGTAGAGGACCACTTCTTGAGGCTTAGGACTGAAACATATGGCGGAGAGTTTGGTGAGTCTTTGCTTTCTGCCTTTTTCACGCTTCTGTCTCCCTTCCATCTCTTCCTTCTCCCCCTTACCTTCCCTCCTCTTCAATGCCTCCTTCCCTTTACATTGCTTCATTCCCATGCCTTCCAATTTTTTCCCCCCTCTCTGCTGCCCATAGAATGTGACATACCCAATGAAAAGGAACTGTTCACTCAACTGGTAAAGTAGTTATTGTTTGACGAGTACATCCGTCACTATTCGTACCCATACAACCCACACCACATGCACACATATACGTATGCGTACACATGCACATATACACATACGCACATATACACATACACACATATTGCACACATATACCCTAATTGTACACACTCCTATGCAACTGCACATGTACAGTACTCAAAGCTCACAAAGGTTGAGTTATGTCAGAAGTTGATACATACAGTTATTCTGTCAAAGCCAGACAATGAACAGTTTGGTAAGGACACACACACACACACTCACACACAACACACACACACACATACACACATACACACACACACATGCCACACACCATGCATATGTACACATGCATACATGCACATTGTAATGGAGCCACACTTCAGGGCTGACCTTGGAGCCCAGTGAAGCAGACAAACTGAGGAGAGTTGTGGTCACCAAGGTGGAGGAGGGGAGCCCAGCAGACACCCAAGGTACTGCCACCATAGCTGAAGTGGCATTCCGTCTTCATACACTTGCCTCACTTACACACACACACACACACACACACACACATACACACATACACACACACACATACACACACAAACACACACACACAAACACACACATACGCACACATGTACATACACACACACTTACACACACACGTACACACACATGTACACACACATACACTTACACACATGTACACACATGTACACACACATGTACACACACATGTACACACACATGTACACACACATGTACACACACATGTACACACACATGTACACACACATGTACACACACATGTACACACACATGTACACACATGTACACACACATGTACACACACATGTACACACACATGTACACACACATGTACACACACATGTACACACACATGTACACACACGTACACACACATGTACACACACATGTACACACACACATGTACACACACATGTACACACACATGTACACACACATGTACACACACATGTACACACACATGTACACACACATGTACACACACATGTACACACACATGTACACACACATGTACACACACATGTACACACACATGTACACACACATGTACACACACATGTACACACACATGTACACACACATGTACACACATGTACACACACATGTACACACACATGTACACACACATGTACACACACATGTACACACACATGTACACACACATGTACACACATGTACACACACATGTACACACACATGTACACACACATGTACACACACATGTACACACACATGTACACACACATGTACACACACATGTACACACACATGTACACACACATGTACACACACATGTACACACACGTACACACACATGTACACACACATGTACACACACATGTACACACACATGTACATACACTTACACTTACACACACACATTCTCCATCTCCACGCCACATTGCACCAGATATAAACGAGGGGGACGAGGTCCTACTGATCAATGACAACCTGGTCACTGACCTTCACTGGAATGACATCCTAGCAGCTATCAGAGGTGTGGTGCCCTACCTCTCAGAGCTTATTACATTACATCGTCTCCACAACATCTCACCATGATCACATGTTAATATCACCCCGCCACATCACCACTAAATTCACTCACTACCACATATACAACCATCACCACACTGGTACACATCACCACCACCTCATACCTCCACCTCATGCACATCTTCACCATCACATGCACATCCTCACCACCTCATGCACATCCTCACCATCACATGCACATCCTCACCATCACATGCACATCCTCACCATCACATGCACATCCTCACCATCACATGCACATCCTCACCATCACATGCACATCCTCACCATCACATGCACATCCTCACCATCACATGCACATCCTCACCATCACATGCACATCCTCACCATCACATGCACATCCTCACCATCACATGCACATCCTCACCATCACATGCACATCCTCACCATCACATGCACATCCTCACCATCACATGCACATCCTCACCATCACATGCACATCCTCACCATCACATGCACATCCTCACCATCACATGCACATACCACATCACTACCATTGTACCATTGCCACCACTTCACAATATCTTTCCCTTGTCTAGCTCCTAGCATTTCTTTAACCCTGCGCACCAGTCAGATCGAAATGCCTCTCAGCGGAGTCCTCTATAGCAACGTCCTCAACAGCCTTGTCTGTCCTCCTCCTCCATCTAGTGATGACATCATCACCAAGGAGACATTGGAAGGCCTCATTATTCCCATGCCAAGCTGTGAGAGACACATTCCTCTGCCTTGCCACGCCCCCACCCTCTGCTTCATACATACCCATACTGGGGGTGTGGCAGACACCACAGTGTAGTAACTCTCTTGTCTCCTCCTCCCCACCACCTCCTCCTTCTCCTCCTTCCCACCTCCTCCTCCTTCCCAACCTGCAGTGGAAGATTTGACAAAGATTGGAGCAGATGAGGATGATGACAGGGTCATCCTCTCAGAGGGTGGAGCCCGTTCCCAGGAGCAGATTGATGCTCTCATTAAGGTGACCTCCCCCTCTAGTGTTCATTAAGGTGACCTCCCCCTCTAGTGTTCATTAAGGTGACCTCCCCCTCTAGTGTTCATTAAGGTGACCTACCCCTCTAGTGTTCATTAAGGTGACCTACCCCTCTAGTGTTCATTAAGGTGACCTCCCCCTCTAGTGTTCATTAAGGTGACCTACCCCTCTAGTGTTCATTAAGGTGACCTACCCCTCTAGTGTTCATTAAGGTGACCTACCCCTCTAGTGTTCATTGAGGTGACCTACCCCTCTAGTGTTCATTAAGGTGACCTACCCCTCTAGTGTTCATTAAGGTGACCTACCCCTCTAGTGTTCATTAAGGTGACCTCCCCTCTAGTGTTCATTAAGGTGACCTCCTCTCTAGTGTTCATTGAGGTGACCTCCCCTCTAGTGTTCATTAAGGTGACCTCCTCTCTAGTGTTCATTGAGGTGACCTACCCCTCTAGTGTTTATCTGCTCTTCACATAAATGTAGTGTGGGAATGGAATGGATGGTTTGTTGTGTGGGCTGTGAAGGGATATCCTTCCCTTCCATTCCCATACCCTTAAGAAGTAGTGTAGTGACTTGTGATATCATGGGAGAGGCCTTCTGTATATGCTACATGTTTGACCTTTAACCTCCTTTCAGGACACGAGGGCCATCTCTGTGCAGGTCAGAGCATGGGATGCAATGGAAGTAGAGGACTCTCCGCTGGCCTCCAGAGGTACCCCTTGGACCTCGCAGGACAGACTAAGGAAGTGCATTGGAGACCTTCTGGAGACTGAGCAACAGCATTCAAAGGCAAGCCAATTTGGTGCTATTGCCTGTGTGGTGCTCTTGCCTGTGTGGTGCTATTGCCTGTGTGGTGCTATTGCCTGTGTGGTGCTATTGCCTGTGTGGTGCTATTGCCTGTGTGGTGCTCTTGCCTGTGTGGTGCTCTTGCCTGTGTGGTGCTATTGCCTGTGTGGTGCTCTTGCCTGTGTGGTGCTATTGCCTGTGTGGTGCTATTGCCTGTGTGGTGCTATTGCCTGTGTAGTGCTCTTGCCTGTGTGGTGCTCTTGCCTGTGTGGTGCTATTGCCTGTGTGGTGCTATTGCCTGTGTAGTGCTCTTGCCTGTGTGGTGCTATTGCCTGTGTGGTGCTATTGCCTGTGTGGTGCTATTGCCTGTGTGGTGCTCTTGCCTGTGTGGTGCTATTGCCTGTGTGGTGCTATTGCCTGTGTGGTGCTCTTGCCTGTGTGGTGCTCTTGCCTGTGTGGTGCTATTGCCTGTGTGGTGCTATTGCCTGTGTGGTGCTATTGCCTGTGTGGTGCTATTGCATACCCACACGCATGAAGCCACATAAATGGTGTGTTTCTTTGCTTATTTCATTAGTCGATTGAAGTGCTGGTGGAGCGCTACCTTCAGCCAATGAGAAAAGAGCTCATTGTGTCCCAAGACGAGGTAGGCAAGCGCTAGCATTACCCCCTCCACGTGTGCACCATAATGTCCCCAGATCACTGCACTGAGTGGTAACATAAATGAGATCGCTGATTTCGAGAACAAATTCTTGCACAGTTTAGAGGTACAGTTGCAGGAGGGTGTGGTCTCGAGTGGGGCAGTGTAAAGGGTGGGGTATGTGCACAAGGGTGCACACTCAGAAGAAGGTTGGTGTATAAGCATTGACTTGGCATCTCCTTTTAGGATGCTGTGGAACCAGATGGCCAAGACACAGGGACAGCAAAGGTAAGTTGCGTGTAAGGGAGGGCTGTGTGAATGACGAGAAGAGTAATAGAGATGAGGTGGTTGTTAGAGATGAGGTGGTTGTTAGAGATGAGGTGGTTGTTAGAGATGAGGTGGTTGTTAGAGATGAGGGGGTTGTTAGAGATGAGGTGGTTGTTAGAGATGAGGTGGTTGTTAGAGATGAGGTGGTTGTTAGAGATGAGGTGGTTGTTAGAGATGAGGTGGTTGTTAGAGATGAGGTGGTTGTTAGAGATGAGGTGGTAGATGAGGTGGTTGTCAGAGATGAGATGGTTGTTGGAGATGGCCTCCAGTGTGTAAGAGATGACCACACAGGCATATTGTTAGTGGGGGCTTGCTCTTTAGTTGTAAATGATTTGCCTGATTGGAAAAAATTATGTACAAGCTATGGCGTGCCCTGCCTATACAGGGATGTGAATATTAGCCTGCCTTCAATTGTAACCACCACATCCTCCTCACTACCTTCTCCCCCCCATGCATACAACAATTCACACATACCTGTACCACATACCATTGACCATATACACACACTCATGCATAAATGGATCATTTTTTAGGTCGTCATGGCAATAGCAGCTACATTCCTGTGTAATGCAGAACAGTTGCAACTTTATAGTGGCCTTTGTACCAGTCATTCCAAAGCCCGTGCTCTAAGTGGTACGTGCCATTGGATACGCACAACATGCACAACACACGCACACACACGCACACACATGCACACGCACACACACACACACACACACACACACACACACACACACACACACACACTCAACCACCTACACATTTGGCATACTTAATTAGAAATCAAGGACAATGAAAGGCTACAGTGTTTTTTGGATGCAAGGAATCCTGGGAAAAATCCTAGACTTACACTTGACTCTCTTCTGGGGAAGCTGATCCTTGTAAGTACATTTAGGTGTGACTGCCACGTGAAGCCTCATGTTGCTTCCCTTTACACACCCGTTTCCTCTCCTCCTTCCCTCCACTCTTCATCTGCTCCTTGTCCCTTCCACCCATTTCCTGTCTTCTCACCCCTTCCTTCCCCTTCACCCTTTCCCTTCCCATCACCCCTCCCTTCCCATCACCCCCTCCCTTCCCCTTCACCCCCTCCCTTCCCCTTCACCCCCTCCCTTCCCCTTCACCCCCTCCCTTCCCCTTCACCCCCTCCCTTCCCATCACCCCCTCCCTTCCCCTTCACCCCCTCCCTTCCCCTTCACCCCTTCCCTTCCTCTTCACCCCTTCCCTTCCCCTTCACCCCTTCCCTTCCCCTTCACCCGGCCATCTTCCTGGATGATGCCCTTCTCCTCCAGCGTGTGTCTAGGTATCCATTGTTTCTTCGGTCGATGTTAGATCACACTATAGAAGGAAGCGAAGAGCGTCGCCAGTTGTTAGGTAGTGGTTAGTGGTTCTTGGCTGGCCATGTTGTGAGGGGGCTTGCATTGTTTCGAGTAGATGCCATTGAGAGCACAGACAGGGCAGCCAACTACATCAATGAGATGCAGAGGGTGAGCGAGATGTACTCTTCTCTGTTTGATGGCCTTCTGAGAGAGTCAGGAATGGCTGATGTAGGTCTCCATTGTTTCCTGGTTTTGTGGAAACAGACTTTTTCTTGTGTTTTGCAGTATGATGTGAGTGTGAATGTGGGACAGCTGAGATGCCATGGGGAGGTCATGTGGCTGAACCAGAAGGATGAGTTGCTGGGCAAGGCTTGGAAGAAGGGACAGGGTCCTACCGTGCTGTGTTTTGGTGAGGGCATTTAATGGTTGGCAGTGTGTGTGTGTGTGTGTGTGTGTGTGTGTGTGTGTGTGTGTGTGTGTGTGTGTGTGTGTGTGTGTGTGTGTGTGTGTGTTGTGTGTGTGTGTGTGTGTGCCATTGTTTCTTTTGCATGTGACCTTCTGTTTGGGCTTTGTAGATACCTTTGCCATGGGTGCACAAATGGCTCCACTGGGCACATCCCATTTTAACCCACGTAAAAATAATCAATTTTTACCCCATCTCCGAGCATCAACCCTTCATATTCCCTCCACGTGTATTTCTCTTCTCTTGCTCTTTATTAAATTTCTCTTTTAGTATTTAATTCCTGCCTGATACTGCTACAGAGAGAAAAGAAGAACAGGAGGCGTTCAAGCAAAGTCAGTGGTGCATGGGAAGGGGGGCATTATATGGGGGGAATTGCATGGGGGGCATTACATGGGCAGGGGGCATTATATGGGGTGCATTACAGCTCAGTGATGATGTTGTTTGCAGATAAAACTGGCCAGTGAGGTAATGATCGATGAGGTGAAGCATAAAGCCCTTTTGCCCTGTCTGCTGTGTCGGGTGCAGGACCTGCCTGACTCAGATGGTATGTCTTCAGTCTAAGCCAACCGATTGGTGCCCATGAATTCAATAAGGTTGTACTCAAACAGGTGTGACTAATATGTGGCAGCTGTTGTGCAAGAGCCAACCATCCCTCCCAGCTGTGTCATATCTGTTCAGAAGCAGGTGGGGTTCATTGTCACTTATTGTTAAGAATGGTGACCATGATACAATATTCTTTCACACACACCACGTACCCGTTTCACAACTACATACAACACACACACATGTACACACACACACACACATGCACGCACACACACACATCAGCTCTGTGGAGCAGAAGGCTACTATGGTACACCTGGTGCGTGACTCAATACAGGAACAACAAAAACTGTTTGGGACTTCAAGTGGAGCTTCCACACCCTTGTTACATGCACAAGCTTCTGTGGCAGGCTCTTCCAGTTCCACATTGTCCCAGCCAATCAGAACCAAGACAAATTCCAAGTTTTCATCTCTGTTTACTGCATATAGCACACAAACATTATAGTACCATGCCTTCTCTTTGTGTACAATGTCTCAATCGTTGCGTGTATTTATTTTGTTTCAACTGCCTTCCAAGTTAACGGTTAGATCGGCTAGTACACCCAGCAGGCAAAATGCAGTGACATCGCATACAGGTATAGGCTGTCAGTAATCAAATGATTTGGATAGATACAAACAACAGTAAAACCACAAGTGTTACAACATTTCAAATTGACACTGGACACAACAGGGCAAAAAAAAAAAAAGTACTGGGAACATAAGTGTGTCTAAAAGCAGTTTAGATCAACTTGGTGAACAAAAACACAGACTGACAAAACATAGATTCATTAACAATAGATCTGAGGTGATCGCATATTAACCATCCTTACTGCTCTCGGCCCAGGAATTTCATAAGTGACCACTTTATAAGTTGGGACTGTCACAGCACTGTTCATAGAGAGAGGTTCAGGAAGGGTGTTGCTTCGAGATGGTTCTGGCTTAGATGGTTCCACGGGATGTCTCAGTGACCGCACCTTAACCTCTTTTACAGAAGGCTGCTTCATGCTCTGCTGCTGTGTCCAGGCTTTCCTCTCCGACGGTGTAGGTGCACCACTGATCATGTCCTGATATCGCTTACCCTTGTCCTCATCAACTTTAGGAATGCTTTTACTGATAGCAGCGGCCACCTTTTCATTGTCCGTTATGCTTCTGGAACGTTGCCTTTGGACTCTGCTCTTATCATCCTCTAAAGAAGGAACAGATGAAACGGGCTGTTCTCTGGATGCATCAGTCAGATTGCTGTCTCTCCTATCCACAATTTTTGTCTTTTCCTTGCTGAAAATCTGACCACTTCTGGGATCCGTTTTGATTTGTTCTGCCTTCAGAGAATCTCTCTTGGCCAGATCATTATTTGCTGAATCCGCTCTGGAGGCACCACTCTTAACCACCTCATTGCTCTTGGTGGAATCAACTCGCACAACAGAGTCACTCTCTTTGCCTTGAAGAGAATCTCTCTTCTCCGATGTGACTGTCACAGCTCTCACATTGGCTGCGTCCACAACAGTATTGTTCAGAGGTGACTCATTGCGAGACTGTGGCTTGACCGTCACATGCACCTGCCCAGGTGACTCCTTGGACATGTCTGGGGTTCTTGCTGGATGGCCACCAACTGAAAAACTTGGACTTGTATTGCTACGAGGTATGTCCTCAGCCTGCTTTGGCCTGGTCTCTATGGTGCGCTGCTGCTGGTAGCTGTATCGCGGCGGAATGCCAAGCCTAGTGGGAGCCAAATCTGGCGATGTCACCTCTTGTAATTTTTCCTTCTGCCTGTTCAGAGTCCTGCTTGGAGACGATTCAGTGTCTGAATTGTAGCCACTTATTTTTGCATCGCTGTCATAGGAAGTGGCTATTTGAACAGTCGCTGGACTAGAATGCTTTCCATCAGATGTCCGAGGAAGGCTGTGGAGATGCTGCTCACTTTCAGCCCTTTCATCTGCAGTAGATGACTCGAGTGTCTTCTGCTTTGCACCAGCAAAGTTTTGGTACGAGTGACTCTTACCCACAGGAGTCTCAGCCGTGGCTGTGAGCCACTTTCTATGGTGAAGCTTCTGCTGCACCTCATCAATTGAAGATGCCTCTGCTGGTCCTGACCTTGCCTTTGATGGCTCTTGCTGCACTGAAGTTGGAACCTGCTGCGAAGAATTTGACTTAGGAAGAGGGGCGTCTGTTGGAGCACCATGTCTCCAATCCATTGCTGATGCAATCCCAAAACGATGGCTGATGGCCACTTTCAGCATATCCTTATTAATCTGGCTCATCGGGATCTTCTCAAGGTCTCCCAGTGGATCCGCAGAGATGATGCGTGGCATCCCACCGCTGGGCCTGCCGGGGTATGGGTCATGGGAAGGGTAACTGCTAGAGCTGCTTCCCGAGCGACTGCTCATGAGAGAGTGCATGCTGTCGTGCACAAGTGATGAAGGTGCTGCCTCTACACTGTCCGAAGGCCATCTGACACTCATGGAAGCTTCGTTTTCCTTTCTGAGGCCTACCAGGTGTGCATTCCCATGAGAACGACTCCTTACACGCTGACTTTCAGGGGGGCTATCATGTGGCAGTGGGAGGAGGCTGTCGTAAAACGAAACCGAAGATGAAGTGGGAATAGGTTTCTCGTGTCTCATGGCCGGCGACTTGTTGAAGGAATTCGAGTGATGTGGGGACCTATTGCGTGACTTCAGAGGCAAGATATTCTTTTTGGTGGGTTCAGGGATGCCGAGCTGACTGGAGAGGCTGATGGAGTCATCACTCTTTCTCCTTCTGTGCCTGAAATGTGGAGAGCAGCCCTGTGAGGAAGAAGAGCTAGGGGGAGACGACTGAACAGGGGGCAAGTCCGTACTGTAGTTGCTGCCGCCATGACGCGAGTTATGGTGCTGGTTTGTGGACCTTCTCCTCGGGTATTCCCCATTGCTCTTCTTGAACCGGTGCGGCTTTTCTGTTGGGGAGTGATAAGAGTTTGAACGCTCGGGGACCTTTGCTGCCCGCATGGTGAGCGGTGGCGAGGGGGACTGCCCCTTTGTGTTTTTGATGTCCTTGCCACTGAGGCACACAGTGCCAGTGTGCCCCTTTGCCACCACCACATTGCCATCTCGGGTGACCTCGGAGACGTGAGAGAGCTGGGAGTCGCTGTAGGTGAGGCCACTGGCCCTAGTGGTTAACAGGTTCGAATTTGGCTCATCCTCATCCTCCTCCTCCCCATCTTCTCCGGAGTCCTCGCTGGTGGTTGTGTCGACACTGATGTTCCGATTCTGGGATAGATCTGTGCCGTCATCAATCTTGGTGGGAATGAAATTGACCTCCTGTGATGATACCTCTATATCAATGTTACAGTGGCTGCCTGGCTGGAATTGTTTGTACATTTCTGGGAGGTTGTCTTGGAAGATCTCAATGCTATGCTCAACCAGAAACTGGACAAGTGGTGGCACCTCGTTCTTGATCACATCAAGACCCGAGTCTGGCCAGAGGAGAGTTGGGGCAAAGCAGATTGCCAGGTTGATGGAATTCATGTAGTTGACATCATTATGGTTTGTGATGTGATGTAAGAGGGGCAGAAGGTAACGCAAGAACTCCTGATTCTCTTCTGGAAGTCGCTTCAACACCCTGTTGACAGGTGTGAATAAAAGTGGACACTTGTGCAGAGTGCACACTAATTAGCTGCCATAAATGCCATCTCTACAAGTTAAAAAGAGTACTTACGACTTAAACAGCTAAGCAACGTACTAAAAATGTATTACCCTTTTCCCAAGGGAATCATCTTACCCCTCCTACACCTACATGTACACTGTACCCACACATTCTGCCACGCCAACTTGCGAACAATCCAGCAATACCCAAACTACCCCCCCCCCCTACCCCCCCTCCACTTAAAACAATGGTGGCTAGGTGACGACATGATGACTCACTTCTGAATTTGCTGGATCCTGGTGGGGACATCTTTGGTGTCGTTTGTTGCCACAAATTCAGTGTACCTCGATGACTGCAGAATACCACCAGGCACATTGCGCAATAGTTCCTGTAAATCAGCACACAGAACAGGTAAAAGTACAATTTGCCTCCACAATTTGGTATCACTGACCTTCAGCAGTGCAGCAATGGTATGGATTGAGACATCAGAAAGGTCAACCGCCTCTCCTACAGACAGTAAATGACAAAGGCTGTGGACTTGCAGCCACAAGCAGGTAGGCAATAGCTTACCATTATCAATCATTTCCCTGAGCTCTTTTACTTTCCTGTAGTTTGCTGACTGCCTGAAGATGCCCACTGTACTAGGTCCCTCCGTGTACAACCGGAGAAACATAACCTTTTGGAAAGAGCAGCTTGATATGAAATGCTGCTGAGCTGCTAGAAAACCCCAAGCCTATCAGTAAAGTTCCCCACACATCACAACTACACACACTGTACAACCACACACAACAAACACAACCACAAACACACATACAAAACCACACAACAACCACACACAACCAACACAACACAACCACACACAACAACCACACACATAACTAACACAACAACCACACACTACCACCCCACATACTTGAATAACCACCACACACACATTCCTATTAGGTGTGTGATTACACAATGGGATCTCCTGCGTAAATGAAACCCAAAGGGCCAAAACGCTGTACACCCATATCCATTGCAATTTGAATAAAAGCATAAAACATGCCACACAGGGCCAGGCACAAGCAAAGGAATTGCAATCATAAGCCCTCCCACATGTTGCCTCGACCATATATGGCAGACTTTAAATGATATTAGTTGAGGTATGGGTGAATAAGCTCCTGTTGCCAAAGCTCAACAAAAATCCCTCATGGGTAAAGCCAAACAATTGTTAAATTCTGCACAAAGATGGTCAAATGGATTAAATGCATCATTGCTCAAAGTGACCTGCCACACACACAGCCACCCAACCCGGCTGAGCTCACACCTCCAATATGGCTGGGAGCTGTTTTCTGACAATCACCATCTCAAGGGGTGCACCAAACACCCTGTAAAAGAAGGAAACAAGCAACAGTAATGCCTTAAGCCTGAAGTCACATCCAATGTGTAGACCAGCAAACAGCTTACATACAAGCCTCCCTCCTGGTGTAAAAAAAAAAAAAAGCACATTTAAATACCTTGGCTTCTTCTTGGATGGTCCCGATTCCACACTACTCTGCCTCTTCTTGTTCCTGTACCATTCCACGAGCCGGCTGGTCTTACCACTACGGCCCTGTGACGATGACGATGACATGTTGGAATTGGGCCGGTCATCTGAAAACAGAATCACAATTTTTAATGCAACACAGGAACTCCTTTCCAACCCTGCACAAAACACTAATGACCAAGGAGGTGACAGGAAGGGCTAGGGAGTTTACATAGACAGGACGCTGCCTACCACTCACCTCCAACAGGCAACGGCTTCCTCTTGATGGTGAACAGGATTTGGCCTGGCTTGGTATCTCCCATGTTGGAGGAGTCCAGCTGTTGCCTGTTGTGATATGTCTGGATTGCAAAGGGGCACTCAAAACCTGGAAGGGATATGAGAGAGGCATCATGGCTGCTGGCTCTCGTCAGAATACTAAACATACCCCACAAAAGAACTTCCACGTCCTCCCTCGAGGAGCTAACCCAAAGCTGGCAATTCTGTACGTCCTGTGTACATAGGACATAGGCATCAGTTAACATGCAGACTCAAGAAAACAGGTGGAGTGGAAGAAAAAAACGGAGCAAGGTGCATATAAATGTGTATTACATTGATGTGGAACTTTTCTGCTGCTTTCTTCAGCACAGACATTGCATGTTCAGTGTTCTGCACCTGCAACCACTCTGGATTTCCCTACATGATCACAAGCAAAACGTCAATACTGTGGTTGCCATGCGCCTGCTACACAAGGGTTGGCTCACATTGGTTCTGGAGTAATCTGCAATGCGTATGGAGACATCGGGAGGTTGGATGCTTTGTCTCTGAATACTAATGTGCCTGGAACACATAACCCCCACATAAACATTTACTCATATCCAGACTAACTTTGACTCACTTCTCCAAAAGGTTCCTCCATAGCTCCTTTTCCTCAACAGAGCTGCAAGGGAAGGATTTGTAGTAAGGGACAAGGTGAATACAAGTTGGTGTGTGGTAGCACGTTGTTTAATAATAAGGTGGTACATTAGTGACAATGGTGTAATAGGACTGTTGCATTCCCTATTCACCTGAAGACAGCAACGCAGTTTGTGATGGGCCACCCAATGATCATCGTTGTGGCAGGATTGTGGAGGTTGTTGACATTCAGCTCTCTCCCACAGTGAGCAATCCACAGTTCTGATAGTCGCAGTCGGTGTTTGAGCCTGTAGGCAGCTCTTTGCTGTGATCTGAGCGGATGAAATCATTTTATTAACCTACATGTACATGTAAATTCAAAACTACTTAACAGATCCTTCAAAGTCCTTCAAACAAATGTGCCCCTTTCCCCCACCAGATGCTCACTGCTGTACATTTAATTAAACACCTAACGAACGCACATACCTATTTCGACCACTTGGTTTGGCGACAATCAGCAAGTCATCAAACAAAAAAAGGTATCGATTATGTGACTGAAGCCCCTATAGTTGAGAGAGCAACAGAAGCCACAACATGAATAAACAGACTACTACGCACAGACAAACAAGAATGCTCAACGAAAGCGCAACGACTGGAGCCAGTGTGTGTGTGTGTGTGTGTGTGTTAGATGCTACACTTCACTACAAACTGCAACTGCTACATTTGCAGCATACATGTACATGTACATGTACATGTACTTGAAGCATGCGGCTTACTTCGATGTCATAGATCTTGGCAGGACCCTCCTGTAAGTACAGGCGATGTTGCTTCCTTGGGCTGTCAACAAGGTCCATGCTAATAAAAGGAGCACTGGAATGGAAACAATCTTAATGCTGACGTGCAAAAAGCCAACATGAAAGCATTCACATAGCCCATCACCAATATAAGCAGTTTGTGTTAGTAGTACACTAATAAAGAATTAAGCCAGGATCATCACCAGCATAGACATCATTTAAAAAAATTAATGATGCAGACTAAGTAATTTTTAAATAGTAAAGCTTCCCTCTTCCTCTCCCATGCCCCCTCCTCACCTTTTAACCCTCTGAGCCTTGGCAACTGGACTGAACCCAGACCCCTTACTGCGAGTCTTGTACACCATGGGAGAAGCCTAATAATAAAAACAGACACGTATCAATTTTTCGCTACTTAGCTTTAAAATATATACACATGTAATGAATGTAAGGTTTGGAAAACACTGTTGTAATACAGCATACCTCAAGGGGCTCTGTAAGACAGAGATGTTCATTGGGAAACCTCAACTGTATCTGCTCAAGTTTGATGTCATTCTGACTCACATTCAGTTGCTGCTTTCTGGCTTGCACCATCTGTGTGTGTGTGTGTGTGTGTGTGTGTGTGTGTGTGTGTGTGTGTGTGTGTGTGTGTGTGTGTGTGTGTGTGTGTTGTGTGTGTTTAGCAAGTGTGAATGTTACCATGCAAAGTTGTGATGCATGTACACATGTGTGCAGTGAGCCCAGTGGAGGTGTGGTGCATATGCATATGAGGCAAAGGTGTGTGCATGTGTGTTTATACATGTCAATTGCACACCACAAAGGCACCACAATTCTGGGTCCCAAGGCAACCCCATATATGTCTCTGTATTGCACCAACACTATGATACACTCATAAACCTTTGCAATGAAATCACCTTCATCACACCACCCACACAAGGTGTCATAGGGAATGAGCCATGCCCTACCTCCTTCCCATATGCACAACAACACACACATCAAATAGCTTTTTTAGAACATTCTTTTAACCACATCCACATGCACATGTACATGTAAGGGAGACCAAGCACAACTGCATACCGCAGCCACAGTAGCCACAGTACATCTGAGGTTGTCGTAGTCTGGGTGGTTCTTTGAGGTGATCTCAAGCAGGTGGCGCAAAAGTCTATGGTAGTCAGTAATTCTCTGGACCTATGTGAGGAATCCAATATTAGTAGCATCGTAGTGAAGTGTACAAACACGTGTGACTGCATCTCTAGATAGTGCCAACAGTGACTGCTCTCGAGCACAATACTTACAGGCAGCAACATAAGGGACTCCAGTGTGTGCATGGCAGCACCACGCTTTAGCTCAAGGAACTTGTTAAATGTCTCATCCATCCTCCTCCTTTCCTTGAGCAGGCTATTATGTGGTGGAGTGAGGTGCAGAACACAGAAAGAAACATTAACATTTAATAATAGCATCAGCCCTCTACAAAACAGAAAAATACAAATACACACACAATGCAACAGGTGCACGTGCAGTCACCTGCATGCGAGGGAATAGTTCTGTCCATACTCTTCGTAGATGTCCCAGAAGTCAGGGTACCTTTGAAACAGGCCACCTGTAGGAAGAACATAACTGTGGCTCACTAAATGAATACAAGTGTACTGCACAATAAAGCAAGACAGAAAAACCACCAGCCACCACCAGACAGTGGTCAGAAAAATGATCTCTTTTAACCATATACAAATAACATAATTTAAATTTACTCCAATACATATACCTTCGTAAGCCTCCCTACCTCCCTCCTCCTCCTCTCATGAACTAGTCACTCACCAATTGCAGTAGTGTCTGTGTTCCAGGACTTCACAGCCAACTCCAACTGGAAATATGCAAAAGCATTGATCAAGACGTGGCAAACAATGCAATGAGTGCAAATGTCACATGGCACAGAGGGCTAACCTGTGAGAAGAAGTTCATCAGTGTGTCACACAGTTTGCTAAGTGATTTGAAGAGCACATTCATATCAGCCTGATGAAGACCATATTTTCTGCAAAACAAAGCACATTGTGACGAAGTGGGAGGTTCTACCACCTACAGTAAGCTACATGCACACACATACACATACAATGATTCTGCAACAACTGCCAAACTGCAGCTGTTAACAGCCCTTCCCTACAAAGTACAAGATGCAACCATAGCACAACACCCTAGCACTCCAAAATCGTCAAACCAACATGTAACTGTACATGTATGCACCTGAACCCTGGCACTGCCCCAAAGCCCGCCACAGAACCACAATGAATTCACAAGACATCACACATTCATAGCAACAAACACATTGCATTTAAATCATAGAGACATTTTTTGACCTGATGCTAACTATAGCTGCCATCATGATTAAATAGTTTGCCCCCATCTATAATTTGTGACAAACAGATGCATGAAGCAGCACTTCATCTAGCATTCAGCCCCCCCCAGCCTGCTTCCCTTTGAAACACTGCAGAACAAAGCTTGTTATAAAAACTTTCACCACATGTCACTACGATACAGTTTAAATAACTGAGGCCAAGCCCAACAACCTGACACTGGCATATTTGGTGGTGCCAGCCATCTTACTTGAGTGGCTCCGTGTAGGTATCAAACACATTCCTCAGGTTCTCCAGATAGGAGTCTTCTGTTCTCAGTAGCTCCTTGACAACGGCTAGCCTTTGGTCATCTACCTCATCTAGAAGATGAAAATTTAAAGGTGTTATTATGGTGGTGTCACAGTGTAACAGTCTTAAAAAGGAGCGTGCAATAAGAAATGTCAGGGGGGTGGGGGGTGGGGGTGGGTGGGTCTGTCCTTATGGACTGCAGTTGTGTCTTCAAACAAACCATAATATGACGTGGAATGTACAAGAAGCATATTGTGTACACACCGAAATAGCACAACACACTCTCCAGAGGATCACCAAAGAGAAAAGGTACGGTGCCTCACTACTCCCCACCAGGATGTACACAAACCATTCAGGCATGGGTTCAGCACATCAAGCTTACATAAAAATAGCGAGCCGCCTGCACTACGCAAACGTTACGATGCACCACCTGTGCGCGGTGCAGGAATCTACAACTGACAATACCTCGCAGATCATGCAAACATGAAGCTACATACCTACACAAGCAAGCGTGTTCACACGCATGCACACATGTACGCCAAACAGACCCACCCCCACCCCCCACACTAAAAAAACATGCTCCATTAGCAATCGGTGCAAGGTCCAACAAGGTAAAGAGGTGTTTTACAACACACTCCCTCCTCATCACCCCCCCCCCCCCCCCTCCCTAACTGCACTAATATATCCTCCTGGGAGTAGCACCAAGACATTACTTGTGACTGGAAGCACAAAGAAGAAGACACGTCTGTCTGGCTACTACTGCCTGCTTCTTGTACATTGTCTACCTATTGTAACGTACGCAAAACATACTAAGTTAGACAAATAAACCAAGAAATTGCAACCACACATAGGCTTTGAGGACTCTACAAGGAGGCTTCGAGGTGGGGAGCTAGTATAAACACTAGGACTCAACTGCTTCTGTAACACTACATAATTGGAAATAGGATTAAGGTAAACAATAAACTTACTTCTTAGCACTGTGACTCATTTCTGCCATTACTTTATAAACATTCCCCTACCCGCTAATTTGATCATGGGTGGCAAAACTGGCACATTTAGCATCAGACCTGTATGAACAGCCATACCTATCTTCGGTTTCACTGGTTCTATGCAGATCTCTTGATCACGAAGTACACTAGCATCCTTCTGTGGGTTGAGGAGGGCTCGCGATGGAAACTGGTACACCTGGTAGCTTGCCAGAGAGATGCCTGGTATTTCTGTATCAATAACTTGCTGGACAGTCTGGCCAGGATAGCAACGCAACTATACAGGGCAGATATGGGACATGAGCAGGTAGAACTATTGTTACTCTCACTTGAACTAATTTGCGGTCCCTTCACATCTCACACACAGCAATGCAAAAGATGTGACAAGAACTGACTGATGTCCAGAAATTGCAATGCCCCATTGGCAGTGCCATGCCATAGCATCATTTCAAATTTATGTACCCACGTTGTGCTACTACCCTCAAGGAGCCAAATGGCAACCAAAAAAAAAAAAGTTTTTGAAGCCAAAACCTTGAAGGATAATCATTATAGTGTTGGTATTGTATCAGTCAATGCAAGTTTTCATGCTGAGACACTCCTTATAGGCTGTACGAAGAAGAGTACATTACATGTAGTTTGCATGTTCCACCAACCACATCCTGGCGTCTGTGCCCCAGCATGCAGCAGTGCCATTATGCTGACAAGCAAGGCAACCAAATGTGGGCTTGGTACAAAAATGGTTGTTGCCAATAAAAGTATTTCTCCTCCGCCCTTCACAAATATACAACTAACCCACAGGTCAACATACAGGCAGGCCAAAGAAGTCCATTCATAGACGAAACAACCGTAATTCATTGTCGGCCCCCCAGGCCTCCCTGTAGCACCAGCCATGATTAAAATTACATTAGTTAATCGCTCCAAGGGAGCGCTTATGGAAGGACACGAATACCTCACACACAAACAGACACGCAAACGCACACGCACACATACCAGCATACACTCGCGTCGTAGCAGAACGTCTGGGAAGGTCACAAACTCACGCCTTAAGTGCCTTGCGCATGCGAGCGCACACAAGGATTTACACACACGCACACACACACGCGCACACACACACACGCACACACACACACACACGCACAACACAACACAAACACTAGGCCTACAAATACGCACAAGCACACGCGCAGACACAGGCCGACACAGCACGCATGTAGAAGTGGTGGGTATAATCTGTCATACTATCATAGTTGGCCTTTACCTTCTTCCTCTTATTCCCCTCTTGGGGCAAATAGGCAGTAATAGTAAAGGCTCCAGGATGATAAGACGGTGGGATCACGTCGACTTCAATGCGTTGTTTTTTCTTTGAACGCGACGTAGCTCGTCCTGCTCTAGGCGATCCCTCTCCTCCATCCTTTGAATCTCCCATAATTTTCACGGTTGTGGTGACCGTCTTAACGTTCCTATAGCTAGGGCTTGACATTACTTCCTGCCTATACACGATAGTTGTCGTCGTCATCACACCTTTCTAAACGGCAACATCGAACTTGTGAATCTGGAAGGCAGGATACCGAAATGTCTTTGAAAACTGAACTTGGCCCACCTCTCATGAACAATAACCCGCTAGTAGTTAGATCTCTATATTATAAATAATGCATTGTAGTTACTACGTATGACGTCATGTTAGCACGTGACATATCCCGGCCCCAGGCCACTAAAATTGTACTTTTCCGGTAAACTTTTTTTTTAATATGGCGGGACATGTTGAACTTACTAAAGGTTATGCTTCTGAAGACGAGTCTAATGACAAGAGTCTGCTACTGACTTCAAACGTGAAAGACAAAAAAACTTGCAGACCATGTACCACACAGCGTTTGCCATGCTATGCGAAGATTTCAATTGCGTTACTACTACTGTCCATTGTGGTTGTTATTTTGGCCGTGGGAATTGCGGTGGGCGTAAAGAATACTGAGAAGCGGGCTGAGCTGAAACCATGGACTAACAGCCGACTTCCAACCACAGTAATTCCCCAATGGTACGATCTGTTTCTCAATGTCGACATGGAACGCTTTACTGTTCAGGGCAAAGCGGAAATAGGGGTCGCTGTATTGAACGCGCAGACATCCTATATTATTCTTCACGCAATGCATATGAATATCAGCTCGCCGATTATTCGCAGCGGCGGACGCGAGTTACCGATTAAAAATTCATTTTTCTACACACTAAATGAGTTCTATGTGATCACAATGTCAGAACCTTTAGTTCCCCAATTTGTTACCGTTCAGCTTAACTTCTCTTACGAGCTTGCGGATGGTTTGGCTGGTTTCTACAGGAGCAAGTATACAAACAACGGCACCACGGCTTACCTAGCCACCACCCAGTTTGAGGCTACGGACGCAAGGAGGGCGTTTCCGTGTTTTGACGAGCCGGCCATGAAGGCCAACTTCACCATCCACATCACACATGACTGCCATTACACCGCCGTCTCCAACATGCCCGTATCCACTATCACAGGCGACACAACCTGCCTCTCAGGAGCAAAGAGTACGACACATTTCAGTACATCTCTCAAAATGAGTACCTACCTGGTGGCCTTCGTTGTGTCACAGTTCAAGTACAATAACATGACAATTGAAGGCGGGAGAATACAGGTTTGCAGCACTATTTCCTTTGGCTTTGGGAATCCTCTGACCTCCTGTACAACATAGCATGCTTCCTTCATGTATCATCTCCCATGTTTAATTTATTTATTTATTGTATTGGTTTAGGTGAAGGTGTGGTCAAATCCTGATGTGATGAACACAACACTCTTTGCCCTGGGGGTGACCAACTCGTGCTTCTACTACTACGAGGATTACTTTGCTATTGAATATCCATTACCCAAAGAAGGTAAAGGTGTGCATGTGGTATATGATGTGGGGGGTTATGTAAAATTGTATGTTGTCTTTGAAGCTAACTCCTGTGTCATCACCATCCTCTTCATGTGAATAAACTTATGGCCCCCATACAAAGTAGTGTACTTAATGCACTCATGTGAATACTTTGATCTTGGTGTAATGCAATGCAATTCATAATATCATATATATTATTAATTTATGTAATAATAATATTATTTAAAATTATCCACAATCATACACAATATATCTGCACAATTACACACGCACATGCACACACACACACACACACACACACACACACACACGCACACACGCACACGCACATACATGTACATGTACACATGCACACACACACACACACACACAAACACACACACACACACACACAACAGATTTCTTTGCCATTCCAGACTTTGCAGCTGGAGCGATGGAGAACTGGGGATTGATCACCTACAGAGAGGTTTCCCTCCTTTATGACAATACGACGGACGCTGATGCCGGGAAACAAAGAGTGGCAGTTGTGATTGCACATGAGCTGGCTCACCAGGTTTGAGGGGGTGGTGGGGGGAAGGGGGGACTTGAGGTCTTCTCAAGGTGGGAGATTACATGCATAAGTAAGGGTCTTCCTCTTTCTCTTTAGTGGTTTGGTGACCTGGTGACAATGGAGTGGTGGGATGGACTCTGGCTCAATGAAGGGTTTGCCTCATTCATGGAGTACCTGTGTCTCAACTTTGCCTTCCCTTCATGGCAAATGGCAAGTGCTCTAAATTTTACAAACTATTCATCCAAGTAAATGTTTGTTCATCCAAGTAACCTTCTCACTTTAATTAGGGTGTTGTGATCACCACAGCAGGGGGGGGGGGGGGGGGCACCCGGGAGGAAATTGAAATGTTACCCATGAGGGGATATGAAAAGAGAGTTGTTCATTGGTGTCATAACGACCAGTGCTGCTTTAGCACATGTGTGGTGCCATGTTGGTTTCTATATTATGATGGGTGGAAAGTGATAGGCAAGGGCTAGCTAGAGGGTATGGGTGAGAGAGCTTTAAAAGCTTTCCCAACGACTTTTAAGTCATAAAGCATGCATGTACATGTACATAGTAGTATAATTGTGTATTGCACGATGACTAGTGTCATGGTGGTCCATACTAGTGTCATGGTGGTCCATACTAGTGTCATGGTGGTCCATACTAGTGTCATGGTGGTCCATACTAGTGTCATGGTGGTCCATAGTGACATACTAGTGTCATGGTGGTCCATAGTGACATACTAGTGTCATGGGGGTCCATACTAGTGTCATGGTGGTCCATAGTGACATACTAGTGTCATGGTGGTCCATAGTGACATACTAGTGTCATGGTGGTCTATACTAGTGTCATGGTGGTCCATACTAGTGTCATGGTGGTCCATACTAGTGTCATGGTGGTCCATACTAGTGTCATGGTGGTCTATGCACAATTTGTATGTCATCAAGCCATCTAAATGTTTTTGTGGGCCCCCCCCCCCCCCCCCCCATTACTCAAAACAGAAGTGTTTACCATAAAACCACTATAGCCTTCACCGTGTTGAATTAGCCAAACCCTCTGTTTCTAGTGTTTTCTGGGATTTTCCCCGTAAAATGTGTGTATACATCCTATATGGTATATTACCTTGTCTCCATGTGTGTATACATCCTATATGGCCTTTGTGGTATTACCTTGTCTCCATGTGTGTATACATCCTATATGGCCTTTGTGGTATTACCTTGTCTCCATGTGTGCTGGCAGTTGGACCAGTTCTTTGTGGAGAACTCGCAGGCTGCCCTGCAGCTGGATGGCCTCAACGAGTCCCATGCCATCATTCAGGACGTTAGCAATCCCAACGAAATCAGCTCTCTGTTTGACAAGATATCATATAATAAGGTGAGTGCTTAGGACGGCTGGTAGGTGTGTGTTTGTGTGTGTACATGTGCACACATGTGTACATGTAGGGAGCATGAAGATGTACTGTAGGTGCATGTACTATTGGTACATGTGCACACATGTGTACACGTAGGGAGCATGAAGATGTACTGTAGGTGCATGTACTATTGGTACATGTGCACACATGTGTACATGTAGGGAGCATGAAGATGTACTGTAGGTGCATGTACTATTGGTACATGTGCACACATGTGTACATGTAGGGAGCATGAAGATGTACTGTAGGTGCATGTACTATTGGTACATGTACATACATGTGTACATGTAGGGAGCATGAAGATGTACTGTAGGTGCATGTACTATTGGTACATGTACATACATGTGTACATGTAGGGAGCATGAAGATGTACTGTAGGTGCATGTACTATTGGTACATGTACATACATGCACCCTGCAGTCGATACCTGTGCTTGGGATTGTGAATAGGATCGTCATTTTAATTTCCATGCAGGGAGCTTGCGTGTTAAAGATGCTGCAGTACCACCTTGGAGAAGCACAGTTCAAATATGGAATACGGGTGAGTTGCTCTGACGATTTCCTGGGTGCATGCCAGCAATAAGGGTAGAATACCAGCTCCATTGTTGTAGTGCCTTCTGCACCCGTGCCTAATGTCATGTGACCACACTGTATTAAGGCATTGCATGTATGTTGTGCAGTATTAAAAAAATAACACCTACAAGTACTTCCATGTTGGTTTTGTCTTGGTGCAGGTGAATATGGAAGTACCAGTGATGCATGTGTGTCTCCCTAGTTACATGTGCAATGTACATTATTACAATCCCTTATCATAACTAAGGGCAACTACATGCATAAAAGCTGCCCTAGAGAGTGCAACCTTTTTAACTACAAGCCGGCTGATAGGATCTAGCCTTCCCATGTGATCTATGTATAGCTCGGGCACTAGCTCTCCTCCACTACTGTATATGCATATGGTGCTCAGTTAAGTACTCTCTTATGTGCCAATGTGATGGTTGGTTTTCAGGACTACCTGCGAAGTCATGCTTATGGCAATGCCCAGACCCAGGACCTCTGGAATGCCCTGCAGACGCAGGTTGGTAGTTCAGCTGTACGAGTGATTTGTGGTTGGCAAGAAACACCTACACACACACACACACACACACACACACACATAACAGACACAAACCACACACCACAAATGAACCACAATGTACAATGTACCAACATATATATATGTACATTAACACTCATACACACATACATCCACACCCATACGCACATATATCTACATGTACACCCATACACATATATATTCATACCGTATACACTTACATCCATACCCATATGCACATACATCCACACCCATACACACATGCAACCACACTTATATGCACATACATGTACATCCACACACACACACACACACACACATACATGTAAATCCAAACACACACACACACATACATGTACATCCACACACACACACATACATGAACATCCACACACACACACACACACACACCATATACAAACAACACACATATCCACACCCATCTCATTCATTGCATCAGCGTGATTTTGTGTATGGAAGGAAACAGTGTATTGACTGTTGCTTTAGGGTCGGTCCTCTGTGTATCATTTTATTCATCGATGGCCTGACCCTAGTCCAACACCACCTACCCCTCTGTGGCAAGCATCATGGACACATGGACCAAACAGATGGGCTACCCTGTGGTGACTGTGACCAGAACCAGCCCAACCACTGCCTCGGTCTCCCAGCAAAGGTTCTTCTACCTGACCCCAAGTGGTGCCCTTGCACCCTCTCCGTACAAGTAAGCACTACTAGAAGGAGATGTTGTGTCTATGGCTCCCTATATGGACATCCAGAAGTAGCAATGTTGTTGACAGTGGGGGTTCTTCAGTTTGTTTCTTGTGGTGAGCGTTATAGTGGTTTATGGTTGCGGGAGAAAGCTCATGTACACTGTACATGTAGTGCATCGAAAATAGTGTACACGTGTACGTACATGTAACAAAAAACGTAATGAATGGGTACTTTGCTGAAAATACAGCTATTGCAATTGATAGAAAGAAATAAAAAAGTCCAGGTTTGTACAGGTAATTCAATGCATTTAAAGTTGACATTGGCTAAGACTGGCCTTAGGACGCACTGACAAATTATGTCACACTGGATCACACTTTATCCCATACTGATGTATAACGTGTAATGCTCCCTCATCCCTTTGAGGGGAGGGGAGGGGGAGGGGGAGGGGGAGGAGGGGGAGGGGAGGGAGGGGGGAGGGGGAGGGGGAGGGGGAGGAGGGGGAGGGGAGGGAGGGGAGGGAGGGGGAGGGGAGGGAGGGGGAGGGGAGGGAGGGGGAGGGGAGGGAGGGGGAGGGGAGGGAGGGGAGGGGAGGGAGGGGGAGCGTAATGATAAAAGCATGACATAGTTTGTGAAGGTGCCCTTATTAAAGAGAGATGGGATGGGATGGAGGGGAGGGAGTGGGGGGGGGGGGAGGAAAGGTAATGATTGTTAGCTCTGGATTGCCAGCAGTGTACAGATGGATTTGGCATTGATGTTAGAGGTCTATTGGATATCATAACAGAAGTGCCCTTGCAGTTGTAAGAATATTCACTACAATGTATATTGTGCATATTGGGGAGATAGCATGTGTGCATACATGTATGTGTTGTGTGTGTGTGTACATGCATGTTGTGTGTTGTTAATGTGTGCGTGTGCATATGTGCATTATGTACATGTACGTGTTGTGTGTGCGTGTGTGTGTGTGTGTGTGTGTGTGTGTGTGTGTGTGTGTGTGTGTGTGTGTGTACACGTTAGTGTTATTGCATGCAGCATGTTTGTACACACCACTGGCACCTCCCTAATCTTTCCATGACCTGGTATGCCCTCCAGGCACATCTGGTCTGGATGTGTGTGCATCTGGGTGTGTACTTGGGGTTAATTCAGTGGAACGCATGCTTCAGTTAAGCCAGAAGCAGTGTTCAAAGAACACATTTTTTCCTGCTAATTTTATAATTGATGCATAATACCGAGAATCGCTGATTTCTTGTGAAATGATGCCACTGGTGGCTGCTGAAGTTTTATTGCTACTCACCTTGATGTGTGCATGCACATGTATAACTCAGTGAAGCGCATCCTTAACCACTTTAATTAACCAGTGCCAACTCCGTAACTATTTACTTTTCAGTTACGTTTGGTTGATACCCTTCAAGTTCATTACCTATCAGACTGCACGTCCTACAAGTCAGCTGATCAGCACACGCCAGTCAGGTGAGCAATTGGCTTTTTCGTTACAGGCAAGGAATGTGGCCTGTTAATCTGGATTCACCATTTAGATATACAATGGGGTACTGACCAGGGTTGGATCAAGGCCAATGTGCAACAAATGGGGTTCTACAGGGTTAACTACGATCAGGCTAACTGGGAAAGCCTCACTGCCTACCTTAAAGCGGGCAATTGGACAGTAGGTTTTCTTTGTGATGTGTCCTTGCAAGGGAGTTTTCTTACATTTCCTTTGTAGCTGCTGTCAGCAGTGGACCGTGCTGGTCTCTTGGATGATGCCTTTGCCCTGTCCAGGTATGTCCAGGAAGCAACCCTGCATGTGATGCATTCCTCTCAATACACGTCATCCCTTTTGATGTGTACAGACACTGATACTTTTGCATGTGCACAATCTGTTTCCTTGGTAGCCACTTCAGAATAGTCACTTGCAGGTCCAGGTAGTAGTGAGGTAGTGATGGGTTTGAGGGAGGCTGAAGTAAGGGTGTGTTATCGTTTCCTTTCAACATTGCTTATAATGACATTACCTTTGTGGCAACTATTTTAACTTCATGTAGTACAGACATAGCGTAGTGTGATGTCATGAGGGTACAAAGTTTGTGCTCACTGACCTGTTGAGGGTGATGCCCTGTGAGCACCTGGTCTTCTCACCTGTACATGTACCCTGTGAGCACCTGGTCTTCTCACCTGTACATGTACCCTGTGAGCACCTGGTCTTCTCACCTGTACATGTACCCTGTGAGCACCTGGTCTTCTCACCTGTACATGTACCTTGTGAGCACCTGGTCTTCTCACCTGTACATGTACCCGGTGAGCACCTGGTCTTCTCACTTGCACATGTACCCTGTGAGCACCTGGTCTTCTCACCTGTACATGTACCCGGTGAGCACCTGGTCTTCTCACCTGTACATGTACCCTGTGAGCACCTGGTCTTCTCACCTGTACATGCACCCTGTGAGCACCTGGTCTTCTCACCTGTACATGTACCCTGTGAGCACCTGGTCTTCTCACCTGTACATGTACCCTGTGAGCACCTGGTCTTCTCACCTGTACATGTACCCTGTGAGCACCTGGTCTTCTCACCTGTACTGTGAGCACCTGGTCTTCTCACCTGTACATGTACCCTGTGAGCACCTGGTCTTCTCACCTGCACATGTACCCTGTGAGCACCTGGTCTTCTCACCTGTACATGTACCCTGTGAGCACCTGGTTTTCTCACCTGTACTGTGAGCACCTGGTCTTCTCACCTGCACATGTACCCTGTGAGCACCTGGTCTTCTCACCTGTACATATACCCTGTGAGCACCTGGTCTTCTCACCTGTACTGTGAGCACCTGGTCTTCTCACCTGTACATGTACCCTGTGAGCACCTGGTCTTCTCACCTGTACTGTGAGCACCTGGTCTTCTCACCTGTACATGTACCCTGTGAGCACCTGGTCTTCTCACCTGTACATGTACCCTGTGAGCACCTGGTCTTCTCACCTGTACATGTACCCGGTGAGCACCTGGTCTTCTCACCTGCACATGTACCCTGTGAGCACCTGGTCTTCTCAACTGTACTGTGAGCACCTGGTCTTCTCACCTGTACATGTACCCTGTGAGCACCTGGTCTTCTCACCTGTACTGTGAGCACCTGGTCTTCTCACCTGTACATGTACCCTGTGAGCACCTGGTCTTCTCACCTGCACATGTACCCTGTGAGCACCTGATCTTCTCACCTGTACATGTACCCTGTGAGCACCTGGTTTTCTCACCTGTACTGTGAGCACCTGGTCTTCTCACCTGCACATGTACCCTGTGAGCACCTGGTCTTCTCACCTGTACATATACCCTGTGAGCACCTGGTCTTCTCACCTGTACTGTGAGCACCTGGTCTTCTCACCTGTACATGTACCCTGTGAGCACCTGGTCTTCTCACCTGTACTGTGAGCACCTGGTCTTCTCACCTGTACATGTACCCTGTGAGCACCTGGTCTTCTCACCTGCACATGTACCCTGTGAGCACCTGGTCTTCTCACCTGTACATGTACCCTGTGAGCACCTGGTCTTCTCACCTGTACTGTGAGCACCTGGTCTTCTCACCTGTACATGTACCCTGTGAGCACCTGGTCTTCTCACCTGTACATGTACCCTGTGAGCACCTGGTCTTCTCACCTGTACATGTACCCTGTGAGCACCTGGTCTTCTCACCTGCACATGTACCTTGTGAGCACCTGGTCTTCTCACCTGTACATGTATTCTGTGAGCACCTGGTCTTCTCACCTGCACATGTACCCTGTGAGCACCTGGTCTTCTCACCTGTACATGTACCCTGTGAGCACCTGGTCTTCTCACCTGCACATGTACCCTGTGAGCACCTGGTCTTCTCACCTGCACATGTACCCTGTGAGCACCTGGTCTTCTCACCTGCACATGTACCCTGTGAGCACCTGGTCTTCTCACCTGTACTGTGAGCACCTGGTCTGCTCACCTGTACTGTGAGCACCTGGTCTTCTCACCTGTACATGTACCCTGTGAGCACCTGGTCTTCTCACCTGTACATGTACCCTGTGAGCACCTGGTCTTCTCACCTGTACATGCACCCTGTGAGCACCTGGTCTTCTCACCTGTACATGTACCCTGTGAGCACCTGGTCTTCTCACCTGTACATGTACCCTGTGAGCACCTGGTCTTCTCACCTGTACATGCACCCTGTGAGCACCTGGTCTTCTCACCTGTACATGTACCCTGTGAGCACCTGGTCTTCTCACCTGTACATGCACCCTGTGAGCACCTGGTCTTCTCACCTGTACATGTACCCTGTGAGCACCTGGTCTTCTCACCTGTACATGTACCCTGTGAGCACCTGGTCTTCTCACCTGTACATGCACCCTGTGAGCACCTGGTCTTCTCACCTGTACATGTACCCTGTGAGCACCTGGTCTTCTCACCTGTACATGTACCCTGTGAGCACCTGGTCTTCTCACCTGCACATGTACCAGTCTTGTCATATCATTCACCTGTTTTCACTATAGGCTTTGCTTTTGGCTTAAGAACATGTATTGTGTTTCCCATGTCTACATGTAGCAACCATTCCTTGGAAAGTGCTTTGACTTTAACCAGGTAATACATGTATATATATATATTTTTTTTCTTCAAAATCACCATGCCTTTGTCCAACACTGCAAGAATGGATGCCAAATCCCAATCCTGGAAATGTGAATTTTTCTGTGACGGGATAGTTCTTCAGTTGTGATTGTGATGGGTATGGGAGTGGGCAGCTAGTGTGATGGGTGTGGGAGTGGGCAGTGTGGTGGGTGTGGGAGTGGGCAGCTGGTGTGGAGTGGGTACTTAAGGTACATACTAGGATGGGTTATCTTGTGCAGCATTGTTTCACACATGGAACAACTTTTGTGATTGAATTCCTGGTCACTACTGCATGTACCTTGTAGCTGTACTGATCCTCTTCTTCCTTTTCCTTTGTCTCCCTCCCTCCATTTCCCTCTTTCCTGTTCCCTCTCCTTCATTCCCTCTCCTTCATTCCCTCTCCTTCACTCCCTCTCCTTCCCTCTCCTATGTTGCAGTGCAGGACAGCTTGATACCACCATTGCTTTCAATCTCTCTACCTACCTACTTAAGGAGACAGAATATGTCCCTTGGAGAGCTGCTGTCGTATTATTGAGGACCTTTCAAAATACTCTAAGCTCCACCCCCTTATATAACCTGTATCTGGTATAGTAATCTGTTTCCTGAAGTCATTACATACATATACATGTACATATCTACACATGCATGCACACGCACACATCACACGTGTACACCCGCACACTAGAATTATACAAGAAAGATACTTGTTCCAATTCTTCACAATGTCGGGTTTGACCAGAACCAAACCTTGGATCACTTGCAGATGTAAGCTCTTGGCCCCAGTCGGGCAGGGAAAGGCACCACCATATACATGTACAGACCTTTTACATTTAAATGCATATGTACACATGCACATGCACACACATGCTTGCATTAAACCTGCATACAACTGCGCACATGTAACATACACACACATACATATACACACACACACACACACACACACACACACACACACACACACACACACACACACACACACACACACACACACATAGCCTCCTTCGCTCTACTGTGTTCATGTCTGCTGTACAGTTCGGCAATCTGGACATTACCAACACTGCACGTGCACTGTTCCTAGGGTGGAGATACAACAGAACGAGGTATGGGATTCATGCTACCACTCTCATTGGTCAGCCACATAGATGTATGTAATGTAACATGTCATGCATACATGTATGGGGGACGAGGCATGTGATCCTTGCTACCTCTCATTGGTCACCAATGCCTACTAGCCACATACATGTGCACCTTTTAACCTACATGTATGCATGCACGCACCTAACACATGCCACAACACTCATGCACATCTGCACACACATAATATACATGCTACACACTCACACATGTACATGTATATCACACTTACACGTTACAAAAACACACACACTTGCACACACACATACATGTACACACACTTGCACACACACATACATGTACACACACACACACACACACACACACACCACACACACACACACACACACACACACACGCACACATATAGCCTGGACCCCAACATAAAGGCTGTGGTGTACTCTGCTGGCATAGCCCTTGGGACTGAAGATGACTGGAACTTCATGTGGAAGTACTACCAAAATGTGACTAACCCATACGAGAAGAACCTTATCGCTGAAGCATTGTCATTTTCTCCCTACAGCTACATTTTGAGCAGGTATGGTAGCTGGTAGCTGATTTAGGCATTCACAGCGTACTAAATTACTTGCAGTTTATAAACTTGAACAGTCTCATCCAGCTTCATTTTCAGAGCTTTCTAGAACCAAAAAATAAAGCATGTACATGTAGGCTAAATAAACTAGTGACCAGTGACGATACCATACTAGGTAGGGTTATGGCCACTTGTACCAAACTGCATGTAGGTAATCCTATATGGTTATGGCTGCCTCTATGGTACTGGATGCTGAACTACCCTTTATTGTACCTCTTGCTAGCCGTCAAATACAGCACCTGCATGTAATCTACACTTTTCTCTCTAGATATCTCAACTACTCCATCACTGCGGTGAGGTCCCAAGACACACTGAGGATTATCGAGAACATAGCGTTACGTCCTAATCAATCCAGCCTTGCTTGGAACTTTGTCAAGCAGAACTGGGCATACCTAGCAGCAAAGTGAGGATTGGAATAGTTTTCTAATTTACAGAACAAAAAAATGTGTGTGGAGGTTGATTGGAATGATGGGCTGCCATTGGCAGGTAGGGGGGGGGGGGGGGGGGGGGGGGGGGGATAGGTCCATGTGGTATGTGTGCATACACCTGTGTCAGCTAGTGAGTTAACCATCACATGATATCTTAGCAAAATATTTATTTTGATGCCTTAATGCATTGAGAGGATGAGTAGCTATATCCCTCATGATGGCTTTTTAATAGTGTTGCGCACTGCATGAAGTTAAAGAAAATTAGTAGGACACTGAAAACAAGGGGTGCACATGATTTAGAACCACCACCTGGGCTGCTCCATTGGTCCCCCTAGGTAGGGGGCTGCTCCATTGGTCTCCCTAGGTAGGGGGCTGCTCCACTGGCCCCCCTATGTAGGGGGCTGCTCCACTGGTCCCCCTAGGTAGGGGGCTGCTCCACTGGCCCCCCTATGTAGGGGGCTGCTCCACTGGTCCCCCTAGGTAGGGGGCTGCTCCACTGGCCCCCCCTATGTAGGGGGCTGCTCCACTGGTCCCCCTATGTAGGGGCTGCTCCACTGGTCTCCCTATGTAGGGGGCTGCTCCACTGGTCCCCCTATGTAGGGGCTGCTCCACTGGCCCCCCCTATGTAGGGGGCTGCTCCACTGGTCCCCCTTTGTAGGGGGCTGCTCCACTAGTCTCCCTATGTAGGGGGGCTGCTCCACTAGCCCCCTATGTACATGTACATATAGGGGGCTGCTCCAGTGGTCCCCCTAGGTAGGGGGCTGCTCCACTGGCCCCCTATGTACATGTACATATAGGGGGCTGCTCCAGTGGTCCCCCTAGGTAAGGGGCTGTTCCACTGGCTCCCCCTATGTAGGGGGCTGCTCCACTGGCCTCCACATATGGGGCTCCTATAGCCTGCACATATGTAGGCCTGCACACTTTCAGTTATTCAATGCTTGATTTAGAAAAAAAATGAAGCTTTTGTGTTCTTGTATGGAATTTGGAACTTGATTGTTTGCTCCATCTCAGGTTCAGAGATTCAACCAGTTTTTCTGACATGATTCTGACTGTTACAAAGGCCTTTGTCACACCGCAATCCCTGTTGGATGTACGTATGTTGTTGTATTCAATATCAAGTATCACGAAGCCTGTAACTAATAACTCTCCCACTTCTTATCCTCAGGTGCAGAACTTCTTTGCACAGCATACAGACACTGGATCTGCTTCACGAGCTGTTCGCCAAGCTGTTGAAATCATCAGTGGAAACATTCGGTGGTTCAAGAGCAGCCAGGACAGCCTGGGCACCTGGTTGAAGGGGTGGACACAATAATTTGCATTTTTTTTTATTAATTATATGTTAATTCTCAGCTGCAATAATTAGTTGTGCCTGCTATTGAATAATAAATTTGCCTCCATTTAAGTAAAGTAAGTACATTTTTAATTACCGGTGCAGGCACCAGAGTAAGGTTTGATTAGCGTACTGCATGTGTGGTCTGTGAGTTGTATTTTAGTATAACTTAATGCATCTTCTCCACATATATTATGCCTAATATAGCAACATCTTTCTCCAAGTAATATGCATGTGATATGCACCTGGAATGTGAATTGATATTATTACATGAAACATTAATCAAAATCCAAGGCAGTTGGTATTAGTGTACAAATGTTTCACTGAAACCCAATAAATGCAATGACAAGGGACACTGCTCATAATGATAGCTAGCTGCATTGGAGTGATATAAAATATTGACAAGCATGTATTTGGCACTTCAGCATATCACTTGGAGTAAAGTGCATGTTTGTTACATACCGATTGTGCAGTGCAGTATAGTTTATGCAGGAAATGTTTTTGTATTTGGATGTTGAATGCACTTTCCTTTAAGTGCAAGGTTCACTGTACTGATGTGTTATCAGTATGCAGCAAGGTTGTATTAGATACGAGTGAGTTCTACTCATCAAAGTGTCTATTACAATGACCCAGAAAATTATATTTTAAAAGAAGAGCAGGATGTTGGCTTGGAATTGAGCCACGAGTGATTCAAAGCAATATAAGAGAACAATGGAATGTCATCGTCATCCGATGAAGGGGCAGTGATGGGTAAAATACACATAACATATACGTGCAGCTTTGAAACAACAACCTGCATGCCACTCTATAGGTTACAGAGGTACCACTACATTCACAATTCTGTCCAGAGCCCATTAGCAATGTATTTTCTCTCATGACACCGTGACCCAGTACGTTAGCAGTCGCAGACCTTAGTGGTCTAGTCTAGTTCCATGCCCCTATGTACTTTTTTTTGTTCCAATTTTGTGAGACCAATCAGATTCTTGCTTCAACATAGCGGTGATGTAATAGGAGCCAGGGTACTAGCTTAGATAGAGCCAATAGAGGGACCATGGTAACCACAATAGCCCAAGTAAGTTATATACATGTATAAAGTATTCTATAAATATTAATGTTATTATTTAATGTATTTGAAATTTTTAAAGGTTATTAAAGCTCAAAGAAAAGCCTTTTAAACTTTGGATAATATGGGAAAGCCTTGTAGAGGCTTGCATCCATGGTGCTGCCCTGCACTTTTGAGACCTTAATATGAGAAACGTATGCACAAGCAGTAACTGGTGAGACGGCTACAGGATGGTACTAACTAGTGCACCAGGAGGCAGTGCTATGTTGCCAATTGGAGACATTGACTTCACTTCAGTAAATAAAGTGCTTGAATGGAATATCATTCCTGGCTCTGCAAATCCTGAATATCTATCTGCGGCATATCATAAGGTTGTCACATCCACCCGCTGAGGCTTCATGATCTGAGTATATCGCTTGTTCTCAAAAAGCAACTATTCTTCATTACTGTATTACACCTGGCTTTAGTCATCAGCCTAAAACAAATCATGGTCATTACCAGGACCTACGTTAGTAGGTCCTATATACACGTAGGATTTGAAGTGTGATGAATACGGTTAGCAAAATAGCATTGCCGATGTGCCGTAGAATCAGTTGGACTTTAGCGAGCGTATTTGGATACAACAGTCGAATACCTAATGTAAACATGACATTTCCCAATGGGTATTTTAATAATGCCCAATAAATTAAACTCTAATTCATTATAGAAAATAATCACTACGTGTACCTGTAAACAACAACATTTTACCCATCTGGAAAATGCATGCATGGAACCAATCAGTACTGTATCTGCTAATGTGCATGTTAACCATTAAAGAGAAACATTACAAACTAAAAAAAAAGTTACAGAAAAGTCTTTCACTGCGTCCTGGCCCACAGAGCCTACAACAGAAGCAGCATTTCCTCGTTGTACTGCAACTGATAGCCTTTGTAGCAAATAAGGGTATAGTGGATTGCACTCTCCATGTCTGTAAGGCGATGGCCAAGCTCCTTCAAAAGTTTTAAAGTCCCTGTATTAAAAATATTCACTTGGCGAGAGACAAGCTTCAAGCCTGTTATATCGGTGCATGTCGAATCTTTGATGTAACTGAGACTGCAACTGCATTGCAATTTGCATGGTGTAAGGTCGCTGCGATTAATGCTAGCAAGCTATATAGTCAGTGGCGTATCAGTCGGTATCACTGAAGGGTGGTGCTCAGCCATACGTGTAGTTTATTAAAATACAGTTCTATATATTTATTAAAATACATGCATGCGCATGTTCAGTTCTGGCATCACAACCACAATATACGGGTGGGTTACATCACATTACCTCTGTACGCTTGTCTTACCGTTGTAATTATTATCGCATTGAATGCATATGTGCAGCATGTGTACCACTATATATGTCATTGAATACATACACATGTACCTGCCTATTCAGCGCACTACTCGTTATCATTGTGTGATTCTACAATTCATCCTAGACGTTACCGAATACTCAGGAGTACGAAGACAGCTTCACCTGCTAACAAAGAATATTTGGATGAATTTTCCAATGCTGATGCAAATTGTTTAACTTTACCCACACATGTGACGTCGACGTTCCTCACGTCTAGTTCACCCCTCCTTCCCTTTTGCACTCTCATAACAAATGTAGATGCGCCACGTTTTTACACACGCAGCTAAGCTAGTTGATAGGTTTGCATTGCAAACACACCTAATATAGCTGCACATTCGCGCAGTACTTAAAGGTTTTTTTAGAACCAGTTGCTTATCTTAAAATAAAGGACACACCATTTCTAGATCTCTTTTAGCACAATAACAGTAAGAAGAAGAAATTTCAACCATGCCCCCACGTACCAATGGTTTTAAACATAATTTCGAACATTTATATCCTTGCAGTTGCAGTGATTTTCCTCCCCATGGATCCATGGTTTGTAGTACAACCCATGGATTGGCCGCGCAATCCCAGCCGCGCAATCCTGGGATTGCTTGTGCACAAAGCATAAATTAGGACAATCCTGGGGGAACATGCGTTTGCAGTAAAAAGAAAAAAAAGAAAAAAAAGGCCCTATACTGTACAAATACTATTGTTCTCTACTGATGAGACACCAAGCACAGTGAACTGCACCATGCATAGTTCAGAACTCTTGAAAATGAGGTAAAGTTCATCACGTCTTGATGAGCAGTCCTTCGTGTCTCCCTTTGTACTGTTGCTTGGCGAGCCTCCAATAATGCCACCAAATATCAAATATACATTCCCCTCATGCAAAAATCATTTTTTCCTCACCATCACCAGTTTCAGCTGAAATATATGGTTACATCAAGATTTTCATCTATAAATTACGTACTTCCATTGAATTTCCTGTACATGTAGCCAATCAGCCCAAGACTAATTTCCATTGATAAAAATGACAAAATATCATTTTATTCTAGCTATGTGGGCGAAGGTGTTCGTGACGAAGCCTAAACATTTCAAAGCTCTTTTGGTAGGGTCGCGGTTCTCTTCTCTTGCAGCCATTTCCTTTATTTTCTGCCACCCGGACTTGTGCATTTACATTTTAGAAAATGAATTTAACTAATTAAAATTATATACGGTACATTCTATTCCGCACGGAACGCATACAATTTACTGCACGTGCAAAACAAACCATCAATCACACAATACGCACAAAAAAAGACCAGCCGGACGGCCCGGGACCCATGTTTAACGACGGGCCCCAGGGTCAGCAGCCCCCCCCCCCCCCCCCCCCCTCTCTCGGCGGCCCTGTTTGTCTACGCAGTCATTATGAATAGACTGTTGCACTTCTTCAGGAGAAGTACCATTTCAATGAAGTCTGACCACTTTTTAAAATTATTATATGACTGACAAGGATAGAGAATGTGTGTAATCCAGTGTTACATGTCCTCCACACTCCATTTGTAGGATTCATCAGCAATTGCCTTTTTGTTTGACTCCCTTGCAAACCACGTTTTTCTCATAGCCATTAGAGCGATGTACACCATCCCAGCGATAGCCAGGCCGTATGCTAAAACGATTGGCAGGAAACGGGCCTCTGTACGATGGTCGCTCTGAAATAACAAGATGCAAATAATATTAGGAATATACGGTCCAGCAAAATCATCCTTCGGGGTTATAATTTAACACTACATTGAAGAATTCTATGTCAGTCATCTCTTCACAACCATTTCGTTTTCTCTCTTTGTGCAGATTGGTTTTCATGCTCTACCTATTTTTGCTGCCATGAATACGAAGTTTTCTAACCCATGCATGGAGTTAGAAGTCCACATATCTCCAGACATGAGTGTTGATATCCTGTATCAGAATTATCCATTACAGACATCTAGTTAAAGTACGTGCAAGTTTTTCCTGCTCAATTTGCGCTGATGATATAGTCACCCACCTCCCATACTTAATCATAGATTGACGGTGGTATTGTGACTTTTAAGTCAACTGGCTTTTAAGTCACTAGAAATTGCATTCAAAACTTAGTTACCTTTCATGTGGCTGATTATGTACACTGATAGGATGGCTACAAAATCTATGAATGTCGTAAACGTGCCACAGAATATGATGTAAGGCAAAATGTTCACTGTATAGCATACACACCCAGGCTTTTCTACATTTGTATCATAAATGGTGATTGTATCATAGCAAAAAACATATTTGAAACATCGATCTTAGCAAGCAGATATGTATCAAAAATGTTTTGCTAGTATGATACAAATACACTTATCTGATACAATTATGTATACGCTTGCGGAGATGAATGTTTCAAAAATGTATTACATATTTGATATAAAATGAACTTTTCTGGTGGTGTATGTCATTATAAGTGGGCTGCTTGCTCTGATTTCAGTCCATGCAAAGCAATTTTTGTTCTTTGATTTGTACTGGGGTTAGCTCTTACAATAACATATAACATTGCATGCATAACATAAGTATAACAGTGCACTGTTCCCAAATCCTTGTTGTACACTTCACGAGTGCTAATATATGGTAAGGCTTCAGTCTCCCTTACAAGCCTTGTGCAATTAGCCTGGGTGCTTACACTTTCATATAAGCCATTCAAAATATATATGCATGAAATCAGGCCAAGGTGCTGCATGACTTTGCTTTGTGTTTCCTAGGTGGATATTGAACAGCCAAGCATAGTCATTTTTTTTCTTCTTTCCATTCAAGGCCAACTGCTTGTAACTCATGAGCGCTGGTAACTTCATTTTTGGACATAGCTATAGGCATGCATTCAATTATCATTTCGTTCGTGTTCGTGTCTCTTTGCAGCTAAAGACGTTTACCCGTCAAACATATAGCGAATTACATGTACATTTATTCGGATATCAACGTTAAAAGGTCTATATACATGTATACAAGAGGTAAGCAGCAATGCCAAAAATTGTTACCACAACAGGTCCTGGCTTTGCCAACATCAAACCCAGCTATAGTTAGCCTTCAGTGCATGCTGCACACTCTCACTAAAATCATGTATGGTAATTAGTGATGCATATATGCCTGCAATGCTCCCCCAAGTTTCCTGGACCACCCCATACAGCTTTTTTATTGTAAACAGCCTACCAAACCTTCATTTTGCTGGCTTTCCCCCCAGGGACCTTGTTTACATGATCCCACACCTCCAAATAAGCTGCATCAGATGTGAAGATATTGAATTGACGTTTTAATTTCGTGTGGTGAGTATGTGTGGTTGAAGCGGCATGCACAGAGCAAGGTCATGCAATGCTTTGCCCATACATGACAGACCACATGAATACAATTTCTAGTAACTAAGATTTGTGACTTAAGTCAGTTGACTTAAGTCACAATACCACCGTCAATCTATGACTAAGTGGGGACAAGGCTTGCTTACATAGATCATCAGTGTGAATCGAGTGGAAAAGCGTGCACATACTTTGCACAGCTATATCCCCCATAACAGATTACACAACAATCTGAACCGGCTAAGCAATAGCTACATGACTCCTCTATGTATGTACCAAATTTGAAGCACTTTTGACACTCATACTTGGAGATCTGTGGAATTCTAACTTGGCAGGTTATTGAAGTTCATACCAAGGCAATGAAAATATATGGTTCTAAAAAATTGAATTTTACAAATGATGCGGGAAAAAGTGTTGGAAAAAGGATGTAAGTATGTATGGTTGTAAAGATATGTTATATAACCCCAGAAGGATGATTTTGCACTTCCCACACAATTACAATTATTAACTACCTCTACAATTATTAAGTACCTTTTTTTAGCTTAGCACTAGTGGTCTTGGGCGCATACTGCTTTCTCAGGATGGCAAGCATTGGATCTCCATCCCTCTCTTGTTCCTTCAGCATCTTCTCCAAGTCTTCGTCATCACAGTAGCGGGCTAGGGGCTTTGTCATCTCATGGGCATCGTTAGCACGTTTCTCCTGTGCCTGCTTGATCTGAGCAACTCTGATGTAAGGAGAGAAGAATATTTACAAGTGCATACTGCCTGTTTCACATAGTCTAGTCCTACTTATTGTGCAGTCTATCTGACCACCTTTCTTTTTTGGAGCCTAAGACAAGTCTGCTGTTTTTTTTCCAATTCACTAGTCTGCATTATACAATTTCACAGCAATAAGCTCCACAATAATCACAGAGATGAGACTTTGGATTAACGTTAAAATGGTCCCACAACAGGGTATGATCACAAAATTATATTATAGCCCCTAGGAGTTGCCTAACCACCTGGCTGTGCACTTGTTGGCTGTGACTGATTAATCTCCAACTGTGGAAAGATAGTGTGTGCATGTTGTGGTGATTGAAATCTGATCAAGTTCAATTTTCAGATGTTGTGTGCACAGTGCCTTTGCAGCCTTCTCCTAGGGCTTTCCCATGTGGTAATTGCAG
Organism: Spongilla lacustris; assembly: GCA_949361645.1. NCBI lineage: Eukaryota > Metazoa > Porifera > Demospongiae > Spongillida > Spongillidae > Spongilla > Spongilla lacustris. The sequence goes on along the minus strand of OX442421.1, from coordinate 6,294,420 downwards.
CTGTTCACCTCAATTGTGAGTAAAAAGAATTAATTGAGGTTTTGGATCATTATGATGCAACAATGGTAAGGAGGATGGTTTTGATGACTCTGAATGAACCATGTTATTTAAAGTACCTAAGAATAAATTATCTCTGGCTCAATACATGCTCCTGAAAATGCTTCTCCCTTGTACACAACAACTGCTGCCATAAATGGTTCCCTCTCCAATAACACTCTTCAATAGAGTGTCACTTTTGTATCACCAATGCATGCTTTCTTGTACTTTCCTGTATCAATATATCCTTGTCTCTGCTTCTATGATTCTTAAACAAAATACTCCTGGCTGTACTTGAATAGAGGCTTATATAGAACAAATGAACTATGATTCGATAAACTTTGAGCAATGATTTCTTGCAGATGCTCCCTGCTGCTCACCTTACTCCTATAAATGCTTCCCTACGTACAATTAGTGCTCTGCTCATAAGTAGAAATCCTCTGCTTATATAAGTAATGCTTATACAAATCCTTGTCATTAATCAATCATATGCTTTCCTTCAATAAATGTCTCATGATCAGTCTTGAATAAGTGCTTCTCATGTTTAAGATCAAGTGGTATACAATAATGAATGCTTTCAGTTTACCTCTGCAATAATTTTCGTCTTTAACACAACCATGTGGTGCATTTTAAAGGCATGTGCATACATTGCCAAAACGTTCTTGTTCTCAATTTTTATCCATGGTATTTATGCTTGAATTAATGCTTCCCATTGCTAACTCTGTATTAAAACCCTGCTTTAATACACTATTCCATCTGCTTCAATGTTACAAGGCTTGCATTTGCTTTCTTCAAAGTTTGCTACAAGATATGCCGTCCTTTATTCACTCCTGCTGTCCTCTATTTACTTCTATACATTGTGTGTGTTTGTATGCTTTACACTAATTAAATGCTTCCAGCTTTCCATTGCTTTTTAAGATGTTAATCACTGCACTAAATGCTTTACTCCTGGTGATTTGCTCTTCTTGCAGAAATTGCTTTTTATTCAGCTGCAGTGAATGATTTCATGCTTTGGCTCATGTGTGGAATGTAAAGTGAGGAAAGCAACACTGCAAGATATTAATACCATGACCTCAACACCCTAACTAAAACACTTATGTTTTGATGTAAAAGTTTGCTCTGCTGACCTTTTCATATTTAGAATGTAAAATGCATTAAACATAGATTGATGTGTTAACCCCAGAATTAAACCAGAGGACACTCTTTTAAATTATTCATGTATAATTTGAGAGGGTGGAAGTAACCAAAAGCAACCTGCCTCTTTCTTCTACCTCCACTGCCCCCCCTATTTATGGGGCTGCCCCACTGGCTCCCATATGTAGGGGGCTGCTCCACTGCCCCCCCCCCCCCCCCATGTAGAGGCTGCTCCACTGGCCTCCCATGTGTACATGTAGGGGGCTGCTCCATTGCCCCCCCCCCCCCCCCATTTATGAGGCTGCTCCACTGCCCCCCCCCCCCCCCCCCATGTAGGGGGCTGCTCCACTGGCCCCCATCCCCCATGTAGGGGGCTGCTCCACTGGCTCCCCCTATGTAGGGGGCTGCTCCACTGGCCCCCATCCCCCATGTAGGGGGCTGCTCCACTGGCTCCCCCTATGTAGGGGGCTGCTCCACTGGCCCCCATCCCCCATGTAGGGGGCTGCTCCACTGGCTCCCCCTATGTAGGGGGCTGCTCCACTGGCCTCCACATATGGGGCTCCTATAGCCTGTACATATGTAGGCCTGCACACTTTCAGTTATTCAATGCTTGATTTAAGCTATAATTTTGTATTCTTGTATGGAATTTGAAACTTGATTGTTTGCTCCATCTCAGGTCAGTTCAGAGATTCAAACAGTTTTTCTGGCATGATTCTGACTGTTACAAAGGCCTTTGTCACACCGCAATCCCTGTTGGATGTACGTATGCTGTTGTTCTTAGTAAGAGAAGGGATTCAATATGAAGTATCATGAAGCTAGTGGCTAGTAAGGTCTTACCTCTCCCTCTTCTTATTCTCAGGTGCGGAACTTCTTTGCACAGCATCCAGACACTGGATCTGGTTCAAGAGCATTTCACCAGGCTGTTGAAATCACTAGTGGAAACATTCAGTAGCTGAAGAGCAGCTAGGACAGCCGGGACACCTCGTTGAAGTGGTGGACACAACAACTGGCATTTAAAAAATCATCTGTTAAAAATTCATAGCTGCAATAATAAGTTGTGCCTGCTATTTAATAATAAATTTTAAGTAAGTGGGGGTTGCCTTCACTGCTTTAAGTAAAATTAGTACTCTTTTATTTACCTGTGCAGGCACCAGAGTAAGGTTTTGAATAGTGTCTACACATCTTTGTGGCGCTGTCTCCAATCTGAAGTCATACATGTATAGTGTTTAACCCCATATCTATATTTATAGTAGATATAATTTCAATATCTATATTCAACTGTAGTGTTGGATTGGAGCTTTTGATACATGTATGTGGAGTTGAGATGCTAAGCTGCAATCTGTTTGCTGCTCTGATGACTCTGCAGCTATGTGACCACCAGTGACCTTTGTATTGACTGCTGCTAATGGCAGCCATATTACATCTGCACAAACAATCAGTTATCAGTGCATAGCCATTTCCAATATTATTTTGCTCTCACTCTCTCTCCCCTTCCCCTCTCCTGTCCTTACTGTCCCTTCTCTTCCCAAGTTGTTGGAATATACTATATTAATGTCTTCGCAAATTTTAATGTACATCACTACATAATATATGGGCAGCAATATTACATGTAGGTGATCACTTTCAAAGCTTGGGTTAGAGGAAAGAGGGAGATAAATGAAAGCCAAGCATAGGTGAACAGAGTGGGAGTAAGTATGTTGCCTTTTGGGTGGGCACTGTCGGAGGAATGGCTGTCCCCCTGGAAAAAGTGTCCCCCCGGACATTCGTTCCTAGGTACAAATGTCCCCCCGGACACTCGTACCTAGGAAAAAATGTCCCCCCTGGTATAAGTGTCCCCTCAATAAATTATTGTTTTTTAAATAAAATCGTTAATTGGCAACGATAAAGTGACGGTTGGAGCTAGAACCTTTTCTTGCGAAGTGTTTCATGGATTTCGACAACATTTTTGGCTCATGGTCACTACCCAACTAGTCTCGTACCCAGACCCACCATGACGTAAGCGTTTATCGCTTACAGTAGTGTTTATAGCTAAACGCTTACGTCATTGTGGGTCCGAGACTACTACCCAACTGCATTGTCCAAAGACCAAAAACGCTCCATTCGGCGAAAGGCGACAGAAACCTACAATGTGGAGAAAGGAGTCTTGTATTACGCCAAAAAGGCTACGGGTCCATCGGACGACCAATGATGAGCAGCGAAAGATAATGGAAACATGCATTCTGATGGTTTTTTGACATAATTCCTTATCTGTTTAGGCCAAGGCTTTGAAGAAAAGCTGTACGTTATAGACGCGCAAACTTAATTAGCTGCATGAACGGCGATTTATACCTAGGCGGGAAAAGGTTGGTCCGCAGCTTTCGCCTTCTAAGAAAACTCTTCCAAATATAGTTTCATAGCCTGATAAATCTCATTACCCTGGCTAAAAGTAGTTGGGCGTGGCCCGCCCTTCGCCAAAGGTCGGGTTGGAAGCCTCTACAAAGATTTGGAACGGGGATTTGTTCTGCTGCAACGGGGATTGGGTAACAATATCAACAATAGGATGTTCCTTAGGCTAGGAGAAGTTAAAATGTTTGATAATTTGATGCCCAAAGGACTTACCAGACAGAGCACAGGAACAGATAGCATGTATTCTTTGCACACGTGAGAAAACCCTGCAAGTGAAGCTATATGTCCAGTACAGAGACAAGCAGGAACTTGTGACCTCACTATGCAATGGAATTTGACCTACAGCAATGGTATATAATCAAAAGTGAATGCGTAAGCATCTCTTACAATGCTTGGTTAATGGCAAGATGACTGAATTCCTTGGAAGGAAGAGAAAACCAAGAACCAAAAAGTCGGCAATAGTTCCTGTTCATGTGTTTTGTAAGTGCAGACAACCTGAATGTGGTGAAATGGCAGAATGTGATTAATGTCATGATTGGTTCCATATACGAAGTGTGAAAGCATTCCAGATATGGTTTGGCTACAACCGAAATCAAACATGGTATTGCGCGCAGTGAATGCTGTTCTCACTAGAACATTGCATGCGTTTGTACGATGACTTGAATTCATTCGTAGCTTATTCATATACACGATGTATTATTTCCATTCATCGATATCGAACGTTTTTGCTCATTTAATTGCTTAAATGTACATACATATATTATTTCTATTCAACTTGCATAATGTAAGTGAAGCGATATCGACTATTAATTATCGCGCGCGAAATTTATCTTGGGGGACATTTTCTCCTAGGCAAAAGTTTCCCACGCTAGGGGGGAACTTTGTACTAGGGGGGACATTTTCTCCTAGGCAAAAATGTCCCCCCGGACATTCTTTCCTAGGAACCGTTGTCCGGGGGGACAGTGGTACCTAGGAAAAATTGTCCGGGGGACAGCCATTCCTAGGAAAAAATGTCCGGGGGGACAGTGAAAGGGGGGGACAGAATTTCCTACGACAGCACCAACTAGAGTTACCTTGAAAGAGGCCCTGCTGCTATCCTCAATTAACTGGGGGTTCATAGTTGAGAAGTTATATTAGCCCTGTTAATTGCTCATTATCCAGCCACACCGAGCTAACCTCTTAATCGAGCTGCAGAAATGAGGGCTTGGAATGGGGAGGAGGGCATAATCATACAGATACATTAAGTAACTGGTATACAGTACATGGCTCTCAATACAACAATGGTTATTATCCATTCATGTGACTACATGTGCACCTTTAAATTCACTGACATGACCCCATCTTTGCACATAGTTTTGCTATGGCAAGCACTCACTAAATCACAAGATTATTCTGTGGGCACCTCCCCTACATACATATTTAGAATGTTGATGTTAGGCCACAGACATCATCTGGCTATGTCAGCTCCCATATGGGAGGAGCCAGTTAGGAAAAAGGACCTCCCACCCAGCACTTTTGGAGGATGGGGATTGTACAGATTTTTGTCATCATGATATTAATATTCTCCTATGCCACAGAGTGGCCATCACATAACTGCTTGAACCAGATGTGTTGAGTTAATTCATTTAGGTCTACAGTTTTTTTTTTTTGTATCCACTGACTTCTCCCTTCCTCTCTCTCTCCACCCACTCCCTATGTCTCCTCCCTCCCTCTCTCACTCTCCTCCCAAAAGTTGATCTTCCTGCTTTCTGATCCACTCCACTGCACCTTAATTCAATCTCAACACTCTCCAGGTCTGTAGTCTCGTACCCAGACCCTGATTCCCACAGCTGTGGATGGATTACATCACCGCTACGTGATGTAATCCATCCGCAGCTGTGGGAATCAGGGTCTGGGTACGAGACTACCAGGTCTGCACCGTTGACATGGACAGGTGAACTGGGCCTGGGGCCAAGACGATTAGAAATGTCAGCTGATGCAGGACTAATCAACGAAGTGGACGGAGATGGAGCACTCCGTGAAGATATTGACTGGACACCGAGCCTTCGAACGAGAGCCTGTAACAGGAGGTGCCGTCGACGTCTCTGTCTGTGTATTGCAGGAGTATCAGGTCTGGTACTAGTGCTGCTGATCACAGGCATAGCCATAGCAGTGGGTACAGCAGTCGGTGTATCCAGCAGCTCTGCCAGCGTTGCAGACCCATGGCTTAACGTTCGCCTGCCTTCTAACATCATGCCGCAGACGTATGACCTCGCGCTCACCGTAGATCTGACTAAATTTACTGTGCAAGGCACGGTGAGCATCGCAGCGACCGTGCAAGCTGCAACCCCGTACATCCTAGTTCACGCGCTGGGTATGAACATCGATATCTCCAAGACGTCCGTGTCGACCGGTACCATTAGCAACCAGTTCTTCTACAACGACAACCAGTTTTACGTGATCGTTATGAACGAGGCTCTCCCGGCTAACAAGAACATCAACATCACGCTCTACTTCAACTATAACCTCACCGCTGGCTTGTCCGGCTTCTACCTCAGCTCCTACACCACCAACGGCACCACGGCTTACCTAGCCACCACCCAGTTTGAGCCTACGGACGCACGGAGGGCGTTTCCGTGTTTTGACGAGCCGGCCATGAAGGCCAACTTCACCATCCACATCACACACGACTGCCATTACACCGCCGTCTCCAACATGCCCGTATCCACTACCACAGGCGACACAACCTGCACCTCGGGAAATGCCGTCGTGACAAATTTCCAAACGTCGGTCAAAATGAGTACCTACCTAGTGGCCTTCATTGTGTCACAGTTCAATTGCATCAACGGTACTACTGGTGGTAGCAGTCCAGTGGAGGTAAGCCACTGTTAATGGCTGGCCAGATGTGTTTTCATGTGTTGTGACTTCGCTCCCTTATCCTTCCCAAGATGCGAGTGTGTTCAAACCCTGATGTGCTCAACCTGACCTCTCTTGCCCTGATGGTGGGCACAGAGGCTCTTAGCTTCTACAACTCTTACTATGGTATTCCATACCCTCTCCAAAAACAAGGTGAGGGATTGTATTTAATTGCTGTTTTTTTTTTTAATGCATGTGATTTACTGTTAAATGCATTTGTATGGTGTATTACTGTTAATTGCATTTGTATGGTGTATTACTGTTAATTGCATGTATGGCTGTTAAATTCATGTGTATGTTGTATTTAAATGCACGCCCACTTACACACATACACAATAGATCTGTTTGCAGTCGTGGACCTTGCAGCTCTAGCGATGGAAAACTGGGGCCTGATCACATTTGTCGAGTCAGAGCTTCTCTATGACAACCTAACAGGTCCCGTGGCCAGCAAGAAAAGTGTGTCTGTCTTAATTGCCCATGAGCTGGCTCACCAGGTATGGGGAGCGAGAAGTGGGGCATTTGGCTATCCAGATTTTTTAAAGCTTCTTCCTGTTTCTTTAGTGGTTTGGTAACCTGGTGACAATGGAGTGGTGGGATGGACTGTGGCTCAATGAAGGGTTCGCCACATTCATGGAGTACTTGGGTACAAACAACTCCTTCCCAGAGTGGAATTTGGTATGACCTCACATAACAGGGTCCAATGAACCTAACCTGTGAGGTGGGAGGGGGAAGGAGGGGGGGTTGAAATCTTAACATCAAGTTCCACAATTAAAAAAAATTAACCACAAGCAGTATATTGGAAAAATATCTGTGAAAGGGGACCTAACACATGTTGTTTCAAGTTTTCTCAAAATTTGATATTCTAAGAGATTGTTAGATCCTCTACAACTTCCACTGTCCCTAATGCATTTCAGTTTCATGTATTAACTTTCTTTTTGCACATATTTTATAATAGTGTGAGCTAAAATGCTGATGTAAACAAATTAAATATTTAATTAATACAGAAACGAATCAATAATACCTTATTAATAATCCTGTGTAGACTTAATTTTTAAGTGTCAAGAATACTATTAGTAAAACACCCGATTCCACTAATGCCGATGTACCGTAGCATCAGTTGGACCGCTCAGACAACAGAGATAAAGCTCACTCCTTCCCACACTTGACCCTTTAATAAAGTGTCTCCATCTTCTAGATCTTTTAAGATAAGATTTGCTCGGATAATTATTGCACTGTATCTTTGTCATGATTGAAGCGTAATGTTAGCAGTTATGAAAAGGAACTAGTCAAGGGAGGACAAGTTAGAAACTTACTGCCAAATTTGTTTGTTTGGTACTATGACTCTCTGAGTTGCAATCTTACATGTAGTTTTGTTAGTGATAGCCCACAACAGATGTTATCAGCTTTGGAAGCCATAAAAGTGGGGCGTCCTTGTTTGTAGCTTGTGGTCAGTTGTTGTTGTGGCCAGAAAGAACTCCAGAATACATGTGTATAGCCCATCTCTATGTGATCCAGACACACTCAGGTTAAATAAAAATACGAATCGATGATGTAGGATTTCTAGACAGCAATTGAGTAAAAAGTATGGAAACAAGGGATTTCGGAAATTATATATATATATGGGACAGTTTCCGCGAAAATGTCACCCTTTTATAACATTATAATGTTATAAAAATGCTTCATGTTTGAATGAATATATCTTCCGAACGCTAAACGCTATCAACTTCCTATTTTCAACAGTTCATACTACACCAATTCTCTACGAAGAATTAAATTTTGGAGTCTTGCATTTGCTCCACGCCAGTATTGCAACGTTCGATACCCCACTGGATTCAAACCCGCCATAACTTTAGGTAGGAGTAATCAAATCGCTTCAAATTCGGTTTGTAGGTACAGAGGTCCTATACTTATCGATTTGTACTGTTCGTTAATTTTTATGCCATCCGTTACGGAGATACAGTTGAACAAAGTACGTCCACTTTTCCCGCTCGATTCGCGCCAAAGATTTTGGCAAATCGCGTCCCGCTCAGTGTATGTGGAGGCGGTTGTTATATCATTGGCGCGGATCGAGCGGGAAAAGTGGACGTACTTTGTTCAACTGTATCACCGTAACGGATTGCATAAAAATTAACGAACAGTACAAATCGATGGGTATAAGACCTCTGTACCTACAAACCGAATTTGAAGCGATTTGATTACTCCTACCTAAAGTTATAGTGGGTTTGAACCTGGTCGAGTATCGAACGTTGCAATACTGGCGTGGAGCAAGTGCAAGACTCCAAAATGTAACTTGTCGTAGAGAAATGGTGTAGTATAAACTGCTGAAAATAGGAAGTCGATAGCGTTTAGCGTTCGGAAGATATAACGATTCAAACATGAAGCATTTTTATAACATTATAATGTTATAGAAAGGGTGACATTTTCGCGGAAACTGTCCCATATAATTATTTAGCATATCTACCTACCTGAAGTTGCTAAATGTAGGTACAGTGTACATGTATGTACAGGGTGTTTCACAATCAAGGAAAATTGTTTATAAATTAACCACAAGCAGTTAATTAACTGATGATTGTTGTTAAAAGTTCTAACAGCAAAAGAAGACATGCTGGTGAAATAAAATTAATATAATCTTTAATGGTTAATTAATGTTGATAAAAGTCCCAAAACCCCTATTCATTTCAATTAAATATTATTAATGTTAATAAGTGTAGGGTTAGTGGTTAGTTAAAAGCTGCAAACTGTACTTAATTAACTGCTTCCATTTAGAAGTTATTCAAAATTGAAATCTTGATTTTTTTATTTTCGCAATGTACTTGATTTAGGGGCCATTGTATCTCAGTTTAGTGTAATACATTCGGCCAAATTGGTCATTTTAAAATTCAAGGAAATGTTGGGGCTTTTGAATGCCTCTAAAATGGTATGTGTTATTGAGAATTATTAATTCGTTTTCGTTAATTGAGATTTTTTGATTTTATTAAATTAATTATTAAATTAATATTTAGTTTGTTTACATCAACATTTAAGCTCACATCAATGGAGCAATTACCAACAATTTTAAGTTAATTATCTGTTTGTGGTTAATTTATAAACAATTTTCCTTGATTGTGAAACACCCTGTACAATTGCTGCCTAGAAATCCTACATCACCAATTACATTTTTATATCTTGTACTTTTATAGGCATCCAACATTCAAATAGTGATTTGATTTAATAAATTCAATGTAAATCGAGATACAATGACCACTTATTTCTAGTTATAAATGTAGGGTGGGTAGTTTAGTGAAAAGCTGCAAAATGTCTTTAGTTAACTACTTCTGTTTAGGGGTTACTCAAAATTAAAATCTTGTTTTGAAATGTACTTGATTTGGAAGGGGTTTTGATATCAATAAAAGTGGTATATGTACATGTATTAATCTTATTTCACCAGCATGCAAGCCAGCATGTCTTCTTTTGCTCTTAGAGGATCACATGTAGCTATTTGCGGTTAATTTATAACGATTTTCCTGGATTGTGGAACACCTGTATATACGTGTACATCTTTTCAATCTCTGTTGTAGGATTCTTTGCTTGGGAGTTGTTACTGCCATTGGCTAGGGAGGTGCTATTAATAAGGGCACTGCAAGTGTTACGGTGGCACTAAGGGCATTGTGATGATACTGAAGGTGCTATGGTGACACTAAGGGCATTGTGATGATACTGAAGGTGCTATGGTGACACTAAGGGCATTGTGATGACACTGAAGGTGTTATGGTGGCACTAAGAGCATTATATCAGCACTGAGGCTATTGCAGGGGCGGATCCAGGATTTTGTGGTGAGAGGGGTAAGGTGATAGACAAGGAGCTAGGGGGATGGAGGAGTGCAGGCGAAGACCTAGCCACTTTGCAACTTTCACACTTTTCAAGTCACAAAACATAGCATATAATTGCATAGAAAAATGCTAACAACAGATAGAATAGTTTTTAATACGACAAAAATTACTTGCTTCCAAACTTTTTTGTAGCCTTGCAAGCCTAGCCAAACCTACTTTCATTATCATAACGATCGATATACGGTATCTATATATATATAGTTAAATATTCCAATCAATATATAGATTGGAATATTTAACTACATACTGTGGGCTGGGGCATTCAAAGGATTGCTGCCCCCTGTATTGGGTATCATTAGTGGTGTTGTCTCAGCACTGAAGGTGTTGGTGTAGCACTAAGGGTGTTGGGGCACTTCAGTGTTGAAGGTTTTATGGTGGTGCTTGAGGTTTGAGGTTTCTCTTTCTGTTATAGTTGGAGCAGTTCTTTACTGATGTGATCCAAGTTGCTATGCTGGAGGATGGTCTCAATCAGACCCACCCTATTATCCAGTCTGTCAGCACCCCAGCTCAAATCAACGAGATTTTTGATGCAATTTCATATGAGAAGGTATTGACATGTGTGTAAGTGTGTGTGTGTGAGTGTATGTACATGGTTACAGTATAAACCCTCTCAATGGACACTTATGGACCATGACACTGTTATGTTTTTTGAATAAAAGTGAACTGCTTACATTGCATGATTAATTATCAAAGCATTTCCTAGGCCACTGATTTATACAATCTTGAAGCACAGCTTTCACATGCACTGAACTCAACTTGGAGGTATAGAATTAGCTACAGTGTCACAGCATAGTTTACTGTCTATCCTGTTACATGTATCTTGTTGACACTGCTAACTATGACTTAAAATGGGACACTGGTCTTTAATGAACGTGTCCACCCACTTCATTTTAGACCTACAGCCAATCGATTTTGGTTCCTTTGGTGGAAATGAAATACCCTGTTTGTTTCCTGCACAAATATCACGTGTCTATCTGAGTACTGGTAATATAATTTCCATTTTGCTGAAGATAAAGAGCCTTTGTTGTTGTCATGTGACCACCTCATATATTGATACTGTTTAGGGAACTAAACAGGGTTTAATGGGCACTAGTAATTCCTTTTTACATGCCTAACCACATCACACTCCAGCCTCATCTTTACAATACAAGGGGGGGGGGGGGGGGGCGGAAGCCTCACCATTGTTATATGTGGGGGGATAGCCTCACCTTTGTTTTGCTGTGGTGGGCGATGGCCCCCTTTTGTTTGCCTATTGTTGTGCATCAGGACGGCCAGCCTCTGGGTATATAAAAATGATGCACAACTCCAGTGCTGCATGCTGCTGGTCAACGGGTGCTAGAGAGCTTCACCTTTCACACCCTCCCTTCCCCGTGTATTTGTACTTTGCTGTATGTTGCATTTCCTGCTCATATTCAATTACAGTAAGGCAGAGCGGAGCCCTGTGGGCTTGTCCCTACAAAGCCGGCTAGCCAAGCCTGGACCAGCGTCCTAGTTGATGGCCAGTGGCACTAGCTGGTGCTCCACTGCGAGGAAGTTTGGGATACTCCTGCCCCCCCCCCCCACTTGCTGACAATCAGTCAACCAGTGAACGTCACGCTAGTATTGCATTTGCATTTGGGTGTATCTAGCCGAGAATTATTAGGTTGATAATTAAACTAGCATTGTGGCAATGTGTGAAATGCCAACACTTAATTAATCAGGATACTTTTAGTTGGACCCAATGGTGTCTGCTATAGAGAGGTTCCACTGTGTGGTTTGAACAACAGGAAGTCAAGGTGTGCTAACTGGGCATCCACCATTATAAGGGGCTCTTTCTCCTGGATAATAGATGCAGTCCTTTAGCTACATGTAGGTATTACCAGGCCTCAATGTGAGTAGGTAGTACTTGGTATAGTTTTAAATAGCTGTACTGCAATTTGTATGACAGAACGGAATATGGAAAACTCACAGCTATGAGAACGTTATACATTTGGATACAGTGATATGCTTATAAATTAAATCAGATGCTATAATATTGACAGCAACAGTGTATACCATACCAGTTATGTTTTGAGTGGGTAGTCCGCCAAAGTAATAATGACCCTGTCAATTTCCCTCCCTGCTCAGGGTGGGAGTGTAATACGAATGCTGAGGAACTGGATGGGAGATGAGAGCTTCAGACAAGGCATACAGGTACTAAAAGCCTTCTATCCAAATATACAAAAAAAAAAGTTACATTTTGAGCTTTCTGTTGTGCCCTTACCATTGGTAGCGTGCAACCTTGTGTAATGCCATGCAAATATAATGCACAATTTGATAATATTTCTGTGCAGTGTAGGTACATGTATGTTGGCATTGTGCCTACTGTGCATGTCATCAAGGACAGGGCAGGAGGGGGAGGAGGGGAACAAAACAACACTTTCCATTCATATCCTTCAGAGCTATCTCAAAACGTATGCTTACCAAAATGCTGCTACTAACATGCTGTGGCAGTCTCTTCAACAACAGTCTGTGAGTGCACTAAGCATGTGCAGACATACAGCTAGCTGGCATACATGTATGTACACACACACATACACACATATACACATATACACACATACATACATACACACATACATACATATATGCACACACACATTCGTACATACATCACACATCCACACACACACACACACACACACACACATACACACACACACACACAAACACACACAACACACACAGTCATACAACATATCTAGCATCATGGACACGTGGACCTTACAGATGGGCTACCCTGTGGTGACTGTGACCAAAACCAGCCCAACCACTGCCTCGATCTCCCAGCAAAGGTTCTTCTTTTTGAAGCCCAACGGAACCATTGCACCCTCTCCATACAAGTATGTCCAGCATCAGAGAGTCTTGGCGGTACATGTTTAGAAATATCCGTGTGTGGTTGATGGTTGTGTAGTATTGTGCACTGCTCATATAATATAGTTCACAATACTGCATTGGTGACCCTGACGTGATTCATACACAGAGTTACATTAGTCACAGGCAGGCAGTTTGTTGTATGTATTGAGATATTGTAAACAATCCTTTATTTTTATCTGAATTAGAGAGCATGCAGGGGCTGTGGATGTATTCACAAGTACATGATGGCAACGTCAAGAGGTCCACTGCACTATCCATGCTGCCATGGAAATGAGCTTTGTTGAATCAGCTCTGTACCATAGAGCCAACAGTACTAGCACACACCAGCTGGTTATGGGCCCTCATTGTTCAAACTGTTCTGTACTGCCCTGGCTGCTCACATGATGCAGTAGAAGCAACAAATAGTATTACTAAGCATGTTATATTACAGAAAGGCTTTCCTTAAGTTCCTAGGTACATGTGGCTAATAGGCATTCTTCAAACATTGCATACTTTCTGTTTCTACTGTCTACCTTTTCCTCATCCAACCAATGATTTATTTATTTTTCAAATTTCTGTGGTTATAAAGATCTAACTATTAATAATCTATGTGGTTTTTGATCTGCACTGATAGTTTGTGAGCCAACCATCTGTTTATTTCTCCTTGGTTGTCATAGTTATGTGTGGAAGATACCATTTAAGTACGTGACATATCCCTCTGGCAACACTGCTTCACTCCTGATTGAAACAACAACAGGTTAGATGGTCACTTGGTTGTGTGCTAGCTATGACCTCTGACCTCACCATAGCCACCATTACGTTGGCCTCAAGTCCAAATTGGATCAAGGCCAATGTCCAACAAATGGGGTTCTACAGGGTTAACTACGATCAGGCTAACTGGGAAAGCCTCACTGCCTACCTTAAAGCAGGCAATTGGACAGTAGGTTTTCTTTGTGATGTGTCCTCACAAGGGAGTGTTCTTACATTTCCTTTGTAGCTGCTGTCAGCAGTGGACCGTGCTGGTCTCTTGGATGATGCCTTTGCCCTGTCCAGGTATGTCCAGGACTGCTCTTTGTTCCTTTTCTCCCTCCTCCCCAGCTGTCTGTTGTCCCTGCTCTCCATCTTAACTCAATACCCTTATTTTGCCCCCCCCCCCCCCCCCCCCCCCCCCGATACTTCTCATGCACACACCCTCACACACATATCCACACTCACTCAGTGCTGGACAGCTTGATACCACCATTGCATTCAACCTCTCCACCTACCTTCTCAAAGAGATGGAATACGTTCCCTGGGCAGCTGCTCTGACATGGATCAATGCTTTTGCTGGCCGCCTAAGTCTCACGCCCATATATGGCCAATACCAGGTACCAGGGGAGGGGGGCAAGTCACATGTCTATTACTACATAGAAATGGCAAGCATGTCAACAAAGAACAGTGTTGTGCATTAAACAGAGTGTCAAAATAATGTGGACACATGAGCTCTAACATCACACCATCTCCTTCCCCTTCACCAAGAGAGCAGTTTAGGACGCATCTTGCATTCTTGCATGTTGCTATAGTCCTAGGTATCTAGGTATGGACCTCTGCTGTGATGGCCTAGCTTGCACATTTTGTCCTATAATATATTGTGTGTGTGTGTGTGTGTGTGTGTGTGTGTGTTTGTGTGTGTGTTTGTGTTTGTGTGTGTGTGTGCGTGTGTGGATACAATTATATCATTTTGTTGTGTGTGTAAATAATCATCTTATCAGTGCCATCATGTGACTTGTTGCTATTTACTGCCTTTATCCTGATGGTCTTTTTGAAGAGGGGGTATATTTTACTGGGGCAGTCATTTGTTATAACTGATGCCATTATAAGAGTAGTACCATCTAATGGAATTCTATGTCCACAGAGCTATGTTCTTTCACTTTTATCAAATGTCATCAATAAGTACACCCTTAACAATGGCAGTGGTCTGACAGATGTAGAGAAGTAAGCAGTTTTGTGTGCTTTTGTACTGCCTTCACACTCACCCCTCCACTCCCTCCTCCTCCACTCTCCCTCCCCTACCTCCTTTCATCCAGTCTACTTCGTTCCTCAGTGCTTAGTGCAGCATTTAGGTATGGCAATGCAGCAGTGATGCAGGAGGCAGCGGCCATGTTTAAGAGCTGGAGGAACAATGCCACATACATGTATGTCTGCCTGCTCCTAGCACCCATGGCCCCATGACACACTCCTTGTGTACACCTACACCACACTGATGCACATACCATCACCCCATGCCCGCACACACGCACATATGCTACACACACACACACACACACACATGCACACACACACACACACACACACACACACACACACACACACACACACACACACACACACACACACACACACACACACACACACACACACACACACACATGTAGCCTGGACCCCAACATAAAGGCTGTAGTGTACTCTGCTGGCATAGCCCTTGGGACTGAAGATGACTGGAACTTCATGTGGAAGGCATTTTTGGTGGAAACTGATCCCTATGAAAGGAGTCTGTACATCAATGCTCTTGCCAAGTCCACTGTACCATGGATACTTAACAGGTACAGTGTTGTCATGGTTACTTAACAGGTACAGTGTTGTCATGGTTACTTAACAGGTAGTCATTGTTACTTAACACATAGTAATGGTTAATTCATAGGTAGTCATGGTTACTTAAAGGGACACAATAAAAAAGGGTTGAAACAATTCTTAGAAGTGAAGCCATCTTAATCTATAAGTGATTTGTTAGGGAGTTAATGTTTTGATGAAGGGTGAATGGTGGTGCACACCCATCCAGCTTTGATAGGACATATAGTGTGTTGAAAGGGGGCTTTGTCTAGGATGAGCAGGTCAAGCCTGCCTCTCTGTCTGCAACCCTCCCCTCAAAACACTGTGCTATATATAAATGGTGTTCTTGCGAAAGCAACCATTCAGTCTCATATCCTGCCTATTGGCGACCTGAATATTGTATTGCTGACCGTGCTTTGTTTTGTATACACTGATATTCATGTCATACATCAATGGTTGGCAGTACCCTTCAGGCTTCTACCCTGACCAACCAGCCAGCGCTACCTTGGTCCCAGACTTTGCCTGATGGGTACACCCTGTCACCTGAGGGTGCCACCTGACCCCTTTTGGGCAAAACTGTTATCCGTCAATCAGTATAGATGCATGATAGGGGTTGGGGTAAGTCACAGTTAGAGATACCTTTATGCATTAGCACAGTATGAGCATTCATACAGCATTAATTAGTCTTGTACTATTGATGCACTCATTGTTGGTCGTACTTGTGCTGGCAAAGAATGACCAGCGTATCAGAGAGTATGAAGTTGTACCCATGTGTATCCACCTGTGTTGAGTATGAGGGAACTCATCTAACCTTCGCAACAGATCAAAACCCATCTAACCTTCGCAACAGATCAAAACCAATGAAATAGAATTTTAACACCGGTTCCATGAGAAACGGGTGCACATTTGTTGGGAACAGCAAAAGTGAAAACTAATCGGTCATGCATGTATCTCAAAAGCAATTATATATTTTGATACTATATCTACTGGTGTGATGTACGATGAAATTTTTTTAAAGATGCAATTAATAACGGCTGTGCTGTATTCGGGCACGCCCAACCGACTCCTTCGTTTCGCGGTATTTTAAGGCTAAATGTACAGATTTTTTCCAGGCATTTTTCATGCACAAATTTAGCCTAAATGTCTTTCTTAATACTACAAAGTCATTGTAGTTCTGAAAAATGATCAAAATAATATATTGATGGCAAGATATATCAACTTTTAGTTGCTAAAAGTTTTAGATTTATTCATATCACTTTTGCGGTTGACTTCTGGGGGAGGATCCAATATGGCGAACGTTCACAGTGTTGTACTCATAAAAAGGCTGCATGTGGAAAATGCAATTCTGGAATTTGCAGTCCTGTTGTAAGTGTCCTAAACTTTTATGGCGTCCACGGAAGCATGGTGTGGTGGGTTCTAAACAGCCTGAACGCCGCAACGAGTATAGAGCTTCTCGACCTACATGTTTACCGGTAGACGACATGGTACCCGAAGAAGAGATTTCAGCTCTGCCAACTGATCAGATAGCTTCAAAATCTAACATTTTGAACGTTTACAAACTCATGGGTCTTGAGGAGGCATATAGTGATATCAATAATCTTCCATCCATGAAGTCAAGAATGAAAGTGAAGAATAGGAATGACATAGATGATAAGGGATTTTCACCGTTTTAAGAGAGTCTTTAGAAAAGGTGTCCTTGGATTAATAAAATTACTGTTGCCATCTTTGAACTTGCCACCAACAGTCATAAAAGAGATTTTCAGAATTCCAGTCGGAGGTGTTGATAATGGGTTTGAAGTTGAAACTCTGTCTTATATTGAGGACCCATCTGATGATTTGCATAAAATAGCAAAAGGCATTATAATATCGGCAAATAAATATGGGCTTCAATCATCCATCCCAGCTCGTTGTTTCCTTGCCCATCTTAATCGCCTACCCTTCTCATATGTGCAGCAATTATTGTCTGAAGATGAGACTAAACATTCAGATGGCCATATATGTTCTATGCTTTTTCAAGCAAAGGTAGATTCTGCTAACCTCCATAGAGGTCTTGAACTACCACCAAGAGTGATTAGTCGACACAGAATGATGGACGAAGTTGTGAAACTAGTAGTTGATACAATCTACTTATTTGACAACATTTCAAGACTTGCGTGGCTACAAAAAAAGTGCTTGTTGTTATCATTGAAACAGACTGCTATTGATAATATTGCAGTGATGAAATCTCTGGTGCTGAAAAGAGATGTACAAGAAATTTACAATGACTATCTATCAAAACACAGTTCTCAATTTCCAGCTGACATACCTTTCATGAAGAAGTCTCTCTTTTATACCATAACAAGGGAAATCGGTGGTGGAAGCAGGAAGCAGGCCAGCAGAGCAGGAATTGACTTTATCAAGGTCAATTTTCATCATGATAAATTTGAGATTGTGGAGAAAATAATTGATACTGTTGCCCCTGCATCCGATGCAGACCAATCACTGCGGTTGCAACTGTTTAGCAAAAGACAACTGTATTTACTTTTTTGTCTTATACTTATGCGCAACATGTTCTAGAAGGTGTCAAATATCGATATGATTCCAGTTTTGGTAACCAGCATCAATCAGTACCAGTGTTCCAGCTAAGAAGAGCAAACAACAACTGAAAAAAAGAGGAAATGGATTGCACCAAGATGGAAGCTATTAAAGAGATATGCAGCATTTTCCCACAATGTCAGCACTGTTATCGCATTTTAAGAGTGCATATTGCAAAACGAAGCACAAATGTAAAGGTTCTACAAGGCAAAGTAATGCTATTAGTACTGCTCTGCATTAGGCAGATAAAGTCTTGGCAACTCGAGACTTCACGCTGGATGGTCAGTCAGAAGTCATGATTACAACTGTAACAACCAAAGAGGTGTCAGTGCATGCCTCATTTGAAGGACATTTTCATTAGGTTGGGCACATTGTACAAACAAAATCAACATCCACAGCTGAGCAAAAGAGTTGTAGAATTTATTGCACAATGCTGGCAGGAAGGTTTGGGACAGGCTGTAGAGGGAAGCACAGTTAAAAGCCGGCATAAAATGTCTGCAGGGGCAGTGCAAGCCAGAGCTGACTTGTTGCTCAATACCCAGGTGGACTTTTGTTACTGTTGGAAGTCCCAGTTGTTGGTCAAATTAGATTGGTATACCAAAAGATTGGTCAACTAAAGTATCCTGCTGAACAAGAAGGGAGTAGAAGAGGGGTTAAAAGAGGAAGGACTTCACATTGTAATAGTCTCCAATCAAATTGATTGGGCTGCTGATGACCTATATCACCTAAAGGTTAAACAGCTTAAAGTGTTTTTGCAAGACCACAAACTTAAGATGTCTGGAAATAAGACAGAGTTGATTAAGCGAATACAAGAATATCATAAGTCTGTATTTAGAAGTAGACATGTTTGTTGCAGCCCTGGCCAGATGTCATTACACAATAATGTTGATGCATGTTACAAATGAAATTCTTACATATATACTCTTATGGGATGTATGGGCGCGCATGCGCGACGCATTGAAAAAATACATGCAATCAACAAGATGCGGTACAGCACCAAACGTTAAAAACCGGCGTTTAAAGCTTGTATTTAGCTCAAGTAGTATGACAAAGTGCTTGGTTGCATATTAGCATCAAATAGAGTCATTCATATTGCTGGTTATGATGCTAAAAAAAAAGTGTCGTTTTTCGGGTAACCGTTAGGACCGTTTCACTTTCGAAGGATGCAAGTCCGGAACCCTGAACCTGTCGGGAGAAAAAAAGATATGTTCCATCATCCAACTGATTGATAAACATTTCACACCTAATACAAACGTTGAAGTGTTAGCTCCGACACATTTTAGTTTTTGCAAATCCCAAAAAAACCGCGTAAAATGTACCCGTTTCTCATGGAACCGGTGTTAAAAGTCATTAATGTGACATTCATGAATTAGTATTCTATATTGTAGCATTTATGTGTGTATATATGTGTGTATGTGGTGTGTGTATATGTGTATATGTGATTATATGTGATGTGTGCATGTTTACAGATATCTTGGCTATTCTATCTTGGACTCTGTGGGATCCCAAGACACACTAGATATCATCCAAGCTGTCTCCTCCACAGTGAATGGACGGTATCTGGGATGGTACTTTGTGCGCAACAACTGGGGTGTATTTTATGCAAGGTGAGTGGCAGCCATCCTCATCCCCAGCCCTATACGTGTGCACATACAAGTCTCCATGCACACATGTGCACACAATCCTCTAAGCATTGAGATTCACAATCTGGTCTGCATGCACATAAACTCGTATGCATTGATATATGCACCTTCTTGTACATGTATACATATTTATGTATGTATACATAAGCTCCACAAATACATGTATCAGTATAACCTTACTACTTATGGGAACCCAGCAATACAGAAGGCATTCACCATTCTGATGAGATTCTTAATGAAGGATACAAATTGGTACCAGTATATAGCAATAAATACTTGGCATCAATTTTCTATAACATGCCGCAGAGTTACTTCTTGTGTATGGAGTGGAGTAATGATGCAGTAATTTACCTGGTGGTCCATTTCAATGTAGTATGCAGTTGTATTTGGCGTTAGTATCAGTTATGGTAAAGGCCTAGCCGGATTGAAATATGCCTCTAGAAAGTGTTATTATAAGAAGGGTAGGAACAAAATGGGTGTGGCATCATTGAACCAACTGCTAGCCAGTAGTTACCTGTATTTTACTGCTGCTTTTAGGTATGGTGGTGGCTTATTTTCCTTTACTGCCCTGATAAGGACCATTACTGAAGCATTCAGCACAGAGCTGGAACTACATGAGGTAGTACTTGTGTGTGGAATGGCCTCAAATGATGTGGAAGATTGTAATGTGCATTATGCGTGCTATCCCACTGCATGTTAGCATACCTAGTGTGCATGCTCCAATCTCTGTGCCTCCTCCCCATCACCAGGTGCAGGACTTCTTTGCTGCAAACCCAGATGCTGGGTCTGGCACAAGAGCTGTGCTTCAGGCTATTGAGGTCATCCAAGGCAACATCCAGTGGGTCAGCAGCAACCAGAAAAGCCTGGGCACCTGGTTGAATTGGTGGAACACCCCCTAGTGCTGCTGGACAGGCTGCAGTATTTACCTGTGTATGTGCGGCTATCATTGAACACCATTTGCATCTCAATGGACAGAATATATGATTTGTTTTGCTTGTCAAATAAAAATGTACACTGATAAGAGCTAGACACACAAATTGTAAGCACCAATATGAATAAGATATAAAAAAATTAATTTATTGTTAAGGGACCAATTGATTGTGGTCATTATGCAACTATGAAATATTATAGATAAGAAATGAATTTAATTTTAATTAAAAGAATTTTTATAAACATTACATGTGATATCATACATATTATACCATAATTATAATTAAAAATAACAAATACACATGATAATAATTCATATATACAATGGACATAAAAGGTATCTAAACTATCATTATGAGGCTGTAATGTGATAGACAGCAAGGCTCTGATCATGAATAGACCCTTGGAGGATGAATACTAATTCCTTGACTCAGTACCCATGGAATATGTATTCCTATGTGTATTTATGTGTTTGGAGTGGAAATAAAGAGATCGTCAGTTGCATAGAGTCGTATTACAAGGCATCCACCCCCTTGCCAAAGAATATTACAGATCTACATTATTTAGTAAATCATTTAGGTGCATGCTAAATGTAAGTCTGTAATACTCATAATTGCATGATATCTATACTTTTTCCTCAATTGGTTACATGTACTTAAAAATCCTTCCTGACAATGTTTTTTATAATTATATTGCATCAAATCCTGTATTGTTGCCATTAGCAACTGGCAAATCTTATGGCAGCTAGCTAGTATAGAGTTCACAAGTGCCGCATTGTCATAATTGCGAGGGATGTTGAAAACCAGTGTGAATGTGACCTCACCTAAGTCTTGCAATTGAATGAATCCGACTGGATGGCTCAGAGACCTGCAAATTGATCACTCCTGTTGATCAGCTCTTTCTGGAAAATTAAAGATGCATCTCCTACCTTGGGCCTTGTCTCCTTACATGTTTGTGTTAGTAAGCACTGTTAAACAAACAAAAGTGTAATCAGAGTAATAAATATAAACAGACAGGTCCCAATGGCTGAAGATGTTTAAGTAGTACACTCAGTTGGTACATACATTTGCAATGAAACAGTTATTTTTGTATAGGTCCATGTTTTTAAAATCCAATTGTATCTAGCATCATGGACATGTGGACCATACAAGATGGGCTACCCTGTGGTGACCGTGACCAGAACCAGCCCAACTACTGCCTCGGTCTCCCAGCAAAGGTTCATCTTTTTAAAGCCCAACAGAACCATTACACCCTATCCATACAAGTAGGTCCAGCACCTCGGAGAATCTTGGCTTCTTTGCCCCAAGCACCATATATAGGACTAAACAGCAAGAGCCCATCCCAATTCGGAACGCACTTTTCATCATTAGCTGCATGTATGCTTTCATTGTCTCAACTGCCTGAGCTGCTGCACATCTGCGTCCATTAAAATGTTTGAATTAAGTGGTGCATGACAGACAGGACCAAAGCAGCAGGCTTTCCCAGGACCAGCTTCAACCTGGATGTGATGGTGTACCCAATACGATGGCTCCGCAGTATATGTCTCTTAGTTTATTATGACTCAGAACACCATCACCTCCGTGTTTGATTGTTGCAGCATGATGACCAAGGGATTCAAGGCCGGGTGCTGTTTGGGCAGAGAACACAACTGGAGCTATGAGCAGTGTTTTAAACCAAGCCACATCAGTTTCATCTCTGATTCACAGCCAAATCTCAGTTCTCAATTGTGAAATAGATCTAACTGAGAATCTGTTTCCATTTTGAGGATAAGCATTTATTTATGTTTGCATTGGTCTGTAGTAGCGTGTCTGTATTGTTGCATTTGGTAGGGAATGCATTCAGTATTGTATGCATTAGTATGTCTGTAGTGCACATATTGGTACATGCACTGTCTTACTGTGCATGCGTGTGCTGGAAGGTACATGTACATGTGTATACATTGTACACATGTTGTGCGTGTGTGTTGTGTGCTACATGTCTTAACTTTTGAAGAGGTACAGGACATAACAGCAGCAACTTGTGTAAACAATTTACTTGTACGTGTGTGTGTTTTGTAGCTGTGTTACTATTTTATTGTTCCAATATAGTGGGCACAGAGTGTGTGTTGTGTATGTGCTACACTAGCAGTGTGACTTCCACTGGTATGTCCACAGACCCCGTGATTGCTTGTGTCCAATATTGTATGTGGCTGGGACTCTTCTGGTTCGACAACATCAAGTGCTAGTGAAGAGGCAACCCTCTTTTAGTGCCAGATTTTGTGCACAATAACTGGAATGTCTTGCTTTCATACATGTAGTACAAGTATAATGTTGTAGTTGAGATATGTAGTGGGTTTAAGTGGATAGGAATCGATAGTGGACATATAGCCATGTGCAGTGGTACTGGGCACATGATGTCATTGGATGTAGTGGTACTGGGCACATGATGTCATTGGATGTAGTGGTACTGGGCACATGATGTCATTGGATGTAGTGGTACTGGGCACATGATGTCATTGGATGTAGTGGTACTGGGCACATGATGTCATTGGATGTAGTGGTACTGGGCACATGATGTCATTGGATGTAGTGGTACTGGGCACATGATGTCATTGGATGTAGTGGTACTGGGTACAAATGGTACATGATTTCAGCTGCTGTTCAGATTCTATAGGTTTGTCCGACTGATCACAATGTGAATTTATGTTTCATAAGTTGCAATGCTCAGAGCCCTGCAAATTGATAGCTGTAGTTGCTTGGCTCTTTCTGGAAAATATAAGATACATTGGGAGTTGTCCATTTATGTGTTAGTAAGGACTGATATATGTGTAATCAGAGCAATAAACATGGTAGGAGGTGTGGTTGCCATGTGAATGGGTGTATGAAAATGCAGGGACATGGAATGGTGACATGTCAACATGTGCTACAAGTCAAATAAGCCATGGGACATACATTTCAATTTCAGATTTCCAATCATACGAGCACGTTTATCATCTGGAAACCCTATATTGATTTATGGTAAGATCATTTAATGTACTGAAATCATCCCCCCTCACCCTCACCCTCACACTCACCCTGCATCTCCCCCCTGCATCCTCACCCTGCTCGAGCCTCCCTACCCCAGCTTATACTATAGTATGGCTACAGCTCTGAGATGTCCATACGTTGTGTAGAGTATAGGGTACCAGTGGCGGTGTGGCCAGGGGGGGCAGGGGGGCAATTGCCCCCCCAGCGGCCCTAAAAACAGGGGCGCCAAAATATAGCTAGGGCGCCAAAATGACGGCTGAAGTATGCATGACATTGGTGTCTTAACAGACTCAAAATAAAGTTAGCCTGGAATGCGCTGCTTAAATGCTTGAGGCCAATACGTAATACAGAGCGATTTACATTAATATTACTTAGCTTAGGCCTATATCTAGTTATTTATTTGTTAATAGAAATTAACTAAACTATTGCATTCGTTTATTTGGATAACCATAAAACAAATTGGTAAGCAGTCGTTATACTAAAGGGGCGTAGGAGCTGGGGCTGCAGCAGCGGCCATGGCTTTTCACAACAACAACAATTTTTTTTAGGTTGATAAGCGCGCATATATAACTCAATAGCTAAGCAATTGCTGCTAGTTAATGACATGCAAGTGGTCTTCAAATCGATCGTGAGAACTAGTTCAATTAAGCTAGGCTACCCGTGCAACGTAGTTTACAACGGTTACCAAAAGTGGCCTTGGCTGCACTATAGCCGTTTTATATTTTACATTACATGCGCAGAGGCAAGGTATCAATGGTTACAGTTTTAGCGTAGTTTTTGGGGGGTTTTTCTATGCAAAAAGCGTTGGCTTCTGGGGCTCCGCCCCAGACCCCGATGGGGGAGCTTACAGCGCTCCCCCGCAACCCCTAGCTGAACGGGAGGGGTGCCCCCCCTCCGTACCCTCCCCGGGGAGGCGGGGGAACCACCTTTGTTGGCCGCTGCACTCTATATTTCCTTCCTACGCCACTGGCGTTATTGTAGTTCCAATGGACAGGCGCCCTTAACACGCCCCCCATTCTCCTTCAATTGCACGTGAAAATGACCGTGGCAATTTCGCTGTAAATTATACATGTATATACACTTCGTGATTTTAAAATGCGATGGATGGACATGTACACGTATATATGTGCAGAAGCTTGTTTTTTTTTTGGGGGGGGGGGGGGGGGGGGGGCGCCTTTATATATATCTGCCCCCCCAGCGGCGGGTGTGCCACAACGCCACTGTAGGGTACTCCGATCTTCACTCAAACTAGCACAATAAGACTGTTTCTATAAGGGAATAACTGTCCACTTGATACCCTTCAGGCTTTTACTATGACCCCAGCATCAACGTTAAGCAGTATTGGTCTCTCAGATAGGCCCTGTACATGTGATGGAGGGCTAAGTTAGCACCCTAATAGCATGCCTGCCTGTCTACCGGTGTACATATATGGGCACTTCAACCTTTACAGTGGCTAGCTACAACCTCCATATGCTAAAAGTATCTTTCCCGTAACATAGAGGGGTGGGTGCCAGGGACCAGCCAAGTAATGGAGCTTTGGACAGTTACCTACAGCTACACATACCTGTCAATACTCAAACACTTCTTCTTCAATCCATGGTGAGCCTCTTTGCAGTGCCATTTTGGATGTAGTCTGATTAATAACATGGTGCTTCCGGCTCTAAATGCTAACCATCTTTCTGTTACGAACTTCTAGTTTAGCATGTGAGCCTTTCGGCTTCCAACAAACAAGCAAATTTGGATTGGTCCCGGAGGATGGAGGCCAAAATGCAGATGCAAATCAAAGTACATATATGACACATTGTTTTAACAAAAGATATTCATTCGCTTGTTCTTTAATAACATAGATCAAACAGATAAATAAATACACAAATGCATGAAACAAACAAATAATGATTGTGAGGGATTGTGAACTCAGTGGAGCCCGGGGAATCGGACGTGTTTATTAGATATTACATCCGTGAGAGTGAACTTGGTTTGTATAGCTTATGGACGTTCTTTTAGGGACAGATGTTCCAGAACTTGGAATGTTACTGAGCCAAGCTTCTGAACGGGCAGAAGTATTCATGGCTACAACTCGAGCACAGGCCAAAAAGGAGGCAAAGGCCGAGAGGGACAGCCTAGTGAAGGAGCTTCGGTCTTGTGTGCGACCAAATCCTATCTTGCTGGACGAGCCACAAGAGGAGACATGGAATTTGGGGGAGGAGCTGGACGACACCATATTTCATGGTGGGAGAGAAAAATTGGTGCAAAGCAGAAGCCAGAAGCGGAAAGGAAGGCGGATACACAGAGCAAAGGTATGCTCAGACCCACCTGTATGCATGCAGAATACACAGGATATATCTGCGGAGGAGCTGAGAATTCTCCAAGAAACAGATCCTACGCTTGGAGTCGTACGGAAGGCTGTGAACAAGGAGAGTAGAAACGGGGTTAGTTTTGTAATAAAGGATGGGCTTATGTACCGTGTGGTGGTGATGCTGTTGGGAGGAGATTCTGAACCGTATGCAAGGGATCAGCTAGTGCTACCTAGTCAGTGTCGAAGTGTTGTTATGGAGCTTGCTCACACTGAGCATTCCATTGGCAGGACATTTGGGCAAAAATAAGACCACTGATCGGGTACTACAGAGATTCTACTGGCCGACCCTGCGTAAGGACGTAGCAGATTTCTGTAAAAGGTGTGAAACTTGCCAGAAGACGTCCCGGGTCAAGCCTCAGCACGCACCCCTGATACCGCTACCAATTGTGGAGGAGCCATTCCAGAGAATCGCAATGGACATTGTGGGCCCGTTGCCCAGGAGTAGCTCAGGTAATCGGTACATACTAGTAGTCTGTGACTACGCCACAAGATACCCGGAGGGCAATGCCAATGCGGGCGGTGGACGCGGAAGCAGTGGCAGAGGAACTGGTAAAGATGTTTACAAGAGTGGGTATTCCCCGAGAAATTCTGACCGATCAGGGGTCCAACTTTACCAGCCAACTACTAGCTGAACTGTACAGGCTGCTGCACATTCGTCCCATTCGTACCAGCCCTTACCATCCGCAGACGGATGGGTTGGTCGAGCGATTTAATCAGACGCTGAAGTCCATGCTAAGGAAGGTTGCCACACAGGAGGGAGAAGCCTGGGATAAGTTGAATTAGTTGATTCCATATGTGCTTTTCGCTTATCGTGAGGTTCCTCAGAGCTCCACAGGTTTCTCTCCATTTGAGTTACTCTATGGCAGGGAAGTCCGAGGACCTTTAGATGTGCTGCAAGAGTCCTGGGTGGCTAAGGAAAAGAGCAGCGAATGTGGTGTCACACATAATGTCTATCCGGGAGAAGATGGCGGAGATGACAACGATCGTTCGAGAGAGCCTCGAGAAGGCGCAAGCCTCACAGAAGAGCTGGTATGACCAGAATGCGCGGGTGAGGACTCTCAACGAAGGTGCCATGGTATTGGTTTTGTTACCTACGTCATCAAGTGCGCTGACAGCACAGTGGCAGGGGCCCTATAAGGTGGTGAAACAGGTTGGAAAGGTTAACTACCTAATTGACATGCACGATCGGCGGAAGAGGAAGAGGGTATTCCATATTAACACCGCGTCCGTGAAATTCGAATGTTTTTTGGGCCTATTTTGTCGAACTCACTTTTTGGAAAATTAGTCGGAAGGGTTCCAATAGCCACAAATAGCGGTGTACCTAGTAGTTCAACTCCCTGCACGATGTTTGGAGCTACTTTCAGCCTTGTAACCACTTCCGCCGAGGACCTCCCTAGCAAAAAATCCTGTAAGAATTTATAAGAATTATAATGAGTTAAGAATATGCAAGAAATTGGGACCAAGATCTTATTAGGAATCCCATAAGATCTGATAAGAATCTTATAAGTTTCTTAACAGAATCTTGAAGGGTCTCTTATAGGAACTTGTAGGATTCTTACAAGATCCTTTTAGTTATTCCTATATAGGAATCTTATAAGATACAAGAAATTGGGACCAAGATCTTATTAGGAATCCCGTAGGATCTGATAAGAATCTTATAAGTTTCTTAACAGAATCTTGAAGGGTCTCTTATAGGAACTTGTAGGATTCTTACAAGATCCTTTTAGTTATTCCTATATAGGAATCTTATAAGATACAAGAAATTGGGACCAAGATCTTATTAGGAATCCTGTAGGATCTTGGAGGTTTTTCTTTCAGGATCCTGAGATGAATTCCTGTAAAGGAATCCTAAAAGATGCAAGAAATTTAGGACCTAGATCTTGATAGGAATCCTGGAAGTAATTAATCTTGTAAGTTCATTTGTACAAAACAACAAAAAATTACACATACAAAAATAAATACATGCATTTCAATGTTACATATATAGTTAATTTCTTTATTGTGTTCAGGCATTTTTGATTGCAGCTGGCATCACTTTGACTTCCCTTGGAAGCAATTGTGCCCTTCCAAATTTCACTTCTATGCATTCTTGAAATGAAAAAAATTCCAATGCTTTACATTGAACAGGTGATGCACAAATTCATCATATTTATAAAATTTGCCTGCTTATTCAGCTCTTATCCCTTTCCTCCATTCTCCCTTCCTCTGTCACATTTCCCATAGTATCTCAAACACACATCCTTAATAATATTCTTACTGTCCTGATGTCTACATGCAAACGCAAGGTACACACACCATGCACACACAAGGTACACACACCATGCACACACAAGGTACACACACCATGCACACACACAAGGTACACACACCATGCACACACAAGGTACACACACCATGCACACACAAGGTACACACACCATGCACACACAAGGTACACACACCATGCACACACAAGGTACACACACCATGCACACACAAGGTACACACACCATGCACACACAAGGTACACACACCATGCACACACAAGGTACATGCAAGGTACACACACCATGCACATACGCAAAGTACACACCATGCACACGCAAGGTACATACACCATGCACACACAAGGTACACACACCATGCACACACAAGGTACACACACCATGCACACACAAGGTACACACACCATGCACACACAAGGTACACACACAATGCACACACAAGGTACACACACCATGCACACACAAGGTACACACACCATGCACACACAAGGTACATGCAAGGTACACACACCATGCACATACGCAAAGTACACACCATGCACACACAAGGTACACACACCATGCACACACAAGGTACACACACCATGCACACACAAGGTACACACACCATGCACACACAAGGTACATGCAAGGTACACACACCATGCACATATGCAAAGTACACACCATGCACACGCAAGGTACATACACAGTGCACACGAAAGGTACACACACCATGCACACGCAAGATTCACACACAGTGGTACACATGAATACACACTTCTGCACAATCCGCGTGGTCAACATGATTGTCTAACACTTATTCCAACTCCAAAGTACTTACTTTATAATAAAACGACTACAGTTTGCATCTTTCCTCTTTACAGCGTCCATGTCAACGAGAGCGTCCGTATGGAACATCTTCATCAAGCGCTAGTTGACTTTTGTACATTGTAAAAACGATCGGTTGGGTATTTGCGCATAGCTTACCACTGGTGTACAGCTGCGCCGGATTTTCCCCACTTCCTTTGGTGGCTCTAATAAGAATCATCAGTTCAGGATCCGTAGTGTGGCAAAAAGAAAACAAATACAATCCGCGTGGACAACAAGCTTGTCTAACACTTAGTCCGTCCGACTCCCAAGTACTTACTTTATAATAAAAACGACCAGTTTCCATCTTTCCGCTTGATAGCGTCCATGCTTACCACAGCGTCTGTAACGAACGTATTGCTATTTGCCATTTCTACATCCTACAAACAATCGGTTGGCATGAACTCACTGCCGTGTAACGTATCCACTGATGATACCTAGAGTACTCTTATATCCATGAGATCGACCCACTCGTTCGGTTAAAAAGGTGTCACGCGATGTAGTCACCTGATATATAGCTAAAAATAGACTCAAAAAAGTCATTCAATATCCACTAAATCCTACAGTGTCTAAGTTCTATTCCAGTTTTGTTCTTATGAGAAATCTTGGTTCATACAAGAATCTTAAAATGTGTATTTTTTATAAGAAATATTACAAGACTCTAAAAAGAATCCTGCAGCGTCTATTCTTATAAGATTCCTGTTCTGTTCTTATAAGAAATATTGCAAGACTCTTACAAGAATCCTGCAGCGTCTATTCTTATAAGATTCCTGTTCTGTTCTTATAAGAAATATTGCAAGACTCTTACATGCAAGAATCCTGCAGCGTATCGTATTCTTATAAGATTCCTGTTCTGTTCTTATAAGAAATATTGCAAGACTCTTACAAGAATCCTGAAGCGTCTATTCTTATAAGATTCCTGTTCTGTTCTTATAAGAAATATTCCAAGACTCTTACAAGAATCCTGCAGCGTCTATTCTTATACGATTCCTGTTCTGTTCTTGTAAGAAATATTCCAAGACTCTTACAAGAATCCTGCAGCGTCTATTCTTATAAGATTCCTGTTCTGTTCTTATAAGAAATATTGCAAGACTCTTACAAGAATCCTGCATGCAGCGTCTATTCTTATAAGATTCCTGTTCTGTTCTTATAAGAAATATATTGCAAGACTCTTACAAGAATCCTGCAGCGTCTATTCTTATAAGATTCCTGTTCTGTTCTTATAAGAAATATTGCAAGACTCTTACAAGAATCCTGCAGCGTCTATTCTTATAAGATTCCTGTTCTGTTCTTATAAGAAATATTGCAAGACTCTTACAAGAATCCTGAAGCGTCTATTCTTATAAGATTCCTGTTCTGTTCTTATAAGAAATATTACAAGACTCTTACAAGAATCCTGCAGCGTCTATTCTTATAAGATTCCTGTTCTGTTCTTATATAAGAAATATTACAAGACTCTTACAAGAATCCTGAAGCGTCTATTCTTATAAGATTCCTGTTCTGTTCTTATAAGAAATATTACAAGACTCTTACAAGAATCCTGCAGCGTCTATTCTTATAAGATTCCTGTTCTGTTCTTATAAGAAATATTACAAGACTCTTACAAGAATCCTGAAGCGTCTATTCTTATAAGATTCCTGTTCTGTTCTTATAAGAAATATTGCAAGACTCTTACAAGAATCCTGCAGCGTCTATTCTTATAAGATTCCTGTTCTGTTCTTATAAGAAATATTACAAGACTCTTACAAGAATCCTGCAGCGTCTATTCTTATACGATTCCTGTTCTGTTCTTATATAAGAAATATTACAAGACTCTTACAAGAATCCTGAAGCGTCTATTCTTATAAGATTCCTGTTCTGTTCTTATAAGAAATATTACAAGACTCTTACAAGAATCCTGCAGCGTCTATTCTTATAAGATTCCTGTTCTGTTCTTATAAGAAATATTGCAAGACTCTTACAAGAATCCTGAAGCGTCTATTCTTATAAGATTCCTGTTCTGTTCTTATAAGAAATATTGCAAGACTCTTACAAGAATCCTGAAGCGTCTATTCTTATAAGATTCCTGTTCTGTTCTCATAAGAAATATTGCAAGACTCTTACAAGAATCCTGCAGCGTCTATTATTATAAGATTCCTGTTCTGTTCTTATAAGAAATATTGCAAGACTCTTACAAGAATCCTGAAGCGTCTATTCTTATAAGATTCCTGTTCTGTTCTTATAAGAAATATTGCAAGACTCTTACAAGAATCCTGAAGCGTCTATTCTTATAAGATTCCTGTTCTGTTCTTATAAGAAATATTGCAAGACTCTTACAAGAATCCTGAAGCGTCTATTCTTATAAGATTCCTGTTCTGTTCTTATAAGAAATATTGCAAGACTCTTACAAGAATCCTGCAGCGTCTATTCTTATAAGATTCCTGTTCTGTTCTTATAAGAAATATTGCAAGACTCTTACAAGAATCCTGCAGCGTCTATTCTTATAAGATTCCTGTTTGTTCTTAGGTAATTCTTACACGTTCCTATACGTTTCTTGTAGGAATCTTGTAGGAATCTTATAGGGCTTTAGGATCTTACGACGCTTACAGTTTCTTACCCTTTTTCTTATAAGAAATGAAGTTCTTATAAGATTCTTACTAATTCTTGATAAGATCTTATAGGTTTTTTTGCTAGGGCTGCGTTTGTTTAGAGTTGAGAGGGTAAGACTCTTACCGGAAAAGGGACACTTTTTTCTGACAAGGTTTCGGAATTTAAAAACAACATAGACATGCTCAACTGGATCGGATAGGTAGCGCTTGAACAAATTCTGGCAATAGCCTATCGTGTTAGCATAGAAACAAGCAATATTTGGATCTCGTCTCCGGACCTAAACGCCTAATTTTGGCCATATGTAATGTAATTTTACGTGTTGATTGACGTCACGCGAGTCTGAGTTACAATACGTCACTACGATAAGTTACTATAAATATGCACCACGTGAGACAAAACACCGCCCTTTTTCCTCCAGTTGTTCGTTCCCGTCCGGTTATTTGATTATCTCGTACCCAGATATAAATCAACTACACTGATCTATGTAAGTCCTCGAACGAGGTGAATAACTGTAAGTGAGTTTTGTACAAGAACTAAGCTAACTGCCAACACAGTATTCATTGTGGCCTCCTATTCGTACCAAATGACATTTAAAATCGTATCTAAAGCGGCTCTTAATTGTCTAGAAAAAAAGTGTCCCCAGCAACGCTTCGTAACCGAAAAACATCAAACCGCGTCACTTTGAACACATACAGGTCCGTGTCCATGATAGATATAAGGCAGACAACAACGCCAAATGTATTGGTGATAGTTGAACTGTATAAAAAATATGCTTTTCCAGACAATTGGGGCGTTCCGACTAATTTTTAAAAAGTTGAGTTCGACCAAAAAACATTCGAATTTCACGGACGCGGTGTTAATTTGTTGCGGGTGTTCCTTTCCAACAGCAGTGCAGTCTGCACCAGTTACTGGTCTGAAAACTTGGATGTGGATGAAGATGACGAGATACCAGTATGGAATGGCTCAAGAGCGGGCACTGGAGCAGAAGATAGTCCACAATTTGGACCAATCTGACAAAGGCACAAAGAGATGAGTTGGATGCTTTGCTTTGCGAATTGTCAGCAGTGATGAGTAACTCACCCGGGAAAACAAACTGGACGGAACATCGCATTGAAACGGGGTCGGCAAGGTCTGTAAGGTTACCTCCATGCCGCATCCCCCATGCTTATAGGGAAAAAGTTGAATTGGAGATCCAGGAGATGCTAGAAGGAGGGATAATCACACCTTGAAATAGTGAATGGAGTTCTCCAGTCGTCCTCGTGAAGAAAAAGGACGGGTCGTTGAGGCTGTGCGTGGATTATCGAAGACTGAACAGTGTTTCCGAATCAGACGCGTACCCAATGCCCCGCATTGATGATCTCATTGACAGACTCGGAGAAGCAAGATTTATTTCTACTCTAGACCTCACTCGAGGGTACTGGCAAGTACCAGTCGCGGAGGAGGCGCGTCACAAGACGGCATTTGCAACGCCATTTGGATTGTACGAATTTACAGTCATGCCGTTCGGATTACAGGGGGCACCGGCGACCTTTCAGCGTCTAATGGACAGGATCGTGAAAGGGTGTGAAAGCTTCGCTGCAGCCTACCTGGATGACTTGATTATATTCAGTACGTCTTGGAGTGACCACGTAGGTCATGTTCGTACAATACTGCAAAAGTTACTGGGGGCAGGGCTCACTCCAAAGCCTAATAAATGCCAGTTTGCAATGGCGGAGTGCACTTATCTGGGTCATATTGTGGGTAGTGGTACTGTGAAACCCCAACAGTCTAAGGTGCAGGCAGTTGAATCCTTTGGTACACCAAGGACCAAGACTCAAGTCCGTGCGTTTTTGGGTTTGACTGGTTATTACAGAAGATTTGTACATAACTACGCCACCTTAGCGCCGGTCCCCCTTAACGGATTTGACCCGAAAGTCGGCACCCGAGCAAGTGGAATGGACTGCGGACAGAGCCTTTCGTCAACTGAAGACGCAGCTAATGTTGCTACCCTGTCTTACGCAGCCCCGATTTTTATAAAGAGTTTGTATTACAAACTGATGCATCCAATAGGGGGATTGGAGCTGTGCTGAGTCAAAGGGATGCAGCAGGTGGAGAAAATCCTATCGCCTACTTCAGCAAAAAGCTGCTGCCGCGCGAAGAACGATATTCTACCATCGAGAAGGAGTGTCTTGCCATCAAACTGGGCATGGAGGCGTTCAGGACCTACCTTCTCGGGCGCCATTTCATCGTGGAAACGGACCACAGATCGCTAGTGTGGATGGATAAGCTTAAAGATCACAATTCTCGCCTTACTCGCTGGAGTCTTTCGTTGCAGCCATACGATTTTTCTGTTGCTCACAGAACGGGAGCTTCTAACGGGAATGCTGACGCTCTGTCTAGGTCGACGTGGCCTGAAGACGCAGCAAGCAGGGGCGGATCCAGGGTTTTGGGAAAGGGGGGGTCCGATACGTTTATTTAGCATGAAATTCACAGTGATATCCAATACAAACATCACGGATTACTAGAGCCTGCGCTTGCATGGATAGCGACGAGAAAACTCTTCATTTTTCACAATGCTATGGTTCCTACTGCTACTTCGTGACGCAAATTTAGCTTTTGTGAATTTGTGACCAAAGCGTGCACGTGGCCATGCACCAGCTACATGCCGGTCTATAAACGACTCATGTATGTTTTACTATAGTATTAGTACTTTTAGTTTGTTTAGCTCTATAGCTACCTGATTTCTGAGGAAAAGAATCAGAGATCCATCCCATTCGCGTCTTTTTATCGCTTACCTCAATTCCTGCTCACACGCACCATTCGATCGATCTCGCGATTAAATACCACACATGCAAAATTAAATTTCGTTAATGGGAGGATATAGTTAGATCGATCTAGATCCCGCTTGGCTAGAACGATGTGCAAGCCTGCAAATCCATGGTAACATGCAGAACGCTGCATAGATTACAGTATGCATTACGTCATTCTAATGCATTACGTCATTCTTCATATAGGAAAGGGGGGTCCGGACCCTCCGCCCCTGGCAAGTGACATTGCTGCAGGAGAAGAAGAGAGGGATGTGAGGGATTGTGAACTCAGTGGAGCCCGGGGAATCGGACGTGTTTATTAGATATTACATCCGTGAGAGTGAACTTGGCTTGTATAGCTAGCCCATAAACTATTGTCTGTAATTGAACCCTAGTTAGGCCTGTTATCATGTATTAAGCTATTGACTATAACTTCGGCTATTTTCGGTGCGCAAGCCTTGCGGAGCTCGTCAGAGAAGACCTAAGTCCGTGACAATGATACAGACATAAACAATAAAGACTGATTTAAGCATGACGTTCAGGCAAAGATACTTCTCAACCGTGCTCCTTGCACCATCATCCATTCCAATTGCACTCCTCCATCTAGTATGAGATAACATATAGTCATCATTATTATTTTATACAGTACATATGTAAACAGCCAACTACCCCATAAC
This sequence comes from Spongilla lacustris, assembly GCA_949361645.1. Taxonomy (NCBI): domain Eukaryota; kingdom Metazoa; phylum Porifera; class Demospongiae; order Spongillida; family Spongillidae; genus Spongilla; species Spongilla lacustris. Next base: position 6,258,965 of record OX442421.1, on the reverse strand, counting down.
CCTAAAGCAGGTCCATTGTTGTGGCTTCTGAATTTGAACATGCGATGAAAGCACGAGCATTGGCTCCAACGAAGAGGAGGAATTCAGCATAGTGGGAATTGCCTTGTGCCGTTATATGTATTCTTATTCTCATTATCAGCCTCCTGCTCCTTCTTAGACCACTCCCCCCAGAAACAACTTGCAGCCCTGTGAATGGAATGGACTTAAATCCACAGTATTACCTATCTCACACCTACAGTTCACATAATACACACTCTACCTACAACAATAACATGCACTGTTTACAGAGAGCAGAACAGCATAGCTCGAGATTTTGCTCTCACAAACTAAGCTTTCCAAATAGTTTGTTGCACACAATTCAAGTGAATTGGGACGACCCTGCCTTGTAGATAAACAGGTGGCAAATCTAGAAAGTGCTTGAATTGCCTCAGTACCACAAGAGGGATACAAACCCAGCCCAGTTCCCTGCATTAATGCTTGCAGATATGGGCAGCTAAGGCAGCTGAACTTGCTGTCACACTCACTTCTTGAAAAACCTGTAGCATAGCTAAAACTAATCCTATATCCCCTCCATAGTTTTTTTGTTTGTATTTATGGTCTGCAGATGATTACTTTACCCCCATATAATATCTTGGATTTGGTGATAAAGGGTGTATGGTCAGTCAAATCATTTAAGATGGAAAAAAAAACTCAATAATTATTAAAGCACATATTTCATTAAATAAATTTACTAAAAGAGGAAGTATGAAGTTTTGCACTATTTATTTACCTTTCCTAATTATAATGATTTATTTAATCAGTTTGGATCTTGAATATGTGGGTGTTGGTTTCCAAATTACAAGGTTACCTGTGTATAACACTCAACGAACAACTTAAGAATATGCATAAAAATAACATTTGCAACAGCATGGGCTATGAATACAAGTTATTGTGGTTAAAGGACACACCTATTATTCAAAATTAATAATTGATACCAGCAATAAGCTATTTCATAACTTGGTGCATTGGAAAAGATAATTTCTAAATACTGTACTTACACAACAATCGGTTATGGCCTTTAATCAGAGAAATATTATGCGTACGTCTGGGGACGTGGGTCATGTGACGCACACAAACATTATTGAGTCACTAGCACTCTCGAATATTACACTTGTAAGATGTCAGACTCCGACAAGCATGAAAGAGTTCACCTCATTGACGAGCACCACGAGATCGACTGGAAGCCAAACCGTCGAAAGACAGGGATTCAGATCAACAAAAAAGTTCGCATATGTAACAGAAGTCATTGATAACATTTCCTTTGTCGAGTACAGGTCACACAGATCATTCATTGTGAACACTTACTCATTACAAGTCATGCAAAAGGAAGCCTGCCTGAACATTCTAGAACTTCCTGTGACTATATAATACCCTGTATGTTTGTATTGTGTGAGTCAGTCAGTCCGGTGTAATACCCTTTACTGGTTACACATGCGTAGGCCTATTGCAATACCGGTAGCGGTAGTGGTGGTTCTCGTGATCACAGGCATAGCAGTGGGTACAGCACTCGGTGTAGGCCTATCCAGCAGCTCTGCCAGCGATGCCGACCCATGGTGTAACGTTCGCCTGCCTTCTAACATCATGCCGCAGACGTATGACCTCGCGCTCACTGTCGATCTGACTGAGTTTACTGTGCAAGGCACGGTGAGTATCGCAGCGGCCGTGCAAGCTGCAACCCCGTACATCCTAGTTCACGCGCTGGATATGAACATCGATATCTCCAAGACGTCCGTGTCGACCGGTACCATTAACAACCAGTTCTTTTACAACGACAACCAGTTTTACGTGATCGTTATGGACGAGGCTCTCCCGGCTAACGAGGACATCACCATCAAGCTCAGCTTCAACTATAACCTCACCGATGGCTTGTCCGGCTTCTACCTCAGCTCCTACACCACCAACGGCACCAAGGCTTACCTAGCCACCACCCAGTTTGAGCCTACGGACGCAAGGATGGCGTTTCCGTGTTTTGACGAGCCGGCCATGAAGGCCAACTTCACCATCCACATCACACACGACTGCCATTACACCGCCGTCTCCAACATGCCCGTATCCACTATCACAGGCGACACAGCCTGCACCTCGGGAAATGCCGTCGTGACAAATTTCCAAACGTCGGTCAAAATGAGTACCTACCTAGTGGCCTTCATTGTGTCACAGTTCAATTGCATCAACGGTACTACTACTGGTAGCAGTCCAGTGGAGGTAAGCCACTGTTAATGGCTGGCCAGATGTGTTTTCATGTGTTGTGACTTCACTCCATTATCCTTCCCAAGATGCGAGTGTGTTCAAACCCTGATGTGCTCAACCTGACCTCTCTTGCCCTGATGGTGGGCACAGAGGCTCTTAGCTTCTACAATTCTTACTATGGTATTCTATACCCTCTTGAAAAACAAGGTGAGGGATTGTATTCCATTGCTGGGTTTTTTTAATTTTTTTTAATGCATGTGATTTATTAAATGCACATTTGTATGGTATATTACTGTTAATTGCATGTGTAATGGTGTATTACTGTTAATTGCATGTTTTACTGTTAAATGTGTATGTTGTATTTAAATGCACACCCACTTTCACACATACACAATAGATCTGTTTGCAGTCGTGGACCTCGCAGTTGAAGGGATGGAAAACTGGGGCCTGATCACATTTGACGAGTCAGAGCTTCTCTATGACAACCTAACAGGTCCTGTGGCCAGCAAGAAAAGTGTGTCTGCCTTAATTGCCCATGAGCTGGCTCACCAGGTATGGGGAGGGAGAAGGGGGGCATTTGGCTCTCCAGATTTTAAGTGTCTTCCTGTTTCTTTAGTGGTTTGGTAACCTGGTGACAATGGAGTGGTGGGATGGACTCTGGCTCAATGAAGGGTTCGCCACATTCATGGAGTACTTGGGTACAAACAACTCCTTCCCAGAGTGGAATCTGGTATGACCTCACATAACAGGGTCCAATGAACCTAACCTAGGGGGAGGGGGGGGGGGGGGGGGGGTTGAAATCTTAACATCAAGTTCCACAATCAATAAAAATCGTTTTTAAATTAACCACAAGCAGTTAATTAACTGATATTGGAAAAATATCTGTGAAAGGGGACGTAACACATGTTGTTTCAAGTTTTCTCAAAATTTGATATTCTAAGAGTTTGTTAGATCCTCTGCAACTTCTTTCTTATGCACTGTCCATAATGCATTTCAGTTTCACGTGTTAACTTTCTTTTCGCACATTTTCGTAATGTGAGCTAAAATGCTGATGTAAACAAACTTAATACAGAAATGAATCAATAATACCTTATTAATAATCTTAATTTTTAAGTGTCAAGAATACTATTAGTGTGACAGAGTAACAAGTACTCTTAACACCAAATATGATATCGCATACACTTATACAGCTTATATATCCATAACCTGTGATGTTCTATAGACTATAGTATACCATGACTCGTTAGCACGTACTCATTAGCATTTAGCATGCACAAAGGGGTCGTTCCATGAATTAGCATCACTTGTTACATAAGTACAACACCCGATTCCACTAATGCCAATGTACCATAGAATCAGTTGGACCGCTCAGACAACAGAGATAAAGCTCACTCCTTCCCACACTTGACCCTTTTTTTTTTAAAGTGTCTCCATCTTCTGGATCTTTAAAGATAAGATTCGCTCGGATAAGAGGTTTATTGCACTGTATCTTTGTCACGATTGAAGCGCAATGTTAGCAGTTATGAAAAGGAACTAAGTCAAGGGAAGACAAGTTAGAAACTTACTGCCAAATTTGTTTGGTACTATGACTATCTGAGTTGGAGCTGTCCTGAACACAATCCAATCTACATGTAGTTTTGTTAGTGATAGCCCACTTTATTAGCTTTGGAAGCTATAAAAGTGGGACCTGGTCAGTTGTTGTTGTGGCCAGAATACATGTGTATAGCCCATCTCTATGTGACATGGCGCTCCCAGACACGGATTTCGGAAATTATATATATATATAATAATATTATATATATATATATACCTGCCTGAAGTTGCTAAATGTACATGTAGGTACAGTGTATGTACAATTGCTGCCTAGAAATCCTACATCACCACTTTTATTTTTATATCTTGTACTTTTATAGGCATCCAACATTCAAATAGTGATTTGATTTTATAAATTCAAATCGCTAAATCGAGATACAATGACCACTTATTTCTAGTTATGTTAATAAATGTAGTGTGGGTAGCTTAGTGAAAAGCTGCAAAATGTCTTTAGTTAACTACTTCTGTTTAGGGGTTACTCAAAATTGAAATCTTGTTTTGAAATGTACTTGATTTGGAAGGGGTTTTGAGATCGATAGAAGTGGTACATGTACATGTATTAATCTCATTTCACCAGCCATGCAAGCCAGCATGTCTTCTTCTGCTCTTAGAGGATTACATGTAGCTGTTTGCGGTTAATTTATTCTGATTTTCCTTGATTGTGGAACACCTGTATATACATGTACATCTTTTCAACCTCAGTTGTAGGATTCTTTGCTTGGGAGTTGTTACTGCCATTGGCTAGGGAGGTGCTATTAATAAGGGCACTGCAAGTGTTACGGTGGCACTAAGGGCATTGTGATGATACTGAAGGTGCTATGGTGACACTAAGGGCATTGTGATGATACTGAAGGTGCTATGGTGACACTAAGGGCATTGTGATGATACTGAAGGTGCTATGGTGACACTAAGGGCATTGTGATGATACTGAAGGTGCTATGGTGACACTAAGGGCATTCTGATGACACTGAAGGTGTTATGGTGGCACTAAGAGCATTATATCAGCACTGAGGCTATTGCAGGGGCGGACCCAGGATTATGGGGTGAGGGGGGTAAGGTGATAGACAAGGAGCTAGGGGGATGGAGGAGTGGGGCGGAGACCTAGTCACTTTGCAACTCATACTTTTCAAGTCACAAAACATAGCATATAATTGCATAGAAAAATGCTAACAACAGATAGAATAGTATTTAATACCTTGCTTCCAAACTTTCTTGTAGCCTTGCAAGCCTAGCCAAACCTACTTTCATTATCATAACGATCGATATACGGTATCTATATATATATAGTTAAATATTCCAATCAGTATATAGATTGGAATATTTAACTACATACTGTGGGGCATGGAAAGGATTGCTGCCCCCTGTATTGGGTATCGTTAGAGGTGTTGTGTCAGCACTGAAGGTGTTGGTGTAGCACTAAGGGTGTTGGGGTACTTCAGTGTTGAAGGTTTTATGGTGGTGCTTGAGGTTTGAAGTTTCTCTTTCTGTTATAGTTGGAGCAGTTCTTTACTGATGTGATCCAAGTTGCTATGCTGGAGGATGGTCTCAATCAGACCCACCCTATTATCCAGTCTGTCAGCACCCCAGATCAAATCAATGAGATTTTTGATGCAATTTCATATAAGAAGGTATTGACATGTGTGTAAGTATGTGTGTGTGAGTGTATGTACATGGTTACAGTATAAACCCTCTCAATGGACACTTATGGACCATGACACTGTTATGTTCTTTGAATAAAAGTAAACTGCTTACATTGCATGATTAATTATCAAAGCATTACCTAGGCTACTGATTTATACAATCTTGAAGCACAGCTTTCACATGCACTGAACTCAACTTGGAGGTATAGAATTAGCTACAGTATCACAGCATCGTTTAGTGTCTATCCTGTTACATGTATCTTGTTGACACTGCTAACTATGACTTAAAATGGGACACTGGTTTTTAATGAACGTGTCCACCCACTTCATTTTAGACCTACAGCCAATCGATTTTGGTTCCTTTGGTGGAAATGAAATACCCTGTTTGTTTCCTGCACAAATATCACGTGTCTGAGTACTGGTGATATATTTTCCATTTTGCTGAAGAGCCTTGGTTGTTGTCATGTGACCACCTCATATGATACTGTTTAGGGAGCTAAACAAGGTTTAATGGGCACTAGTAATTCCTTTTTACATGCCTAACCACATCACACTCCAGCCTCATCTTTACAATACAAGGGGGGGGGGGGGGGGGGGGGGAAGCAATAGGCAAACAAAAGGGGGGCCATCGCCCACCGCAGCAAAATTGTTTGCCTATTGTTGTGAGGGGATAGCCTCACCTTTGTTTTGCTGTGGTGGGCGATGGCCCCCTTTTGTTTGCCTGTTGTTGTGCATCAGGACGGCCAGCCTCTGGGTATATAAAAATGATGCACAACTCCAGTGCTGCATGCTGCTGGTCAGCGTGTGCTAGAGAGCTTCACCTTTCCCACCCTCCCTTCCCCGTGCATTTGTGCTTTGCTGTATGATGCATTTCCTGCTAGTATTCAATTACAGTAAGGCAGAGCGGAGCCCTGTGGGCTTGTCCCTACAAAGGCGGCTAGCCAAGCCTGGACCAGCGTCCTGGCTTGGTACACAGGTCACCCAGTTGATGGCCAGTGGCACTAGCTGGTGCTCCACTGCGGGGAAGTTTGGGATACTCCCCCCCCCCCCCCCCATTTGCTGACAATCAGTCAACCAGTGAACGTCACGCTAGCATTGCATTTGCATTTGGGTGTATCTAGCCGAGAATTATTAGGTTGATAATTAAACTAGCATTGTGGCAATGTGTGAAATGCCAACACTTCCACTGTGTGGTTTGAACAACAGGAAGTCAAGGTGTGCTAACTGGGCATCCACCATTATAAGGGGCTCTTTGTCCTGGATAATAGATGCAGTCCTTTAGCTACATGTAGGTATTACCAGGCCTCAATGTGAGTAGGTAGTACTTGGTATAGTTTTAAATAGCTGTACTGCGATTTGTATGACAGCAATGGAATATGGAGAACTCACAGCTATGAGAACGTTATACATTTGGATACAGTGATATGCTTATAATTCAAATCAGATGCTATAATATTGACAGCTACAGTGTATTCCATACCAGTAATGATTAGAGTGGGTAGTCCACCAAAGTAATAATGACCCTGTCAATTTCCCTCCCTGCTCAGGGTGGGAGTGTAATACGAATGCTGAGGAACTGGATGGGAGATGAGAGCTTCAGACAAGGCATACAGGTACTGTTGTGGGCCACTACAGGGCATACACTGCATGGTACTGTTGTGGGCCACTACAAGGCATACAGGTACTACATGTAAAAGCCTTCTATCCAAATATACAAAAAAAAAGTTACATTTTGAGCTTTCTGTTGTGCTCTTACCATTGGTAGCGTGCAACCTTGTGTAATGCCATACAAATATAATGCACAATTTGATAATATTTCTGTGCAGTGTAGGTACATGTATGTTGGCATTGTACCTACTGTGCATGTCATCAAGGACAGGGCAGGAGGGGGAGGAGGGGAACAAAACAACACTTTCCATTCATATCCTTCAGAGCTATCTCAAAACGTATGCTTACCAAAATGTTGCTACTAACATGCTGTGGCAGTCTCTTCAACAACAGTCTGTGAGTGCAATAAGCATGTGCTGACATACAGCTAGCTGGCATACATGTATGTACACACACATACATCCATACATACACACACATACACACATACATACACACATCCATACATGTATGCACACACACATCCGTATATACATCACACATCCATACACACACACACACACACACACACACACACACACACACACAAACACACAACACACACAGTCATATAACATATCTAGTATCATGGACACGTGGACCTTACAGATGGGCTACCCTGTGGTGAACGTGACCAGAACCAGCCCAACCACTGCCTCGGTCTCCCAGCAAAGGTTCTTCTTTTTGAAGCCCAACGGAACCATTGCACCCTCTCCATACAAGTAGGTCCAGCATCAGAGAGTCTTGGCGGTAAATATTTCTGATAACTGTGTGTGGTTGGTGGTTATGTAGTATTGTGCACTGCTCATATAATATAGTTCACAATACTTCATTGGTGACCCTGACGTGATTCATACACAGAGTTAGTTGGCACAGTTACATTAGTCACAGGCAGGCAGTTTGTTGTATGTATTGAGATATTGTAAACAATCCTTTATGTTAATAATATTATCTGGATTAGAGAGCATGCAGGGGCTGTGGCTGTACAGACAAGTAGGTGATGACAACGTCAAGAGGTCCACTGCACTATCCATGCTGCCATGGAGATGAGCTTTGTTGAAATAGCTCTATACCATAGAGCCAACAGTACTAGCACACACCAGCTGGTTATGGGCCCTCATTGTTCAAACTGCCCTGGCTGCTGTGCCTGCTCGCATGATGCAGTAGAAGCAACAAATAGTATTACTGCTGCAAGCATGTTATATTACAGAAAGGCTTTCCTTAAGTTCCTAGGTACATGTAGCTAATAGGCATTCTTCAAACATTGCATACTTTCTGTTTCTACTGTCTACCTTTTCCTCATCCAACCAATTTTTTTCAAATTTCTGGAGTTGTAAAGATCTAACTATTAATAATCTATGTGGAATGTCCTTTTGTGATCTGTGGTGAGCCAACCACTTCTTGGTTATCATAGTTATGTGTGGAAGATACCATTTGAGTATATGACCTATCCCTCTGGCAACACTGCTTCACTCCTGATTGAAGAAACAGCAGGTTAGATGGTCACTTGTTGTGTGCTAGCTATGACCTCTGACCTCACCATAGCAACCATTACGTTGGACTCAAGTCCAGATTGGATCAAGGCCAATGTCCAACAAATGGGGTTCTACAGGGTTAACTATGATCAGGCTAACTGGGAAAGCCTCACTGCCTACCTTAAAGCAGGCAATTGGCCAGTAGGTTTTCTTTGTGATGTGTCCTCGCAAGGGAGTGTTCTTACATTTCCTTTGTAGCTGCTGTCAGCAGTGGACCGTGCTGGCCTCTTGGATGATGCCTTTGCCCTGTCCAGGTATGTCCAGGACTGCTCTTTGTTCCTTTTCTCCCTCCTCCCCAGCTGTCTGTTGTCCCTGCTCTCCATCTTAACTCAATACCCTTGTTTTGCCCCACCCACTCTTTCCGTCCTCATGCACACACCCTCACACACACATCCACACTCACACAGGGCTGGACAGCTTGATACCAACATTGCATTCAACCTCTCCACCTACCTTCTCCAAGAAATGGAGTATGTTCCCTGGGCAGCTGCTCTGACATGGATCAATGCTTTTGCTGGCCGCCTAAGTCTCACGCCCATATATAGCCAATACCAGGTACCGGGGGAGGGGGGCAGGTCACATGTCTATTACTACATAGAAATGGCAAGCATGTCAACAAAGAACAGTGTTGTGCATTAAACAGAGTGTCAAAATAATGTGGACACATGAGCTCTAACATCACACCATCTCCTTCCCCTTCACCAAGAGAGCAGTTTTGGACGCATCTTGCATTCTTGCATGTTGCTATAGTCCTTGGTATCTAGGTATGGACCTCTGCTGTGATGGCCTAGCTTGCACATTTTGTCCAATAATATATTGTGTGTGTGTGTGTGTGTGTGTGTGTGTGTGTGTGTGTGTGTGTGTGTGTGTGTGTGTGTGTGTGTGTGTGTGTGTGTGTGTGTGTGTGTGCGTGGATACAATTATATCATTTTGTTGTGTGTGTAAATAATCATCTTATCAGTGCCATCATGTGACTTGTTGCTATTTACTGCCTTTATCCTGATGGTCTTTTTGAAGAGGGGGTATATTTTACTGGGGCAGTCATTTGTTATAACTGATGCCATTATAAGAGTTGTACCATCTAATGGAATTCTATGTCCACAGAGCTATGTTCTTTCACTTTTATCAAATGTCATCAATAAGTACACCCTTAACAGTGGCAGTGGTCTGACAGATGTAGAGAAGTAAGCAGTTTTGTGTGCCTTTGTACTGCCTTCACACTCACCCCTTCACTCCCTCCCCCTCCCCTACCTCCTTCCATCCAGTCTACTTCGTTCCTCAGTGCTTAGTGCAGCATTTAGGTATGGCAATGCAGCAGTGATGCAGGAGGCAGCGGCCATGTTTAAGAGCTGGAGGAACAATGCCACATACATGTATGTCTGCCTGCTCCTAGCACCCATGGCCCCATGACACACTCCATGTGTACACCAACACCACACTGATGCACATACCATCACCCCATGCCCGCACACACCCACACACACACACACACACACACACACGCACACACACATACACACCACACACACACACACACACACACACACACACACACACACACACACACACACACACACACACACACACACACACACACACATGTAGCCTGGACCCCAATATAAAGGCTGTGGTGTACTCTGCTGGCATAGCCCTTGGGACTGTAGATGACTGGAACTTCATGTGGAATATGTGTAATGCATCTTTGGTGGAAACTGATCCCTATGAAAGGAGTCTGTACATCAATGCTCTTGCCAAGTCTACTGTACCATGGATACTTAACAGGTAGTCATGGTTACTTAACAGGTAGTCATTGTTACTTAACACATAGTCATGGTTAATTCATAGGTAGTCATGGTTACTTAAATGGATACAATTAAAAAGGGATGAAACAATAAGTGAAGCCATCATAATCTATAAGTGATTTAGTAAACAATGTTTAATGTTTTGATGAAGGGCGAATGGTGGTGCACCCCCATCCAGCTTTGATAGGGCATGGGAAGCATATAGTATGTTGAAAGGGGGCTTTGTCTAGGGTGAGCAGGTAAAGCCTGCCTCTCTGTCTGCAACCCTCCCCATAAAACACTGCACTATATATAAATGGTGTTCTTGGGAAAGCAACCATTCAGTCTCATAGCCTGCCTATTGGCACCTGAATATTGTATTGCTGACCGTGCTTTGTTTTGTATACACTGATATTCATGTCATACATCAATGGCTGGCAGTACCCTTCAGGCTTCTACCCTGACCAACCACTTTAACCCCATGACCACATCATGGTAGTGGCACGTCTGATAGCACCCAAGGCAAGCCAGCGCTACCTTGGTCCCAGACTTTGCCTGATGGGTACACCCTGTCACCTGAGGGTGCCACCTGACCCCTTTTGGGCAAAACTGTTATCCGTCAATCAGTATAGATGCATGATAGGGGTTGGGGTAAGTCACAGTTAGAGATACCTTTATGCATTAGCACAGTATGAGCATTCATACAGCATTAATTAGTCTTGTACTATTGATGCACTCATTGTTGGTCGTACTTGTGCTGGCAAAGAATGACCAGCTTATCAGAGAGTATGAAGTTGTACCCATGTGTATCCACCTGTGTTGAGTATGAGGGAACACATCTAACCTTCACAACAGATCAAAACCAATGAAATAGAATTTAAAACGTCATTTATGTGATATTCATGAATTAGTATTCTATATTGTAGCATTTATGTGTGTATATGTGTATATGTGATGTGTGTATGTTTACAGATATCTTGACTATTCTCTCTCGGACTCTGTGGACTCCCAAGACACACTAGATATCATCCAAGCTGTCTCCTCCACAGTGAATGGACGGTATCTGGTATGGTACTTTGTGCGCAACAACGTGGATGAATTTTTGGAAAGGTGAGTGACAGTTATCCTCATCCCCAGCCCTATACGTGTGCACATACAGGTCTCCCATGCACACATGTGCACACAATCCTCTAAGCATTGAGATTCACAATCTGGTCTGCATGCACATAAACTCGTATGCATTGGTATATGCACCTTCTTGTACATGTATACATATTTGGGCATGTATACATAAGCTCCACAAATACATGTATCAGTATAATCTTACTACTTATGGGAACCCAGCAATACAGAAGGCATTCACCATTCTGATGAGATTCTTAATGAAGGATACAAATTGGTACCAGTGTATAGCAATAAAATTAATACTTGGCATCAATTTTCTGTAACATGCTGCAGAGTGATTTTATTATACTTCTTGTGTATGGAGTGGAGTAATGATGCAGTAATTTACCTGGTGGTCCATTTCAATGTAGTATGCAGTTGTATTTGGTGTTAGTATCAGTTATGGTAAAGGCCGAGCCGGATTGAAATATGCCTCTAGAAAGTGTTATTATAAAAAGGGTAGGAACTAAATGGGTGTGGCATCATTTAACCAACTGCTAGCCAGTAGTTACCTGTATTTTACTGCTGCTTTTAGGTATGGTGATGAATTATCTTCCTTTACTGCCCTGATAAGGACCATTACTGAAGCATTCAGCACAGAGCTGGAACTACATGAGGTAGTACTTGTGTGTGGAATGGCCTCAAATGGTGTGGAAGATTGTAATGTGCATTATGCATGCTATATTATGCTTCCTAGCATACCTAGTATGCATGCTCCAATCTCTGTGCCTCCTCCCCATCACCAGGTGCAGGACTTCTTTGCTGAAAACCCAGACGCAGCTGTGCTTCAGGCTATTGAGGTCATCCAAGGCAACATCCAGTGGGTCAACAGCAACCAGAACAGCCTGGGCACCTGGTTGAATTGGTGGAACACCCCCTAGTGCTGCTGGAGAGGCTGCAGTATTTACCTGTGTATGTGCGGCTATCGTTGAACACCATTTGCATCTCAATGGACAGAATATATGATTTGGTTTGCTTGTCAGTTAACCTTTAATCTCCCGTCGTCCTACGCGTAGGATTCAGTAGCGTAGGATTAGCGTCCTAGGCATAGGACGCAAGTTAAAATTAATTTTTAGCAAACTCATATCATCAAAAAATAAACCAAAATCTTATTGTACTGTTGAAATGGTTATTTTAATTCAGAAAATATTTTTACTTTCTTGCAATTCTAATATATATATATTATAGTATTATTATTATTATTGCAGTTTTTCTTTTTCTAATATCAAGCCTCTCAAATCATTAGACATGAAATACATACAATTAGATAAATACATACATACATACATACATACAAAATAATATAATATAATAAAATAGTTGTGAGATTAACACTTAAAACCACATCAAGGGAAATGGGGTAGGCCTGCTCCGTCGTCCATACCATGTCCACTTCTCCATTTTACCCTGGATCCACGCAAGCAAAGGTTTGTTGCACGTAAAATAGCAAAAGCTATTCTGGCACGGGCCCGCACGGACCCATACCATTACTTCTGAATGTGACTTCTCCCACTTCATTGCAATTTGGTCACATAGGCGCTTGATCAGGTGTGACCCAAGACTGTCAAATACAATCAATACTGCATTGCTAAAAGATGTATTTGCGGCAAATTGCAAAGCAACTTAAAGGAATGTTGGGAAGATCAGAGCAACATTTTAAAAGAAGGAGGTAGTACGACAGGTCTTTTGCACTAAGCATATAAAAAAGTACATTGTAGATATGGAAATTGCTAGCTCCACAAGCACCAATATAAATAAGATATAAAAATTTAATTAAAATAAAATTTATTGTTAAGGAACCAATTGATTGTGGTCATTATGCAACTATGAAATATTATAGATAAGAAATGAATTTAATTTTAATTAAAAGAATTACATGTGATATCATACATATAATTCTAAATTAAAATAACAAATACACATGATAATAATACATATATACAATGGACATAAAAGGTATCTAAACTATCATGAGGCTGTAATGTGATAGACAGCAAGGCTCTGATCATGAATAGACCCTTGGAGGATGAATACTAATTCCTTGACTCAGCACCCATGGAATAGAGGGTCAAAGGATGATTAAGAAACACTATTTAAAGCTAGTGTGTATTCCTATGTGTATTTATGTGTATTTATGTGTAAAAAATGGGAATAAAGAGATTGTCAGTTGCATAGAATCGTATTACAAAGCATCCACCCCTTGCCAAAGAATATTACCGATCTACATTATTTTAGGTGCATGCTAAATGTAGGTCTGTAATTGCATAATGGTAATATTCATAATTGCATCAAATCCTGCATTGTTGCCATTAGCAACAGGCAACTAAAAATTTTATGGCAGCTAGCTAGTATAGAGTTCACAAGTGCAGCATTGTCATAATTGCAGAGGGTGTTGAAAACCAGTGTGAATGTGACCTCACCTAAGTCTTGCAATGTGAAGTTCCATTGAATGAATCGGACTGGATGGCTCAGAGACCTGCAAGTTGATCGCTCCTGTTGTTCAGCTCTTTCTGGAAAATTAAAGATGCATCTCCTACCTTGGGCCTTGTCTCCTTACATGTTTGTGTTAGTAAGCACTGTTAAACAAACAAAAGTGTAATCAGAGTAATAAATATAAACAGACAGGTCCCAATGGCTGGAGACATTTAAGTAGTACACTACACTCAGTTGGTACATACATTTGCAATGAGACGGTTATTTTAGCATTGGACGATTAGGTCCATGCAATTGATACAACATATCTAGCATCATGGACACGTGGACCATACAGATGGGCTACCCTGTGGTGAACGTGACCAGAACCAGCCCAACCACTGCCTCGGTCTCCCAGCAAAGGTTCTTCTTTTTGAAGCCCAACGGAACCATTGCACCCTATTCATACAAGTAGGTCCAGCACCTCAGAGAATCTTGGCTTCCTTGCCCCAAGCACCATATATAGGACTAAACAGCAAGAGCCCATCCCAATTCAGAACACTTTTCATCATTAGCTGCATGTATGCTTTCGTTTTCTCAACTGCCTGAGCTGCTGCACATCTGCGTCCATTAACCATAGCAGCAGGCTTTCCCAGAACCAGCTTCAACCTGGATGTGATGGTGTACCCAATATGATGGCTCCGCAGTATATGTCTCTTAGTTTATTATGACTCAGAACACCATCACCTCCGTGCTTGATTGTTGCAGCATGATGACCAAGGGATTCAAGGCCGGGTGCTGTTTGGGCAGAGAACACAACAGGAGCCATGAGCAGTGTTTTAAACCAAGTCACATCGGTTGCATCACTGATTCACAGCCAAATCTCACTTCTCAATTGTGAAATAGAACTGAGAATGAGGATAAGCATTTATTTATGTTTGCATTGGTCTGTAGTAGCGTGTCTGTATTGTTGCATTTGGTAGGGAATACATTTAGTATTGTATGCATTAGTATGTCTGTAGTGCACATATTGGTACATGCACTGTCTTACTGTGCATGCGTGTGCTGGAAGGTACATGTGCATGTGTATACATTGTACACATGTTGTGCGTGTGTGTTGTGTGCTACATGTCTTAACTTTTGAAGAGGTACAGGACATAACAGCAGCAACTTGTGTAAACAATTTACTTGTATGTGTGTGTGTGTGTGTGTGTTTGTAGCTGTGTTTCTATTTTATTGTTCCAATATAGTGGGCACAGAGTGTGTGTGTGTGTATGTGTGCATGTGTGTGTGTGTGTGTGTGTGTGTGTGTGTGTGTGTGTGTGTGTGTGTGTGTGTGTGTGTGTGTGTGTGTGTGTGTGTGCTACACTAGCAGTGTGACTTCCACTGGTATGTCCACAGACCCCGTGATTGCTTGTGTCCAATATTGTATGTGGCTGGGACTCTTCTGGTTCGACAACATCAAGTGCTGGTGAAGAGGCAACCCTCTTTTAGTGCCAGATTTTGTGCACAATAACTGGAATGTCTTGCTTTCATACATGTAGTACAAGTATAATGTTGTAGTTGAGATATGTAGTGGGTTTAAGTGGATAGGAATCGATAGTGGACATATAGCCATGTGCAGTGGTACTGGGCACATGATGTCATTGGATGTAGTGGTACTGGGCACATGATGTCATTGGATGTAGTGGTACTGGGCACATGATGTCATTGGATGTAGTGGTACTGGGCACATGATGTCATTGGATGTAGTGGTACTGGGCACATGATGTCATTGGATGTAGTGGTACTGGGCACATGATGTCATTGGATGTAGTGGTACTGGGCACATGATGTCATTGGATGTAGTGGTACTGGGCACATGATGTCATTGGATGTAGTGGTACTGGCATATGATGTCATTGGATGTAGTGATACTGGGCACATGATGTCATTGGATGCAGTGGTACTGGGCACATGATGTCATTGGATGTAGTGGTACTGGGCACATGATGTCATTGGATGTAGTGGTACTGGCATATGATGTCATTGGATGTAGTGGTACTGGGCACATGATGTCATTGGATGTAGTGGTACTGGGCACATGATGTCATTGGATGTAGTGGTACTGGGCACATGATGTCATTGGATGTAGTGGTACTGGCATATGATGTCATTGGATGTAGTGGTACTGGGCACATGATGCCATTGGATGCAGTGGTACTGGGCACATGATGTCATTGGATGCAGTGGTACTGGGCACATGATGTCATTGGATGCAGTGGTACTGGGCACATGATGTCATTGGATGTAGTGGTACTGGGCACATGATGTCATTGGATGTAGTGGTACTGGCATATGATGTCATTGGATGTAGTGGTACTGGTACAAATGGTACATGATTTCAGCTGCTGTTCAGATTCTATAGGTTTGTCCGACTGATCACAATGTGAATTTATGTTTCATAAGTTGCAATGATGTGATGGCCATCAGAGCCCAGCAAATTGATAGCTGTAGTTGCTTGGCTCTTTCTGGAAAATATAAGATACATTGGGAGTTGTCCATTTATGTGTTAGTAAGGACTGATAAAGGTGTAATCAGAGCAATAAACATGGTAGGAGGTGTGGTTGCCATGTGAATGGGTGTATGAAAATGCAGGGACATGGAACGGTGACATGTCAACATGTGCTACAAGTCAAATAAGCCATGGAAGGTCTGCTGACATACATTTCAATTTCAGATCTCTAATCATACGAGCACTTTTATCATCTGGAAACCCTGTAGTGATTTATGGTAAGATCATTTAATGTACTGAAATCAATCCCCTCACCCTCACTCTCACCCACTCACCCTCCTCCATACACCCTCACCCTCCCCCACTCACCCTCACCCTCACCCACTCACCCTCACCCTGCATCCTCCCGCTGCTCCTTACCCCAGCTTATACTATAGTATGGCTACAGCTCTGAGATGTCCCTACTTTGTGTAGAGCCGATCTTCACTCAAACTAGCACAATATCTATAAGGGAATAACTGTCCACTTGATACCCTTCAGGCTTTTACTATGACCCCAGCATCAACGTTAAGCAGTATTGGTCTCCCAGATTGGCCCTGTACATGTGATGGAGGGTTAAGCTAGCACCCTAATAGCATGCCTGCCTGTCTACCAGTGTACATATATGGGCACTTCAACCTTTACAGTGGCTAGCTACAACCTCCATATGCTAAAAGTATCTTTCCCATAGCATAGAGGGGTGGGTGCCAGGGACCAGCCAAGTAATGGAGCTTTGGACAGTTACCTACAGCTACACATTACCTGTCAAGACTCAAACACTTCTTCTTCAATCCATGGTGGGCCTCTTTGCAGTGCCATTTTGGATGTAGTCTGATTAATAACATGGTGCTTCCGGCTCTAAATGCTAACCATCTTTCTGTTACGAGCATCTAGTTTAGCATGTGAGCCTTCGGCTTCAAACATACAAGCAAATTTGGATTGGTCCCGGAGGATGGGGGACCAAAATGCAGATGCAAATCGAAGTAGATATATGACACATTGTTTTAACAAAAGATATTCATTCACTTGTTCTTAAATAACATAGATCAAACAAATAAATAAATACACAAATGAAACAAACAAATAATGATACAGACATAAACAATAAAGCATGTCCATATAGATCTAGATTTACTAACTAGTAATGCACTCCTCCATCTAGTGTGAGATAACATATAGTCATTATTATTATTTTATTAATCAAAACATTTATACAGTACACATATACATGTATGTAAACAGCCAACTACCCCATAACCCTAAAGCAGGTCCATTGTTGTGGCTTCTGAATTTGAACATGCGATGAAAGCACGAGCATTGGCTCCAACGAAGAAGTGGAATTCAGCATAGTGGGAATTGCCTCTAAGCAGCCTCATGCTCCTTCTTAGACCACTCTCCCCAGAAATATCTTGCAACATGTTTCAGCCCTGTGAATGGAATGGACTTAAATCCACAGTATTACCTATCTCACAACTACAGTTCACATAATACACACTCTACCTAAACTAACATACACGAGTCATGGTATACTATAGTCTATAGAACATCACAGGTTATGGATATATAAGCTGTATAAGTGTATGCGATATCATATTTGGTGTTAGAGTACTTGTTACTCTGTCACACTAATAGTATTCTTGACACTTAAAAATTAAGATTATTAATAAGGTATTATTGATTCATTTCTGTATTAAGTTTGTTTACATCAGCATTTTAGCTCAAATTACGAAAATGTGCGAAAAGAAAGTTAACACGTGAAACTGAAATGCATTAGGACAGTGCATAAGAAAGAAGTTGTAGAGGATCTAACAAACTCTTAGAATATCACATTTTGAGAAAACTTGAAACAACATGTGTTACGTCCCCTTTCACAGATATTTTTCCAATATCAGTTTGTTGCACACAATTCAAGTGACTTGGGATGACCCTGCCTTGTAGATAAACAGGTGGCAAATCTAGGAAGTGCTTGAACAGCCTCAGTACCACAAGAGGGATACAAACCCAGCCCAGTTCCCTGCATTTAGTAAGTCTGGGCAGCCAAGGCAGCTGAACTTGCTGTCACACTCACTTCTTGAAAAATCTGTGCGTTTAGCGTCAATGGGGTGGACAGGTCACTAATGTATCGAATTCAATTAATAGCGTGGCTAAAGCTAATCCTATATCCCCCACTCTAGTTATGATTATTATTGTACTTTTTATTATACTACAAAAAATCACAGACTACATGTAATCCTCCATAGTTTTTTTTTGTTTGTATTTATGGTCTGCAGATGATTGCTTTACCCCCATATAATATCTTGAATTTAGTGATAAGGGGTGTATGGGAAAATTTCAATCAAATCATTCAAGATGAAAATAATAATAATAATAATAATAATAATAATCGCCAACTCTTCCACAATCAAGGATCATATTTGCAGGAATGCGCCTTCAGGTGAATGTGCTCCCCTAAGGAAAGCTGTTGAAGATTATAACCTCACTGTTGGTCTGTCAGATGGTTTGTGCACTCCTTTTCCAGTTGTAGTAACACAAAAGAAACTGTCATCCACCATTGATGATATGAACTATAAAACTCTTTTCCAGTCGACTCCACTTCCAGTTGACAGAGCCAGACTAACAGCAGTCTCTGCTCCACATGCTTCAGCATGGCTATCAGTGATTCCAAACGAACAACTTGGTCTATCACTATCACCACATGAATGGAGAGCTGTAGCTAGATGGTAGTTGGGGGCAGAAGTTTTTAGTGAAGACTCCAAGCGTCCATTTTGCCATCATGACCAAGGTAGGTCTGGGCACCATGCGACTGTTTGTAAAGTGAATGGCGATCTAACCAGACGTCACAACGCTATTCGCGATACAATTTTTAGCATGGCTTCTCAGGCAGCCCTTTCACCTCATCTGGAAAAACCATTCATTCTGCCTGGTATCAAGCAGAAACCGGCTGATATTTACATTCCTAACTGGTCTAGAGGTGAACCTCTAGCAATGGACATCACTGTTGTCAGCTCTACACAGGTTCATCTCTTGGATTACCACCATCCACAGTCTGAACAACTTTGTGCTGCTCATTGGAGAGAGGAACAAAAGCGGAAGAAGTACGAACAAAGTTTAGATGCCGAACATATACTTTTTGTTCCTTTGGCTGTTGAGTCTTTTGGTGGTTGGGGCACAGCTAGTATTCCAATTTTCAAGACTCTGGCCAGAATGGTGGCCAACAGATCAGATCAGCCAGTTTCATCAGTATCTTGCTGGCTATATCAAAGGCTTGCCATTGCTTTGCAGAAGAACAATGCTCGTGCAATGATTGCTAGGCAGCCTCTTGTTTAGTAGTGTAGTTTATTTTGTTGTGTCTCAAGTTTTGTGCATTTGCATGTATACATATATCCATTTGTACTTTGCTTGTAACTGTTGTATTGTTTCATTATAATAATAATAAGTGCTGACTTCTGCTCAGCCTTCATCTCTAAGAAACATGTTGCTGTTAAACAACTCCTGTCCAGTCTGGAAGAGGTTGGAGCAGTAGACCCTCAGGTGGCCTTTACACTCCTTCGTATCTGTGGAGGTTTCTGTAAGCTTATCCATCTGGCTCGCACTACTCCTCCTTTGCATACCACAAAAGCTTTTGAAATTTTTGATGCCGATGTACGTAAGTGCTTTGCACAATGTACGGCTGTGGACACCTCTGATCATGCCTGGCACCAGGCTAGGCTGAGTCTGAGTAGAGGTGGTCTGGGTCTGCGTTCCCTCACGCAACACTCCCCTGCAGCTTACATTGCCTCACTTTGTACCTCAGGTTTTGGCTCCCAGTCTCAGCACCACCTTGCCTCAGCAACTCATATGTTTAATTCGTTTCTACCACCATCAGAGGCTATTAACTTAGAGGCACTTCTGTTGACTTCAGTCACCCAAAAGAGCCTTTCCTCCAAGCTGGATGACCACCTCTTCAAGGTTCTACTTGACATGTCCTCCATCGCTGACAAGGCTCGCTTGCTGTCTGTTTCCTCCCCTCATGCAGGTTCATGGCTGTCTGTTACTCCATCAGAAGGTCTTGGACTCCATCTTGACCCTTCCCAATTTCAGGTTGCCATCAAGTGGTGGCTTGGCCTGGACCTTTCTTATGGTTCATGCTGCCCACTGTGCCCTGAGATTGCCTTGGACCCACTTGGCCATCATGCTGTTACCTGCAAAAGGGGTGGTGACGTGGTTTCCCGCCACAACAAATTGCGTGATGTCCTTGCAGAGTCCTGCCGGCGAGCTCATCTGGGTGTCCAGGTGGAAATGGGTAATAATCTCACCAATCACAGTCACACCCGTCCAGCTGACCTTTTAGTTCCAAACTGGGTCTTGGGCAAGGCAGCAGCTTTTGACCTGTCTGTCACATCTCCGCTTAATCCTACATCTCTTTTGGAAGCGAGTGTGACAACAGGAGTAGCTGCACTGACCACTGAGCTGAGAAAGCACTCCTCCAATGACACCAAATGCAAGGAACTTGATTGGGTCTGTGTACCATTGGTGGTGGAGTCGTATGGAGCCTGGGGAAAAGAGGCTTTGGAGTCCATCTCTCAGCTAGCCTCTCGACTAGCCACTTGCTCGTCCAAGACAAAGTCTGTGGTTCTTACCGAACTCTACGGGCGGCTGAACCTTCACCTGGTACGAGCTAATGCCATTGCCATCCTGTCCCGTAGCATCAGACAAAGTGATGTAGGGTAGATATATAGTTAGCATTTTGTGTACATTGTGTTTAGTCTAGTTGTATATGTTTGTATTTGTGCATGTCCATTTATATCTACTATTATTATTATTATTATTATTATGAAAAAATAATGATAATAATAATTACTTATTTTTCATGTTATCCTGTATCCCGTAAGAGCCATTAATATGATTATTATTAATAATAATAATAATAATTAAGCACATATTTCATTATAAAATTCATTTACTAAAAGAGGAGGTATGAAATTTTGCACTATTCACTTAATTGTTTACCTATCCTAATTATAATGACTGCGATGTTTATTTAATCAGTTTTGGATCTTCAAATATGTGGGTGTTGGTTTCCAGATTACAAGGTTACCTGTGTAGAACAACTCAACGAACAACTAAAAAATATGCACACTATGCTAAAAAAAAATTTTGCAACACATGGCTATGAATACAAGTTATTGTGGTTAAAGGGACACATGCACACTTACAATTCAAAATCAATAATTGGTACCAACAATAAGCTATTTCATAACTTGGTGCATTAGAAAAGATAATTTCTAAGTCGATTAATAGCACGTACGCGTATCAGGACCTACATTAGTAGTTCCTATCACTCCTATGTAGGATTTGAAGTGTGATGAATACGATCAGCAAAATACCCGATTCCACTATTGCCGATGTACCGTAGAATGTATTTGGATACAGCCGTCGAGCATCTACTACTTAGTAAAAGTGCCGACGCTTAGAAAGCTCAGACAACAGAGATAATGCTCACTCGTTCCCACACTCGAACCTGAAACAAAGTTTCTTTTAATTCCGGATCTGATAAGATAAGATTCGCTCGGATAAGAGGTTTATTGCGCTATATCTCTGTCACGATTGAAGTGTAATGTTAGCGGCTATAGAAGCACTAGAACCAACAAGTTAGAAACTTACTGCCGAGTCGGATTTGTTTTATTATTTTCGAAAGGGGAGTTATGCTTGACACAAATTCGATCTTTAGCAACTTAGTTTTGTTAGCAATAGCCCACAACCGGCCCTTGGAAGCCATAAAGTGGAGATCCAGAATAAACTTGTGGTTGAACATGTGTTTCTGGCGTTGTCTCGTGCCTAGACCCTAATTCCCACAGCTGCGGATGGATTACATCACCGCTACGTGGAAAGAGGGTGTACTCAATTCTGTCCACGGTCACCAGAATGTTGGGGAACCAATCAGATTCGAGGTATGGAGTAATTGCATACCTTAGTTATTATTGGGAGTTATTGGTAATTGCGATGGTGTTGGAGGATGTACGGCGAACGATCAAGTGAGCGGGTGAACGTAAGGGTTGTTTTACACATACAACAAACACTTCCCAATCATCGTAGACGTACTACTGGATCGGGATGTCTTCGTATGTCTTGCAACTGGCATGGGAGTCACTTTGTTAAGCCCTTTCTGCCTTGGGCATTTGATGCGCGGTGGGAGGAAGGACAACGAGCGAAGCGTTGTTTGGAAACGTTTTGTCCTTTCTCCTCTGTCAGTTGCGTTAATCAATAATTCAATTAACTAATTGCATTCGTGTTGACACTAAACATTTCATACTACGTCACTGCATTCCTCCCGACGTTAGAATAATAATGGTATGTAATCGCGGGACAAAATTGAGTGCAGCAGTTCCTCTTTCACGTAGCGGTGATGTAATCCATCCGCAGCTGTGGGAATCAGGGTCTGGGTACGAGACTATTTCTGGCGAGTGTAATATGCAGCTCAGCTGCAGTCGCAAAGAGAAAAGAATAGTGCAAAGAATATTGCCAGTTAAATTATAACACTGACAGTTGTGGTTGTGCTGACGAGTTGCGCGATGAAGCTCCGAAAGACCGTTCACGTGAAAAAAAAAAAAAGAACAATTGGACGCTACAAAGCGGCAAGCCCGTAACCAGGGGGGGTTCGGGGGGATCGAACGAACCCCCCCTCAGAGTGTCAAGGTCCGCGCTTATGGGAGTACGGTGCGGGTCCCGGTGTCACGCGAAAATTGGACCGGGCAAAAAGTGCTTTTGGTTGCCAAATTTGGTCCGGGTTGCCAAAAGTGGTCCGGGTATTATTAACTTGCATGAAACCAGTCCTTGATACTATAGTGTGTTGTTATATATGATCCGAGGAAATAAATGTGTGCAGTATAAATATAAGCTTACAGTGTACATGTACATAATTTACACGCTTTATACTTAATTCTTATTTATATGACCCACTTTGTCCTACAAATGTCGTGCTTCAGATTTTAGCTTGAGAGATTCATGTATGCCTGAACAGCCAAACATAACTTGCATGTACAACTTTTTTTTATGCATGGCTAACGAATCAAAAATTTTATCAGCCTTCGCTACATGTACATGTATAGCTCTTTCGTGATCAGGATGGTCTTCCGTCATATATTAAATTATAAATTGTGAACTGATAAACTAACGATTAAAAGTACATGCATGGAAAGCGTGTCAAGCGGACCAATTTTGGCAGCCAAAAGTGGCCTGGTCCAGGCCAATTTTCGCGTGACAGGACCACGTAGCGCTGTGAGCTTTCGCCCCAGATGCCAACGCTTGCACTGAGAGTTAGATGGGCGTAGTCCGACCTTAGCCTCTGCATTTTGTTGCAAATACAAGGTACATGCAGGATCCCGGCGCTAGTACATGTTAATAGTAGTGATATCAATAAACTGATTTCTTCTGCAGTATGAATTAAAGTTAATTAACATTATACAATGCATTACATGTGAGTTGGGGACTGTACAATATAGTGCAGGACTTTTGAAATCCTTCAAAATGGACATATCGAGATTACGGCAGTAACTCTCATATAGGATTTGTGCCGTATCATGAATATCATTTAAAAAACGCGTCCCGCGTATAACTCACGAACCGAGAAACGGATAGTGTAGCTCTTTATTGCTATCGATCCACAATAGGAATAACGATCATTTTCATGTTTTGTTCAAGTCGCCAGACCGTTTACTTTAAGAGAACAAAAAAGCCCGTGGTTCTCGTTTCCAGACCGTAATTTGTCCATAGTCGTCGTCGTCGTCGTCGTCTTTATGGGTGAGTATAACTCAAGACAGGAAAGGTTTTAAAGAGCGCCAGTTGCACCAAAAATCGTAGAAAAAGATGACAATACATCTTCAGGTATCAGATATATAAATAAAGCATGTAACCAATATACGTAATTTGCAGCTGTTCTCGCGCGCCAAGATATAAGTACGTAATCGCTATATTAAAACAAAACCGTTTCCATGACAATGTTGCAGAACTGTATGATTCATTGGCATGGAACAGGTGGGAGTTTCATTTGTGTTTTTAGTTTTGCTCACCACTTTTAGCTAGCGAAGTTGTTTTTGTCAAAATGCATTTACGGCTACGAAAGAGGAAAGCTAAGCGATGAGAGGAATACTTCCTAAATCGAGACTATGAGTTAGAGTCCTCCCGAGTTCGGTACGATGCTGATGCTGAACAAAGGCGGGCGTCTGCTCGTGATATGTAGAGAGCAAATCTGGACTCGAACCAAGCTTCTAAGAGGTGGCAACAGGAAAAGAATTCTGTTGCGTCTAAGAAGCGACGCTATGAACTGAACTCAGACGAGAAACGAGCTTCTAAGAGGGAAAGCTTGGCGCGTGAGTATCGAACTAATGGAACAGCTGCAAATGTAACATAACTGTAAACATTGTGTTGCTAGGCAATAAACATGGGAATTACAACGGCTGGATTTTATCGTACAATCGTATTTACTTCTACATTGTACTACATGTACACCTATATAATAGTAGTCACTTATTTAAAAAAATGAATGAAACAAGATATAAAAAACATTCTCTCTGAGAAAGTTAGTGGTATATAGGATTTGAAGGCAATGGTGGTGTAAAAAGAAAGGGAACAAGGGATTCAGTGGAGATACAATGATTATTCCTATATTTAGCACTGTATAGAACGTCATTACACTGAATTATGTTACTAAATATAGGAATAATCATTGTATCTCCACTGAATCCCTTGTTCCCTTTCTTTGTACACCACCATTGCCTTCAAATCCTATATACCACTAACTTTCTCAGAGAGAATGTTTTTTATATCTTGTACCAATTATAAGCACATGCACTTCTTTGCGGAGGCACAAACATGAAATCGCATTCGAGCAAGGATCAGTTCACAAATGAACTGTATATCAGTTACAAATTACACTGAACATTGACATTGTTAAAAAAAAAAGAGGTCTCCGAAAAATTTGGGGGTGCTTCAGCGTCACCGCGCCTGCGCCGTTGTCTACGGCCTTGATTCTACTGATCTGCATGTTACAACGCAATACTGTATGGTATTGAGACAGAGACTTAAGCAATGCAAAACTGTTGGGGCCCCGTCCCAGGCCGAAGTTTGGTAGTATGGTTTCAAGCGGACACTCACAGCACCCCCCCCCCCCCCCCCCCCCCCCTCCCCCCCCATCCACTTTTCGTATCGGGCAACCCACTTCGGCCGCCGCCCACTAGTTAGGTCCACAATTATTGTTTTCCGAACCCCCCCATTTTCAGACCTGGTTACGGGCTTGAGCGGGTTAAGCCGATCCCAGAAGTAAGAAGGATCGATAGGCTAGCATGAAGGCAATAAGATCGAAGGATAGCGTGAAGGTGGGAAACCAGTGCATGCAACTGGCCGTCGCTATTATATTAAGGCCAAAGAAGTTGGCATTGGTTGGCCATGGGTGACGTGTACAGGTGAGCTACCTAACATACAACGAGAAAATGTTACTATATTTGCGCCGCCCCCCTCCCCCCCCCCCCCCCCCCCCCCCCCCCCCCATGTAAGCAAGCTGTGGTAGGACCATTTATAAGTGAGTTTTGTTCAATGCCGACAATGGTAACGGGAACGTCCTCCACAAATGCGTGCCCTCTATAGTGGTCCCCACCAAAGCAAATCAGTTGCTGCTCATTCAAGCTGCAATGGTGATGGAAAATGGAATACCATCCCACCAGGATGGGGGTGAACCACTCTGAAAAGGTGGGTGTATGTGACTGTGTGTGTTTAAATGTGTGTGCCATGTCTCATGGATATGTTGCCAAGCGGTGTAGTGTTGTGCTAGCTATCCCCCTCCCCTTCCCTCCTGTCTCATCTTCTCTTCTCTCCTACCCTTCCTCTTCGCCCTTCTCTCTCCATTCTCTTCTCCCTTCCCCTCATCTCCCCCTTCCCTCCTCTCTCCTCTCCCCTTCCCTCCTCTCTCCTCTCCCCCTTCCCTCCTCTCTCCTCTCCCCCTTCCCTCCTCTCTCCTCACCCCCTTCCCTCCTCTCCCTCTTCCCTCCTCTCTCCTCTCCCTCTTCCCTCCTCTCTTCTCACCCCCTTCCCTCCTCTCTCCTCACACCCTTCTCTCCTCTCCCTCTTCCCTCCTCTCTCCTCACCCCCTTCCCTCCTCTCTCCTCTCCCTCTTCCCTCCTCTCTCCTCACCCCCTTCCCTCCTCTCTCCTCACCCCCTTCCCTCCTCTCTCTTCCCCTCCCCCTTTCCTCTTTTCTCCATTCTCTTCTAAAAGACGAGCGGAACACGTCTGAAAGTGAGAGCTAGTAGCCCTATTAAAAGAACGACCCTTAAGTTTAGTCGGGCCAGCCCAACTAATCCATTTCAAGTTTTAGCAAAGCAAAAGCACGTGCTTGTTTATTGTACGAAAAGGATCAGAATTCAAATAAAAGGCAGGCAATCTGGTAAGCATCTTTTGTGTGAATGGCCAATTGCTCTGATCATATACATGTACTCACATCAAGGACAGACATTTATGGCGATTATTCCTGATGCCCTCACTACTGGCTTTGAAGAACATATGAGTACCTTCAGTCAAGGGGTGAGGGCTTTGAATCCTGTGAGGATAGTTGTGATGGAGATTCATGTGGCCGGGTGTGGGCTATGTCAGTTTAGGATGCTCTGGTTGGAACCATGGGGGGAAGGGCATTTATGGTTTGAGCTCACATTATATTTTGTTACTTCACTACTTTACTTTGCTTAGGGATCCCCTCGCCTTCCAGTCACATGCCAATTCACATTAACTGTTTAAAGGAAATTGTTTGATTGTGATGTGATTTAATGATGATAGCAAGTGAGCAGAACAAACTGTCTTATTGTACATACTGCTGTGATGTATGTGATGCAACTGGTGGTTGCCCTTCCTTCTATGTTTGTGCTCATGCATGCAGTGTATAAGTACATGTAGGAACCCGCCGGGGGAAAAAATGGAGTGAAACAAGATATAAAATTTTTATTAAAATAAATAAAATTGGTGATGTAGGATTTGTATACTGTAGATAGCAATTGAGTAAAAAGGAAGGAAACAAGGAATTACGGATATCATGCATTCATTAAATTATAAATATTACAGACCTACATTATTTAGCAAATCTACCTGCCTGAAAGTCTGCTAAATGTAGGTATGTAATTTAATGAATGCATAATATCCGTAATTCCTTGTTTCCTTCATTTTTACTCAATTGCTATCTACAGTATACAAATCCTACTAAATTTTTATATCTTGTACTTATACTTTTTAAAAACCAAACCATGAAAAACAAAACATTATGCGTACGTCTGGGGACTTGGTCATGTGACGCACACAAACATTATACACTAGTACGGCAAGATGTCCGACTCCGACAAGCATGAAAGGATTCACCTCGTTGACGAGCACCACGAGGTCGACTGGAAGCCAGACCGTCGAAAGAGAGGGTGCAACAGAAAAGTTCTTTGCCTTATGTGTGTTGCAATAGTAGTGGTGGTTCTCGTGATCACAGGCATAGTCGTAGGCACAACGGTGGGTACTTCCAGCAGCTCTGCCAGCGTTGCCGACCCATGGCTTAACGTTCGCCTGCCTTCTAACATCATGCCGCAGACGTATGACCTCGCGCTCACCGTCAATCTGACTAAATTTACTGTGCAAGGCACGGTGAGTATCGCAGCGGCCGTGCAAGCTGCAACCCCGTACATCCTAGTTCACGCGCTGGATATGAACATCGATATCTCCAAGACGTCCGTGTCGACCGGTACCATTAGCAACCAGTTCTTTTACAACGACAACCAGTTTTACGTGATCGTTATGAACGAGGCTCTCCCGGCTAACAAGAACATCACCATCAAGCTCAGCTTCAACTACAACCTCACCGCTGGCTTGTCCGGCTTCTACCTCAGCTCCTACACCACCAACGGCACCACGGCTTACCTAGCCACCACCCAGTTTGAGCCTACGGACGCAAGGAGGGCGTTTCCGTGTTTTGACGAGCCGGCCATGAAGGCCAACTTCACCATCCACATCACACACGACTGCCATTACACCGCCGTCTCCAACATGCCCGTATCCACTATCACAGGCGACACAGCCTGCACCTCGGGAAATGCCGTCGTGACAAATTTCCAAACGTCGGTCAAAATGAGTACCTACCTAGTGGCCTTCATTGTGTCACAGTTCAGTTGCATCAACGGTACTACTGGTGGTAGCAGTCCAGTCCAGGTAGGGCCTCACTGGGGCAGCTATTCCACAGCTATGGGGCATGGGGAGCACTGTAAGCCTGCAGCTTTATTAAACTTGTGAAACCTCCATTTTTAAAAAATAGTCCTCCCCTCCCCTTCCACCTCCAATCTGTCACTGGGCGCTGTTAATGGCTAGCTAGGCTGTTCTTCCATGTGAAAGTTTTTTTTTTTTTTTGTTGGATCAGGTGCGAGTGTGTGCAAACCCTGATGTGCTCAACCTGACCTCTCTTGCCCTGATGGTGGGCACAGAGGCTCTTAGCTTCTACAACTCTTACTATGATATTCCATACCCTCTCGAAAAACAAGGTGAGCTAGGTGTTGTATCATCTAGTTGATGCGTTGAATATTTACAACTTCTTGATTGTCCTAGATAATGCAGCTGTTGTTTTTGTACCTTTTTTTCATCAATCTTTAAGTTCTCTGTGTGCTCATGTGTATGTATTGTGAGGGTTAGTGTGCATGTGTGTGTGTATTTGTGAGTGGTTAGTGTGTACACAAATGAATATTCATTGGCTACAGTACATAGTATGGTTCTGACACATCACATAGAACTCATGTGTGATGTGATTACGAAATTGATGACGGTATGCCATACATATCCAACTGTTATACATTTATGTGCACAACACACACACATGCACACACACACAACACACACACACACACACACACACACACACACACACACACACACACACACACACACACAGATCTCTTTGCCATTCCAGACTTTTCAGCTGGAGCAATGGAGAACTGGGGATTGATCACCTACAGAGAAACAGCCCTTCTCTATGACAAAATAACAGGTCCTGTGACCAGCAAGCAAAGAGTGGCTGTCGTGATAGCCCATGAGCTGGCTCACCAGGTATGGAGGGAGGGGGGAGAAAGGGAGGAGAAAGGGAGGGAGAGGGTGGGTAGGGGAGCCGAGGTATAGGAGATGGGAGGAGAGAGAGAAGGGGAGAGGAGAGAGTGAGATGGGAGGGGGAGGAGAGGGAATGGGAGAGGAGAGAGGGAGATGAGGAAGAGGAGGGAAGGGGGCACGCACAGGGCCTTTGGTTCTCAAGGGTGGGAGGCTAAGCTTCTTCCTGTTTCTTTAGTGGTTTGGTGACCTGGTGACAATGGAGTGGT
Organism: Spongilla lacustris; assembly: GCA_949361645.1. Classification (NCBI taxonomy): domain Eukaryota; kingdom Metazoa; phylum Porifera; class Demospongiae; order Spongillida; family Spongillidae; genus Spongilla; species Spongilla lacustris. Next base: position 6,229,077 of record OX442421.1, on the reverse strand, counting down.
GGGATGGACTCTGGCTCAATGAAGGGTTCGCCACATTCATGGAGTACTTGGGCACAAACAACTCCTTCCCAGAGTGGAATCTGGTATGACCTCACACAGCAAAGTACCTTGATAATGATGCCTTTGGTTGTGGGGTTGGTGGAGGGGGGGGGGGGGGGGGGGCACTTGATGTTTCGTTGTTGGCCACTTGGTGCTAGGTGACCACAATCAGTATTAGCTGAAGGTCTTGATCTAATGTACATGTGTGCCTGCTGTTTTTTAATTATTATTATTTCTTTCTGTTATAGTTGGAGCAGTTCTTTACTGATGTGATCCAAGTTGCTATGCTGGAGGATGGTCTCAATCAGACCCACCCTATTATCCAGTCTGTCAGCACCCCAGCTCAAATCAACGAACTTTTTGATGCAATTTCATATGAGAAGGTAATGGATTGCCAGTTGGCATGTAAGGTAATGGATGCAGAGTGACTATGGGATGGTGGAGTGGTTATGGCTAAGCAAGTGCAACTGTCGTGCACATCATGTGAGTGGTAACTGTATGCTGTGCAGTGTGCACTACCAATATGACAACAAACAGTGGTGATGGTGGCAGAAGTAGAAACGTGATGGATTGCTCTTTTAAAAAGATATATTTGGTGGGTCTGGAGGTTGTCGTGAATACACTACATCAGGCATTGTGGAAAAATTTTGTTGAAATTTATTATGTAGGCAGAAAATTTGAATTGTCACCAAACAAACCAATTCTTAAATAACCAGAGCAGCTTTTATTGTAGCACATCGCGCATGCAGGTAGTGTGGTCCAAAATTCGGATTATGATCCAAAGTCATTATAAATTTAGTCACAGTAAAGGCACTTGTACATGTCATTTATTCAAAGGCAAGGGTACACACTTGTGTTGTTGCTGACACTGGTACACGTGTGAAGACAAGGTGCTCACTAGACATCATTGTGATTGTTGGACATTAATGATGTTCTTTCACCTAGCTTTGGTGTCACCCACTACCTATGTACTGGTGACTGTGACCTAATCATTTGTCTCTTTCCCTGCTCAGGGAGGAAGTGTCATAAGGATGATCAGGGATTGGATGGGAGACGACAAGTTCAAACTGGGCATACAGGTGCGTTGGTGGCTCGTGAAGAGACTGTGGGGTGTGCTCCAATAAGAGTTGGGGAACAGGATTGGTGTAAAGGATTTGTATTGTAGGATAGAGTTGTTGTGGAGGAGTGTGAGTGAGGTATATATAAGGTGGAGATGTGAGGGAGGACTGGTGCTGTATGTGGAGATGGTGTGGGTGGGGACTCGTATGTGTGACTGGTATGTGGAAGGTGGAGAAGGGAATGATGTATTAGAGACTTTTGATCGAGTGCCTTGATGCTGGTGGGGGTACATGATCAAACCAATGCATTAACAATGCCTGGCACTACTGTCATTGCAAGTGTCATTGTAGTCATAGCTACCATAGCTTATTTTGTGCACTTTGTCAAAACCAAAAAATCATGAGAAGCAATTGATTAATAATACTCTGAGATTGTGGAAGCAGTCCTGATTGAGTGCAGAGTACATCCCCATGTTTGGGATATCTTACACTTGTATTGCTTCTAAGAGGTACAGTGTAGGCTGGCAAAGTTAAGTCCTCGGCAGCCATGAAATAGCAGTTAGCGACCGAAATAAAGGCATATCCGTGTGATGACAATGCTGGTGGGCAAATAGGCTTTTATTACTGACGCACGCGCATACTCAGCTGTGTAGGGCACACGCATAAATCTGATGTGTCTATTTCTGATACAGGTAAGTGTCGACGGCAAGGCAAGTTATATATATATATATATATATACATACATAAATGCACACCGAACATATTGCTCCTTATGTTCCTATGTCCCTCCTTCTTAGCCAATGACTTCAGGTTTGACACTTTAGTTGTAATGTACTTGTTGCTAGGAAAGTCTAAAGGGATATAGCCCGTCTTCCTCCCTGAAGTTCTTTTGGCATTATGCAATCTAGCAGCGCTGGTGATTTGGGATGGAAATCGAATTAAGGATAACCTACGCTGCTCGTGTCAACTTCAATTCGAACGGTACGGTATTGATGATTTTGAGAGCTATTTACTTTCATCTAAACAGCGCTATCTATTTTAGTCAGGGTTGCCGAGGGCCAGCCGGCCTATCAGGCCAGACCACACCCACCCTAAGTATCATGCTCTGACACCTGATCATAAATATTGATGATAAACTCAGTAATATTGTTGAGAGTTTTGGTATCTTGTGTGTCCTGCTAGATTTCTGCGTTTGTAGAAGGCTTGCTTATTTCAGTTTTCACCTGTCAATAAGTACCGATTTGGATAACGCTCTCGTAACATTTCTAGCATTATTGCTGGAGACATCTTTTCCGTTTCTGTTTGTACACCATGGGAACATCACCTTGGTCTCTGATATGTTGTTCCATACGTGCCACATGAGCAGGGCGCCAGCCACCCCTGATGTCACATGAGCAGGGCACCAGGCCCACCCCTGATGTCACATGAGCAGGGCACCAGGCCCACCCCTGATGTCACATGAGCAGGGCACCAGGCCCACCCCTGATGTCACATGAGCAGGGCACCAGGCCCACCTCTGATGTCACATGAGCAGGGCGCCAGGCCCACCTCTGATGTCACATGAGCAGGGCGCCAGGCCCACCTCTGATGTCACATGAGCAGGGCACCAGGCCCACCCCTGATGTCACATGAGCAGGGCGCCAGGCCCACCTCTGATGTCACATGAGCAGGGCGCCAGGCCCACCCCTGATGTCACATGAGCAGGGCACCAGGCCCACCCCTGATGTCATAAACCTCATTGTGGAACACCGCCTGTGTAAACTACTGCCTGATATGGAAGCTATGCTATGATTAAAATAACATCTTGTAAAGATTTTGTAATACCCTTAACATTATACCTCATATCACAGAGCCCCCATCTTAAAAATTGCTGATTCTGGTTAGTTATAATTGGAGCATAATGCTCATACAAATTTGTAGGCAAGAACTTAAGGAACTTTTTGTCTGATTCAAGTGAAAGTTACACACATTAAAAACAACCTGTAACACTGTTGGTTTGAAATATTTATACCCAACCACTATCCAACTGTATGGATCTATGTGATGTTGCATACTACTAAGAATAGCACAACTGTTACATGTAGCAAAATCGCCCCCTTGTTTACATGAGTATTGCAATTTTGGTCATCAGTTGCAGTTTATGACTGGTAAATGACAGAGACCCCAAAATTTCTATTTGCAGATCAGATCAATTATCAATTTGGTGGAGTTATAAACATCATTGGGCAAAAGCTGATTGTTTTGACATGACATTACCCTGCTTTGAACTGATCTTGTTTTCGAGGCACTCTTGTTTCATCTCTTCTTCAATTTTACTTATAGCTTTCTGTTGATTTGCAGCACATACCTGATGTGCACAATTGAGTTTCTGTTTTATGTCGCCAGCAACCATGAGAGCATCCTTTAAAGGGTTACCTCCTCCTCCTGTGGCTTTGATCTTGTCACAAAGTGCCTTGACATACACTACATTGAAGCGGCAGCCATTACAAGTTTCAAAGTGGACTGGGGCATTTATTTCCTTTCCTGGGCATCCATATTCAACTCCATGTGTGTCAACATTGTCATTTTCTATCTGCACAACATGTGAATCATACAGTTGCTTGAAAAAATTTGTGCACTGATTCAAGCTGTCTAGAAAGGGTTACCTTGTCCGCATTGTTTTGTACAAAGTCTTCGCTGATCATCTGCAACTTTTGAATAGAGTACAGCTGTAAACTCCTCCCTTCACCCCCGTTTATACGGTAAAATGTTGAGTGTCCAAGGATTTTGGCTTGCTTCTCAAAACACCTTGCAGTAGTCATCAAACATGTGCACGCCACACAAGGAAGAGTTACTGTCTCTTGTTTTGACATCATTTGCACCCTATGATAAGACCACCACATTGACTGGAGACCAGCTTACTGCCTCAACACTATGGCCTCTCCAACTCTCGCACTGTGTTTTGTATGGGCTTGATGAGTTCTAAACCTCTGTGAGGGCTGTCACCCATGCATATATACGCCAATGTGAAGCCTACCTATGTACCTTCCTGTTGCAAGGATTCCATTCTCTATAACCAATAGCACTTGTGTTACCCACTTTTGAATCATCAGGTTTGGACTTGCTCAGTCAGAATGTTTTCAAGCTTCGTCAATGTTCTTCATGCAGGTATACATCCCAGGCCTCAATGCTCTTCATGCAGGTATACATCCCAGGCCTCAATGCTCTTCATGCAGGTATACATCCCAGGCCTCAATGCTCTTCATGCAGGTATACACCCCAGGCCTCAATGCTCTTCATGCAGGTAATACACCCCAGGCCTCAATGCTCTTCATGCAGGTATACATCCCAGGCCTCAATGCTCTTCATGCAGGTATACACCCCAGGCCTCAATGCTCTTCATGCAGGTAATACATCCCAGGCCTCAATGCTCTTCATGCAGGTATACATCCCAGGCCTCAATGCTCTTCATGCAGGTATACATCCCAGGCCTCAATGCTCTTCATGCAGGTATACATCCCAGGCCTCAATGCCCTTCATGCAGGTATACATCCCAGGCCTCAATACTCTTCATGCAGGTATACATCCCAGGCCCTAACCTTGCCAGGGGCATCTAGTACCAGCTATTGAGACATTGCTGGGCAGAGAACTTCAGCCACTTTAAGGGCAGCTATGAGGACAGACTGTACCATGGTTGACCAGCCACCTGGGCTGACCAGCCATCTTGGGTTGACCAGCCACCTGGGCTGACCTGCCTGACCAGCCATCTTGGGTTGACCAGCCACCTGGGCTGACCTGCCTGACCAGCCATCTTGGGTGTGACCAGCCATCTGGGACCAGCTACCTGGGCTGACCAGCCATCTTGGGTTGATTTCTCTTTTTTTTCATCACTGTTTCGTGTGTGCTCTGGGGGCAGCTTCTCTCTCACACCAGCACAAGGTACATCCTCAACACTAACTATGTCTGGTAGTGGACATCTTTGCTTTCTTAGAAGCACACCTTGTCGGGTGCCTCTTCCTCTACCCCCTTGGGCCTTCTCCCTCTGCCCCCTTGGGCCTTCTCCCTCTGCCCCCTTGGGCCTTCTCCCTCTGCCCCCTTGGGCCTTCTCCCTCTGCCCCCTTGGGCCTTCTCCCTCTGCCCCCTTGGGCACCCCTAACCTGGGGCAGGTATTTTCACTATGTATATGTTCATATTCAGCTAGTAAATGTACCACTTGAGGTATTATCACCTGGCAATACTATGGACCATGCCATCAGATGGCCTGTTTGCCAGCCAGAGCATATCAATGTAGCATAGCCATTTGTATAATGAATGATCTCTGGCCAATTTTGCAGTGTAAATTTTCGGGTTGATTGTTGTTGTGTAAATTAGCTAACTCGTGTCAGTAATAAATTGGTTGTACTAAGGTAACAATATGGTCTCCCTCATCCCTCATATCAGAGCTATCTCAAAACGTATGCTTACCAAAATGCTGCTACTAACATGCTGTGGCAGTCTCTTCAACAACAGTCTGTGAGTGCAATAAGCATGTGCAGACATACAGCTAGCTGGCATACATGTATGTACACACACACATATACACATATACACACACATCCATACATATACACACATACACACATACATCCACACATATATACACACACACACACAGTCATATAACATATCTAGCATCATGGACACGTGGACCATACAGATGGGCTACCCTGTGGTGAACGTGACCAGAACCAGCCCAACCACTGCCTCTGTCTCCCAGCAAAGGTTCTTCTTTTTGAAGCCCAACGGAACCATTGCACCCTCTCCATACAAGTACGTCCAGCACCTGCAGGATTGTATTGTTGTCATGGTGATAAGTACCCAATGGTTTGGTGACATGTACATACCAAAATAGCTTCCCCTCTCCACCCCCACTCCCACCCCCACCTATATGCCTAAATGTGTTGGCTTCGGGTGGAGCCCCTCCCCTCTCTGAGCGGGGGGTTTAACCATTCGGTTGATTGGCTAGCAGCTACTGTTTGGTGACCACTCCCCCAGGCGCACTTCTAAATGTAGCTAAATTCATAATGTAGTACCGTTATACCCACATCCAAATATATATAGGAATTGGCTATGTGGGTTGCATTTTTGGATATTGTTTATACTTTTGTCAACACTTCTTGGTTGTTGTAGTTATGTGTGGAAGATACCATTTAAGTACGTGACATATCCCTCTGGCAACACTGCTTCACTCCTGATCGAAACAACAACAGGTTAGATGGTCACTTGGTTGTGTGCTAGCTATGACCTCTGACCTCACCATAGCAACCATTACGTTGGCCTCAAGTCCAAATTGGATCAAGGCCAATGTCCAACAAATGGGGTTCTACAGGGTTAACTACGATCAGGCTAACTGGGAAAGCCTCACTGCCTACCTTAAAGCAGGCAATTGGACAGTAGGTTTTCTTTGTGATGTGTCCTCACAAGGGAGTGTTCTTACATTTCCTTTGTAGCTGCTGTCAGCAGTGGACCGTGCTGGTCTCTTGGATGATGCCTTTGCCCTGTCCAGGTATGTCCAGGACTGCTCTTTGTTCCTTTTCTCCCTCCTCCCCAGCTGTCTGTTGTCCCTGCTCTTCATCTTAACTCAATACCCTTGTTTTGCCCCACCCACTCTTTCCGTCCTCATGCACACACCCTCACACACACATCCACACTCACACAGTGCCGGACAGCTTGATACCACCATTGCATTCAACCTCTCCACCTACCTTCTCCAAGAGATGGAGTATGTTCCCTGGGTAGCTGCTCTGACATGGATTAACACTTTTGCCGACCGTCTAAGTCTCACGCCCATATATGGCCAATACCAGGTACTGGTCTGTGGCAGGCCACCTCCTCCCCATCCCCATGGCAGGCCACCTCCTCCCCATCCCCATTGCAGGCCACCTCCTCCCCATCCCCATCACAGGCCACCTCCTCCCCATCCCCATGGCAGGCCACCTCCTCCCCATCCCCATGGCAGGCCACCCCCTCCCCCAATGACATGTAGTTGTAACGGTACTTATACTTCCACAGAACTATGTTCTTTCACTTTTATCAAATGTCATCAATAAGTACACCCTTAGCAATGGCAGTGGTCTGACAGATGTAGAGAAGTAAGCAGTTTTGTGTGCCTTTGTACTGCCTTCACACTCACCCCTCCACTCCCTCCTCCTTCCCTCTCCCTCCCCCTACCTCCTTCCATCCAGTCTACTTCGTTCCTCAGTGCTTAGTGCAGCATTTAGGTATGGCAATGCAGCAGTGATGCAGGAGGCAGCGGCCATGTTTAAAAGCTGGAGGAACAATGCCGCCGCATACATGTATGTCTGCCTGCTCCTAGCACCCATGGCCCCATGACACACTCCTTGTGTACATCAACATCACATGCACATACCATCACCCCATGCCCACACACACACATGCTACACACACACATATGCACACAATCACACACCACACACACACACACACACACACACACACACACACACACACACACACACACACACACACACACACACATGTAGCCTGGACCCCAACATAAAGGCTGTGGTGTACTCTGCTGGCATAGCCCTTGGGACTGAAGATGACTGGAACTTCATGTGGAATGCATTTTTGGTGGAAACTGATCCCTATGAAAGGAGTCTGTACATCAATGCTCTTGCCAAGTCTACTGTACCATGGATACTTAACAGGTACAGTGTTGTCATCGTTACCTTATACCTACAGTGTAGTCTGGTTACTTAACTTGCGATACTTAACAGCTACAAAGTGTAGTTTTCAAAGATGTTGAACTTCAAGGGTCTTCTGTCAGGACTGTTGATTTGAATCATATACATTAAGTTTATATGGTGACACAGAACTAATAAAGTGTTGAAGGATTCCTTCAATGGCATTATTTTCCGTGATGTCAGCATTTCATTTGATCATGACAATTTGTGTATGTGGTGTGGTGTGTGTATGTTTACAGATATCTTGGCTATTCTGTCTCGAACTATGTGCGAACCCAAGACACACTTCAAGTCATCAGAGCTGTCTCCTCCACAGTGAATGGGAGGTATCTGGCATGGTACTTTGTGCGCAACAACTGGAGTGTCCTGCTTGCAAGGTGAGTGCAGTACTTGAGTGCTTAGTCATCAAGCTAACTGGTCCATAGTATGCATGTGTGGACAGCCATACAAAAAGGGTACCATGCATGTATATGTTGAGTACATCTGTACTCCAAATAACGCCCATGAGTCTCTGAAGAGTTGAGCATTCACTATCACAAAGAAGCATGCAGTTCATTAAAAGATGGATTCATGAGCGTAAATTGAGATGTGAACATGTTGACTTGGCTCACGTTTGACATGGCTGGGAACATGTTGAGATGTGGCATACGCTCGCGGTACAAAGACAAACTGGTATCTATGCGAAATTTTCCAGCATTCTTTTCGTCAAAGGTACAGTCCACCGTGCAACTAATGTGCGCACATCCAGTTATGAGGATCGTGCACTAGCTGACCTGCTTCAGCGTGCAATGCATCTGCATAAGGAGCTAGCATTATTTGTGATTAGTGCATGTAATCAAGGCGTTTGCTCTATCGTCTATGGACGTGCATACTAAGGAATTGCGATTAAAGATGAAAGACTATTACCACCACATCTGGCATTGATGAGATTTATGTTTGATCTTTGGATTGAATGGGTTACTGAGTCTGTTTGGACCAATTTTATCATGTTTTGAATTGTGGCATGATACGTCATGTACATTTAGTGCAAATTATGTAACTTATTTGTAGCAGTATTGTAATGCCTGGTCAATATGACATGATGTCATTGGATGTAGTGGTACTAGGCACATGATGTCATTGGATGTAGTGGTACTGGGCACATGATGTCATTGGATGTAGTGGTACTGGGCACATGATGTCATTGGATGTAGTGGTACTGGGGACATGATGTCATTGGATGTAGTGGTACTGGGCACATGATGTCATTGGATGTAGTGGTACTGGGCACATGATGTCATTAAATGTAGTGGTACTGGGCACATGATGTCATTGGATGTAGTGGTACTGGGCACATGATGTCATTGGATGTAGTGGTACTGGGCACATGATGTCATTGGATGTAGTGGTACTGGGCACATGATGTCATTGGATGTAGTGGTACTGGGGACATGATGTCATTGGATGTAGTGGTACTGGGCACATGATGTCATTGGATGGATGTAGTGGTACTGGGCACATGATGTCATTGGATGTAGTGGTACTGGGCACATGATGTCATTGGATGTAGTGGTACTGGGCACATGATGTCATTGGATGTAGTGGTACTGGGCACATGATGTCATTGGATGTAGTGGTACTGGGCACATGATGTCATTGGATGTAGTGGTACTGGGCACATGATGTCATTGGATGTAGTGGTACTGGGGACATGATGTCATTGGATGTAGTGGTACTGGGCACATGATGTCATTGGATGGATGTAGTGGTACTGGGCACATGATGTCATTGGTACTGGGCACATGATGTCATTGGATGTAGTGGTACTGGGCACATGAATTGGTGATGGCCAATTGTAATTGTACTCCTGCATTCATGTGTGACTATGAGGTTGATGTCATTGAATTTTCTTTATTCAGGTATGGTACTGGGTCGTTTTCCCTAACAAACCTTATAAGGACCATCACCGAAGCATTCAGCACAGAGCTGGAACTCAGCGAGGTAGTGCCAGTGTAGAGTGTGGAATTACATGCAATATGTGTTTTGTGTGTTTGTATATGCATACATGTGCATACATGTGCATGCTCCAATCTCTGTGCCTCCTCCCCATCACCAGGTGCAGGACTTCTTTGCTGCAAACCCAGACGCTGGGTCTGGCACAAGAGCTGTGCTTCAGGCTATTGAGGTCATCCAAGGCAACATCCAGTGGGTCAACAGCAACCAGAACAGCCTGGGCACCTGGTTGAATTGGTGGAACACCCCCTAGTGCTGCTGGAGAAGCCACATAACTTTGTGTTATGTTGTAGCCAAAGTGTAGCTAGTTATTAATGTGTGTGTGTGATGTGTACATATGTGTGTAGTGTGTATACCACTCCCCTGAATCGATTGCTTTTATTTCCAAGTACGTACGGAGTGTCACTTACTACCTTGCAACCGAATGAAATTTTTACCACTGTATTTAGTGATCTGGAAGTACTAACTATTTGTGCACAAATGTAGCATTTTAAACATTACATAATGTCATCATTAATTTTACAATATAAATACAGTGCAATTTGTACCAACAAACACAACTATGTGTACATGTTGGGGTGTTTGAGGATATAGGAGCAGACCAGGATTGATTGAGCATTAGCTCTAACCAATGAGTTAACAAGCTGAGGTGGTCGTATAACTCTGCTACTACCTTGGACTTGCATTGGGTGTTACCGTGGTAACACCCAATGCAAGTTAAGAAGGCTTCTGGTCCCCAGACCCATAGTTCTCCAATACCGACCAACCCTGACCAGTTTAGTCTCATTCCCAGACCCTCTAGCGGTGATGTAACCATCCGCAGCTGCGGTTATCTGAGTTTAATAACTTGAATTGAACTGGCGTATGCTTCAGCCTACATTGCTGAGAGCATCGAGGTCAAATTAAGCGCTAGCGGAAATATCGCGGTCTTTTATCTGCAATGTTGAAGTTATTACTCTTATTCATATCTGTTATTGACCTAACGTAACGTTAGGTCATCAATCTATGGTCATTTGACCGATTATTAATTGCGCTATCTTACCGCGACGCGACGCGAGTGCATATTTATTCCCGCCACTGATACAGTACCGAACTTTTCATCGCACACAAGGCGCGAAGCACGCATGCTATCGGTTAGGGTTTATTCAGGGTTTCCATGCACGCAAATGCATGGCGTGCGCCACGCACTTATTGTGGTTGACCATGTGCATGTTATTGACAGTACATGTACGTGGTGGTGTTAACATTACAGTGTATTGAAAAGAGGGAGTGCCTCTAGCCTCGTCCCCAGGCCCTGTTTTTTATAAGTTGCGGGGGCGAAAAACAGGGTCCTAGCGCGCATGCGCCCATTACCAATACGCTTGGTAATCGCATACTGTTGTAATTTTCGTTTGTAAACCTTTCCGTACACCATCTCGTTCTCAGCGTAAACTCTTCCTCGTCCCAGACTGTCGTATATGTAGAGTTTCGTACGTCGACTTACTACCCCTGCTCCTTGGACCACCTCTACGATTGGTAAGTGTAGGCTGGCCACCTCACGCTACTTGCCATCTTTAGCCGAAGCCACAATGCTAACAACTTTTACTCGCGTGGTACGCACTCATTGGAACTACTCTACAATTGGCCCGGAAAACTATTGGTGACGAGGTATCGACGGACAAGGCCTTTGTGCCAAGTGTCGGGTATTTCAAATGAGTGCACACCACGAGAGTACAAGTAGGTTGTCAGCATTGTGGCCAGCTTACACGTACCAATCGTAGAGGTAAGAACTTGGTCCAAGGAGCAAGGGTAGTAAGTCGACGTACGAAACTCTACATATACGACAGTCTGGGACGAGGAAGAGTTTACGCTGAGAACAAGATGGTGTACGGAAAGGTTTACAAACGAAAATTACAACAGTATGCGATTACCAAGCGTATTGGTAATGGAGCGCATGCGCGCTAGGACCCTGTTTTTCGCCCCCCGCAACTTATAAAAAACAGGGCCTGGGGACGAGGCTAGAGTGCCTCGTACGTGCGCTAGAAATTGTTTGAGCTTATTGCAGCCAGCTTTGCGCATAATTAATTATGTGAGGAGACATGTATAATAAGGTTGCATCAATTACATGCACTGCACTTAACTTGTGTGTATAATATCACAAGTTATGTTCATACATGCAGTTCAAACCAGAGTAAAATTGTACAGTATAAAAAAGTGGCTGACCAAATCCTGAAAAGGGCCACCCCATATCATAATTGAGTGGCCGTTTGGCCATACAAATGTCGTGAATTAAGTGCTTATGTACTAGTATGTGAGTGCGACGTCCTGTTCAAATACAATTCAAGTTACATGCATACAAATGTACAGCAACTATGCGGCGATTACGCATGTATACCA